>VZRE01004480.1:29128-58296 GCA_013396775.1 Cephalopterus ornatus | reverse complement strand
TTCTTCTCCCGGGCTCGCTGTGAGTCCGGCGAGGGCAGCAGCGGGGAGCTCCGAGATCTCCGGGCGGGTTCGGCCCGCAGCCCCCATGCCCGCCGCCCACCAGGTACGGGGGGCGCAGGGGTGCCGGGGGTGGGGGGTGCCCCCGGGGTACCCGCGGCTTCGGGAGTGTGAATGCCCCCGGGATGCTGGGGATGTGGGGTGTCCCCAGGGTAATGCCCTGTTTTAGGGGGAGCCGGTGCCGCGCCCCCCCAACACCCTCCTCTACCACGTGCGCCCCAAACCGCCCCGCAGCGCCCATCCCCAGGGTACTGGGGCGGGGGGGAGGCAAATAGGTGCCCACACGGTAGGCGAGGGTGTGTTTTGGGGAGCTTCCCACCCCTTGCCTTAGGGAAGGTGCTCCAGGGACTCGCGCGCCCCAGTTCTGCTTGGCAGCTCCCCACAAAACGCTTCGTGCTTTGGCAGCTTCACTTTTGTGTCACCGACACGCGGCTGGGGGGAGGGCATCCCTCGGGCCCCCCCGGGCTGTCCCCTCCGGACTGTGGTGGCCGTGGCTCCGCGGGAAGCTGAGCCTGGGCTCGGCGACCCACGTCGCCCGTGGCCCAGGTTGACAACGGCATAGCGTGACAGTGATCCGTGACAGTGATCCGTGTCAAGGTCACACCGCGATAACCCGGCGATAAGCAGGTTCACACAGTGATAGCGGCCAGTGCTCTGCTCGTCTCCCTCCCCTTCCTTTCCCCTCTCCCCCCTGCTCCCTCTCCCTCTTTCACTCCCTCTTCTTTCCTCTTCCTGGCTTGCACCAGCGATGAAGGATGGAGCATTCCCTTGGACTCAAGCCCACTCACCTTGAACAGGGCAGCTCCGTGGATATTCTGGAGAGGTGGAATTGAGACCAGCCAGATGGATTCTGGAATGGAGTCCATCCATTTGTGGGGACACACCTGCTGGGAGTTAGGAGCCAGTGCTCCTGCCACTGGAGCAGCTTCATGGAGCTGCATCCTGGGTTTAGTGCAGCTGATTTCCTTTGGGCCAGGGATGAACGTGTGTATCCATCCTGGATGGACATGACAGGAAATGGGGTGTAGAGGGTGGCAAACATCCCATTGGGGTCCTCCACGTGTGGCAGGGGCTGACCACGGCAAGTGGCTGCTGCAGGTGACATCCACAGCCTGGCTTGGGGACAAGCAGGTGATGGGGCAGAGTCCAGGCATGGACTGGCAGTGGCCCCGCATGGCATGATGCTGGGGTGGGCATTTGAGGGGGGTTGAGCCCCTGATCCTTGCCCCTTGGCCTTCTTGCCACAGCAGGGGAGCCAGTGCTCCAGCCAATGCCTGAGCCAATGCCAGCTCACTGGCTGGCAGTGAGCAAGCGCCAAATCCCTGCCCTGATCCCCAGGGATCTCTTTAAGAGGTGGGGGCTATTTGCCCAACTGCGACCTCTGGGACACATGTGTTTTGGTGATGCTCAGGCTCCAGCACTGAAATCCCATGGGAATGCCCCTGGAGCAGTGAGTCCTCACTGGGGCAAATGGGCACTTTCCTTCCCACTGCTGCTTTTGGTTTCAGTCACAACCAGCTTTGCCTGGCTCGTGTTCCCATTAGTCATGTGCATTATGCAGCAGCATGGGGAGGCTCCAGAGGTGAGCCCCCCAGTCTCACCATGCAGGATCCAAGGGGAACACAGACTGGGACCATGGACTTGTTTTTTAATGACCGTGATTAGTTGTTCTGCAATTAGCAGGGTAATCAGGTTTCTAGACATTGCTCCCGTGGTGTGGATTGGCACATGTGGAATTTTATGGCATGAAAAGTACTGTCAGTGACCTGTTGTCGGAGTGGGGAACACCCAGTCCAGGCCTTCTCCAGTCGCTTCCCTCATCCCATGACTGCTAATCAGGTCTCCTGACCCCGCCAGATTTCCTGCGGCCAAACCTCAGGATTTGAGCTTTTAATCCTTCTCTGGACCGTGAATCTCGTGGTATTTTGCATTCTCCCCAGGCTGGGCATCGTGTCCCGCTGGGAAGAGCCAAGGGGCAGCCGCTTGCCTGTGGCTCAGCTAAAGTCCTGCCAACTACCCAGCTTCTGTGTAACACAGCGGCCCCGTGCCCAGTGTGCACATTAACTCGCTTCCACGACCAGGACAGTCCTGGTGGCTGCTGCCATTCCCCTCTGGGGCATCCCCACCACAGAGCATCTGCCTCCCTCTGGGTCTGCAGGTCAGAGGGAAGCATTGCTTGAGGAAGCGCTAAAACCCCCCTGACTCTTAAAAGGGAGGAAAAGGTGGTGCTAAGATCTGAGGATGCCCCACTGTGGATCCAGGTGCTTCATGCATCCAGGCTTCAGATGCACGTGATTTACAAATGCCGCCTGAAACGACCTCCCCGCTTTTGCACAGCGAGACGCACGGCTGCTTTTCTTCTTCCCAGAACACCTCCTGCAGAGAAGGTAGTGGTATTTATTTGCCTTGCGATTCTAGAGGAATTTTGAGCCCCTGCCAAATGCTGCTTTTTCCCCAGAAACTGCAGTGCCGTGGTTTTCCATGCATTCGAGAGCGCCTGCAGACAGAGAGGGGCCACCTGGTCCAGCAAACGCTGTGTAGCTGATGGTTCCCAGGATAATGCTGCCGTCCTGCTGCAGAGCCATGCCCAAGAAGGATGATGGTGCCAAAAAGCCAGCATCAGAGAGGGTGCCGGACCAACACTGGAAGCTACAAGTCTTCTACCTCTGCTTCTATGGCTTCATGACGCAGATTCGGCCTGGGGAGAGCTTCATCACCCCATATCTCCTGGGTTCCGACAAGAACTTCACCAAGGCAGAGGTGAGCCATGGGCACCCTGTCCCCCACCCTGTGGTTCTGGGGTGCATGGGGGTGTCACGTGCTGGGCATGGTCGTGTGTGATGGGTGACTAGTGGTGGTGCTTTCTTGGGGGAGAAGGTGGTGAGGGATGGGTCCCTGTCTCACTTGGCTGGGAGGTCACCCTGTCTCCTAAGTCCCAGCTCAACTTGCTGTGGCATAAGACCTTGTGCCCAGGCTAGCAACTGATTTTGGGGGCTGAAGCTTGATCCCTGCCCACCTGGGCAGGCTGTTAGATGGCAGGGGGTTGCCGAGCTGGGAGAAGCCCCACCCTATCCCACTGGGGAGACCTTTCCATGCTGGCACTGTGGACTGCTGGGCTGCTGGCAATGATGGGGTTAGACAAGGAGGGGCCACATGTCATCGTCCCTCGACCAAGGGATGCTGGCCCCGGTCCCAGCTGGCTGCTGTGTCCGTGGGAACACTGCGTCCTGGCGCAGGAGGGGGCTGAGGCTCAGCCAGACCCCCAGCTGAGCACGCTGCTGGTCACATTCCTCTCTGAGGAGGTGCTGCGATAGAGGTCAGCAGCTGGTGCCCACACAAACCACATTCCTCCAGGCTGGGGGGCAACCCCAGGGATGTATCCAGTGCTGAGCCCCTCCTTGCCCGCATGGCAGGTGACCAACGTGATCACGCCGGTGCTGTCCTACTCATACATGGCTGTGCTGGTGCCCATCTTCCTGCTGACGGACTACCTGTGCTACAAGCCGGTGCTGGTGCTGCAGAGCCTGAGCCACATCTCCATCTGGCTGCTGCTGGTGTTCGGCAGCTCCGTCCTGGCCATGCAGCTGATGGAGTTCTTCTATGGCATCACCATGGCTGCTCGCATCGCTTACTCCTCCTACATCTTCTCCCTTGTTGCCCCGTCCCGCTACCAGCGGATGGCCAGTTATTCTCGCTCCGCTGTCCTCATGGGTGTCTTCACCAGCTCGGTGTTGGGCCAGCTCTGTGTCACCTTGGGCAGCGTCTCCTTCCTCACGCTCAACTACATCTCCTTGGGCTTTGTCAGCTTTGGCCTCGTCCTCACCCTCTTCCTTGAGCGGCCCCGGCGCAGCCTCTTCTTCAACCGGCTGGAGGGGGCTGGTGACGGGCCAGCATCCATGGAGCTGGACAAGATGGCCAAGGGGGATGGCAGTGGGGGGACGCGAGGCTGGCGGGACGCAGTGCTGTGCCGAATGCTGCGGGAGGTAGGAGTATTGGCGAGGCAGCCCCAGCTCCGGCTCTGGTCCTTGTGGTGGATCTTCAACTCAGCTGGGTACTACCTGATGCTGTACTACGCACACATCCTGTGGAATGAGATCTTTCCCACCACAGACAACCACCGGGTGTACAACGGAGGGGTGGATGCTGCCTCTACGCTGCTGGGTAAGCTCGTGTGGGATGGCAACACTGGGGATGGGGAGGGGACACCTTCGTCCTGCTGCATCCCCTGGGAATAGCTGGGGAAACCTAGAATGTGGGGGGACACCCCTATCCCTCTACATCCCCTGGAAATGACTGGGGACAGTGGGGATGTGGAGGGACACTCCATCCCACTGCGTCCCTTAGGAATTGTTGGTCCTTATGGAATGTTTGGGGATGTAGAGGGTGGTCTGGCTTTGGGGATGACCTGATCATCCCTGGGCTGGGTCCTAGCCTAGGCCAGGTGGCCCCTGAGGTGCTCACATCATCCCTCATGCCTCCCCAGGGGCTGTCGCCTCCTTCGCTGCTGGCTATGTGAAGATCCGCTGGACGCTGTGGTCAGAGGCGGTGATCGGAGTGGTGACGGCATTCCAGGCGGGGTTGCTCCTGCTCATGAACTCCACCACCAACATTTGGTTATGCTATGTTGCCTACGTCCTCTTCCGTGGCTCCTACCAGTTCCTGGTGCCAATTGCCATGTGCGTGGAGTCCCTGGGGATCTGCTCCCACCCCGGCAGCCGGGTTGATACCAGGGGTTCACCAGTGCTCCCATTTTTCCCAGTTTCCAGATTGCTACCTCCCTCTCCAAAGAGCTCTGCGCTCTGGTCTTCGGGGTCAATACCTTCTTTGGCACCGTGCTGAAGACCATTATCACCATCATCGTGGCCGACAAGAGGGGCTTGGGCTTATCTGTGCATCCCCAGGTAGGGATGGGGGGACATCTAGGATGGAGGTGGTCCCTGAATGGTGTGGGATGAGGGCAGGGCTTCAAGTGTTGTTCTTTCCCCCCTCCTCTCTTCCAGTTCTATGTGTATTTTGGTTACTTCGCACTGCTGGCCGTGGTCTACCTGCTGGCGGCCGTTGCTGTGGGCATCCGGCACAGCCGCCACCGGCAGCCGGCGGAGCTGGCCTTGGCCAAGGCGCCTTGCCAGCTCCCCGTGGAGATTCCAGCACAGGAGAAAAGTCCAGAGGTAGGCACTGTGCGAGCCTGAGTGCTGGCATCATGACACCATGGCTGGCTCCTGGCTCCCTAACTGAGCATCGTCATCATCACCGTGTGCTTGGTCTCCTCGGTGCTGGTCCGTTGAGGATATAACCCTCAGGCCATGTTTTCTGCTCCCTGGAGACACAGCTATGCCCCTTCCCCATGCCCAAACACAGAGCACCATGGGATACCACACGGGGATATGGATGGGCACCCCATCCTGCTGCATCCTGTCATGGCACAGAGCCAGGCTACAAGAGGATGTTTCTTTATTCAGTGCCTTTAGAAAATGGTATATAGGACACAACCAACAACAAAAAAATAATATAAAGATCCACAGGCTTTAAATTGCATTAATTACACAAAATACAGTAGACTGTAAGAAATAGAGACCGTGTGACTCGCACAGCTTTTATGGTAATAATTTCCATACAATAACAAAAAAAAGCTAGTTACAGATTTCTCTTCTTTTTTTTTTTTGGTTTTTTTTTTTAGCACCTTGGATTTGCCCACACCAATTCCAACCAGTTTTGCTGCGCCTTCACCATTCAAGCCCAGCAAAGGTGGCATGGGGAGGGGGGTTGGCAGTGCCTGCCCTCGGTACCACACGTGCTCAACACGCACACACACATAAACACACGCTAAAGGGCATACCTGGCCACATGTCGGGGCCACCCCTTCAGCCCAGTACCTGTGCTGGGCTGACTGTGGCTGTACCTGGGCTGCAGAGGCACAGCCAGAGGTCCCAAGGGTGTGTGGAGGGGATGGGGGAGACCAGACCCCCACCAGAGCTCTGCTGGCTGGAAGGTGAAGGTGAAGGATGATGATGGGATGGTCCTTGCCTAGGGAGGACGGAGACCATCTGGGGGAGCCCCAGCATTGCCACGGGACAGTCCCTTGGGTGGGATTCTGGGGTTTTTGGCTGGAAAAGACCCCGTGGCCCCATCAGCAGAGATTTGGGTCCAATGCCACGTTCCTGGTGAGCATAGTGCAGGGCTGGGGTGCTGGTCAGAGAGCCCCCACAGGCTTTTGGGGAGGGCACCTGACATGGCAGCGCTGAAATCTCCCTGCCAAGCATCCTCCCAGCCAGCCACCCCAGAAAGAGCATCCGAGGTGGGGGAACAAGCTGAAGTAGTTAAATATTAGGAGTTAGAAGAGGGGTGAGGGGAGGAGGAGGAGGAAGGCAGCCAGCCCATGGCCACCCTGCCCCGGGTGGGACTTAAGCCCCTGCCGATCCAGGGCAGGGGCCATGGCAATACTCTTTGGCTTCAGGTCTGCGGGAGAAGAAAACCTTGGGAGGTGAGAGCAGGCACGTGGAGGGAGCTTAGGACCCCAGGGGTGCCGGGGTGCAGGGTCCCCGACCCTCCCTGGGGATACAGGGGTACCCAGGGGATGGGAGGGTGGGTGTCACTTTTTGGCGGCGGTCATGAAGCTGTTCTCGACGCAGAGGACGATGAAGGCGTGCTGGCAGCTGCTGGCTGCCTGCTCCAGCAGTTTTCCGGAGGACAGTGAGGAAGCCTGGCCGGTGACAGCGCGCTCCTCTGTCCGCCATGTCTCACAGTAGCTCTCGGGCAAGCGCCGGCCCTTGGCATCTGAGCCATGCCACACACTCTTCTGGGGCCTGGAGGGATGAAAGGTGGGGTGCTGCTGCTGCGCCCCCCATGCTCCAAACCCCATTTCCTCATCGCTCAATCCCAAACTCACCATCCTGCATCCCGCAGGACATCCCGGCCATCAAAGGAGAGGATGCGGGCACCGGCTCGCAGCGGAGCCCCGCTGCCCGTGAAAAGGGCTTCCCAGTTATTGAAGAGCACTTCATCCTGGTGGGAAGGGTTGGAAAATGGGGGAGCAGGAGGGTTAGCCCTGCCTTCACCCCAAGAGCATCCCAGGAGCTACAAGCCCCAGCAGACTCCAGGAAGAGGATGCTTCATGGATGAACTGGGGCTTTGGGATGCTCTGCAGTGGTAGATTAATGGTTGAACTCAATAATCATAGAGATCTTTTCTAACCATAACGGTTCTATGATCCTATTCTATGATCCCTTGGAGCTCACGGAGTGCTGGGAAGGGGATGGGGACACACCTACCCGGAGGTTGACGATGGGGACGGTGACGCGGTCGGCCCTGCGCACGATGCTGTAGAGGTCCTGCAAGCGTGAGGAGAGGAAGGCACGGAAGGTGCCGGCCAGCCCGACCTGCCGGGCTTGCTGGAAGCACTGGAAATCAGCGCCCCGGATGCCGCGCATGCCGCCACTGAGCGGGGTGTTCAGGGCCACCAGGTGAAGCTGCCAAGAGGGGACAACAGGGCTTGAGGGACATGGCTTTGGCCACCATCATTACCTGCCCTTGGCTAGCATGTGGCACTCACAGCAGGCTGGAAGTCCTGGTGCACGTGGGCAGCCACGGGAGCCGGATCTGGCCGGCGGTGGATGTAGTAGCTGTTGAGGAGCTCGTGCTGGTGGTGGACCAGGGGTTGCTCGGGCAGGCGGTGCTGGTTGGCCACCACCTCGTCCCCGTGCCAGGGTCGAGCAGTGGGGGGAGGGACATGGTTGCCGAGGGGGTGCAGGGGCCCGCGGGGCTGGCTGCCGGCGTAGTGGAGGGTGGGCGGCTTGTCGTACACCTCGTTGTCCTGAGGAGGGGGAGACAGGCTGAGAGGTGGTGGTGGTGGTGCTCCAGGTGGGGATAGAGATGAAGATGATTGGAGATGGATAGAGATGGAGGTGGTTGGGGATGAATGGAGATATGGATGGAGATAGAGGTGGTTGGGGTGGATGGAGATGGTTGGGGCTGCAGGTGGAGAATGTTGGGGATGCATGGAGATGGGGACAGAGATGGAGAATGTTGGGGATGGATGGGGATGAAAGTGAAGATGGTTGGGGATGGGGATTGAGATGGTTGGGGATGGAGAAGAGGATGAAGATGATTTCAGAGGGAGATAGTTGAGGATGGGATGAGGATGTATGAAGATGGAGAATGGGGATGGGATGAGGATGAAGGATAGGGGTGGAAATGGGGGATAAGGGTGGGCATGGGGAACACAGGACTCACCAGAGCTGAACTGGGGATCAGGTTGTGCTCCTCCAGCTGCAAGGGCATGGCATATCAGATCCCAGGTGCCCCCCTCTTCTCTTCCTCGCACATGAGTGGGGGGACCCCCGAGCATCACCGAGAGTCACCACCAAACCCCCAGGGTGGTGCTGTCTGCACTCCCCAAGAGCTGTGTGTTGCAACCTGGAATGGGGCTCCCCTCTGGCCCCCACTACTCACCAGCACCCGTCGGAAGCCCCCGCGCAGGCGGACGTAGAGCTCTTGCCGGTCAGTCAGGAAGATGAGGCTGCCCTCGGGCAGCTCGTGTGCGGCGCTCAGCATCGCCTGGTATGTTGGCATGGCACGGAGCTGTGGGCACGGCACGGCGGGGGGCTCAGGGACCAGCCGTCCGGCCCACAGGCAACACCCTGCCCAGAGCCCTAACTCACCCCCAAGGATATCCCACTAGTGCCTGGCGGTCCAGGGGGTCCTGGTGGTCCTGGGGGTCCAGGGATGCTGATAGCTGTGGAGGGAGAAGGGTGAGATGTAGAGGGATGCAGCATGGGGAGGGATACAGAGGTGCAGGAAAGGGTGTGTGAGATGCAAAAAGGATGCGGCAGGGTGCAGGGAGGGATGCTGGGGTACAGGGAGGGATGCAGGGATGGAGGGAGGGATGTGGGGATACAGAGACAGATGTGGGGGGTGAATGGAAGGATGTGGGCATGGCATGTGGAGGGTTGCAACAGGGCAGGTACTCACCTTGCCTGTGGGGACCTGGGAAGGAGGGTGGACCAGGGGGGCCAGGAGGGCCAGGGGGGCCCTGCCGCCCCTCGTATCCAATGCCAGGGGGACCCTGAGGTCCAGGAGGCCCCGGTGGCCCGATAATACTGTCCCCCTTGGGACCCTAGGTAGAGTGAGAGAACATCCCTTGGAGTAAGCCCCCAGGGATGCTGCCCCCACCATGCCCCCCTTGCTCCCTGCCCCATGAGGTACTCACTGGCAGCCCAGGGTATCCCTGGGGCCCTGGAGGCCCTGGCAGCCCAGAGACACTGGGACTGTAGAGTGGGATGCTGCCTGGCTCACCCTTCTCACCCTTGGGACCTGCATCCCCCTTGTCACCCTGTGGGATGGCACAACCTTAGGGTGAGTGGCCAGGGCACACTCTGGTACCCCAAATCATGCCAGGTTCCAGCCACTGGTGTGCAAAGGCCTTACCCGCAGGTTGGCGCCGAAGTGAGCCGGGTCATAGGGGAAGTGTCCTGTGGAAAGATGGAAAGGAGAGGAGAGTAGGGATAGGCACGAGCCACCACTTGCCTGCCTCTACGTGGGGGGACTGATCACCTACCTGGGGGTCCTGGGGGTCCAGCATCACCTTTCTCTCCCTTTTGTCCTGGGAACTGGTGGAAACCTGTGGGCAGCAGCAGAGATGCCATCTCAGAGCTGCAGCATCCCAGCTTGAAGGGACGGGGTTTTCCCCCAACCCTGCCTTGCTGAGGTTCCCCAAACTGCCCAGAGAGGGCTGGGAAAAGATACCCCCTTACCAGGAAACGCTGGCAGTGCGGGATGGCTGGAGTCACTGAAGGTCTGTGAAGATGCAAAGGAAGTGGCTGCAGAGACAGCAGCATCCTTGGGAACCCCCCTCAATCCTGGTGACAGTCCAATGTGCTAGCCCCAGCTAGGACATCACCGGAGTATCCTATGTGCCCTCCAGGCAGGCAGGGGGCACTGGGGGACCCAGCCACCAGCATCTCCATCATGGTGACCGTGTTTTTACTCACGTTGCCACTGTTGTAGGCTATGCTGCCAGGTGGCCCAGGGGGCCCAGGAGGTCCTGGGGGTCCTGGGGGACCCTGTGGAGGGGGAGAAAGTGTGTCAGGGTCCCGCAAAGTGGACAGTCCTCACCATGGGGGGGGACACCAGGGCCATGCCCTGCTCCAGAGGGCCAACCTCTCCCTCTCCCTGAGAGAGGGAGATGTGCCCTTTGCCTAAGAGATTAGGGTCCTCAGGGAGACCATTGTTGTGTTTACCCCCACTCTGCCAGACCAGCAGTCAGGGGGCCACAGCACTGCTTACCCGCAAGCCCAGCACATCTGCGGGGTCACCCTTCTCACCCTTCAGCCCGTTCATGCCGGGACGTCCCTGTGGATGAGCAGCACAGATGAGCCTCGTCCCCCTCCCCCTGCCAACCCCTGGTGTCACGTCTGATGCTCCAGAGTCACCTCTGACACCCTGGCATCACCTCCGATGTCCTGGCATCACCCCATCCCTCAGGGACACAGCAGGGTTTGGGGTTCAGCAGGTGAAAGACATAAAAACAGGGAGGGTGGATGGGGTAGAGGCGATGGCCGAGGAGACAAACAAACCGGGAGCAGGTCTTACGGGTCTGCCCGGAAAGCCGATCTCTCCCTTCATCCCTGCTCGTCCCTGGGGACCCTGGAAGGGAGAGAAGATTAGGATGAGGATGCTCAATATGGGAGCACCCACTGTCTCCCTTCGCCCAGGATCATCCTTGTCCCTCCCCATGGGATACAGGAGGATGGTGACGGTGACTTACTGATGGTCCCATTGGTCCCCGCAGCCCCGGCTCCCCCTGCAGACAATGAAGAGGGAAAGGGCATCACCACCAGGACTACCTGGCAGCTGTCGCATGGGGATGTGCCCCCCATTCCAGCCATGCTCCCACCTTTTCTCCTTTCACCTTTGCAGTGACCACAGTCCCATCAGGGCTGATGATGACACCGGGCTCGCCCTTCTCCCCCTGCAAGAGAGGAGGAGGTGTGAGGGAACATGGAAGGGCCAGGCTCCCTCCTGTGCCAGGGCTGGTGTCACCAGCAGGACCCAGTGGCCAGGTAGGATGGGGGGCCAGAAGTGTGACCACCCCATGGGGGAGAGGTGGCCTGGAGCAGTTACCTTCAACCCTGGGGAGCCCTGGGGACCAGTTGACCCCTGGTCTCCTTTCGGTCCCACTGGACCCTGCAAGGAGGACACAGAGCCCACATCATTTCCACTCCACCAAAGGCAGACCCCAAACCCCTCCTTCATCACCATCACCCTGCAGCAAAATGCGGCAGGACCAGCAACCAGAGCTGTCACCGAGACCACCCCTGTGGTCCCCAGACGTGTCACTGACTCACCGGGAAGCCGGCGTGGCCTGGTCTGCCCTGCAGAGAGAAGCAGAGATGCTTCTAAGAGCAAACCTCCTATTTCCAAAAATCAGAGTGCCCTCCTGGTACTGCCGAGGGGTGGGCATGGGTGGCAGGGGAGCACCTACCTCTGGACCACGAAAAGCCACCAAAGACTTCTGCAAAAAGAGACAAAATGAGGTTTTTCACCCTGATCTTTTGCTCTGCAAGTCAGAGCTCCTGGAGAGGTCCCCCACATGATGGCTGCTGGGAGCACCCCTTCCTCCCACGGAGGTTTAACTTCCCCCAGCTGTGCTGAAGCCAGGTGCCACCACTTACATCTTCGCTCGAGACAGTGATGACCTGTCCAGGGAGACCGGGTGGCCCTGGGGGGCCGGGCAGCCCCACACCATCTTGTCCTCGCTCTCCCTGGAAGACACAAGCCATCAGCCCTAGGGCCACCACCAGCTGATCCCCGTCCCTAGCATGGTGACACCTACCTTCTCACCAGGGCTGCCTTGGTCACCCTTGGGTCCCTGGAAGGAGAAGCAGGCAGGGGTAAGCTTCCTGCTTGGCACCACACGGAACCAGACTCTGGCTCACAAGAGAAGACCCTCTCCCACCTCCAGCTCAGCACCAGCACTCCGGCCACCCCACTCTGCCTCCAAGGTCCAAGCAGCGAGCTAGGCTGAGACATTTTTGCATGGAGGTGGGTGGTGAGTGGGGTGGCAAGGTGATGAGGACAAGTCCTAAGGTGTGTGGGCACCCCTGACATGCAGTGAGCCAGGTCCCAAAGCAGGGAGGGGGATTTTTGGCTGCTGGGGATGGAGCTGCTGCAATCAAGGGTGTCCTGCCAGCAGTGAGGGGGGCTTTTGGAACTGGGGGGCTGGTGCTCCTACCTGTGGTCCAGGGAAGCCCTCCAGGCCAGGACGGCCATCCATGCCAGGCATGCCAGCATCTCCCTGCAATGAGGAGTGGGAAACAGAGGGATGCAATAGGGAGCATCCAGCCACAGGTTGGGGAGCAAACCCAAGTGCTGGCACACAGCCCATCCCAATCTTCCCATGCTCCTACCTTTGGGCCTGGCAAGCCGGGCTGTCCAGGGCTGCCGACCTCTCCCTGCAAGGAAAGAGGTGTCAGAGCAGCATTCCTACAGGTTGCCTGTAGGTATCCTGCAAGGACGGAGCCAGGGTGAGAGAATGTTGCAAGGCTTCCTCACCTTCAACCCTGGCAGTCCCGGCTCCCCCTACAAGCAACAAGGAGACCATGAGCATCACGTGATGGCAGGGAATACCCCAGGGAGCCCAGGATAGAGAGGGCGAGAACAGAGCTACCTGTGGCCCTTCAGGTCCAGGTGGTCCAGGGGTGAATGACAGCCCCGAGCCTTCCATGTCACCCTAAAGGGGGGGATAAAGAGCTGAGCCACGTATGTCCCCAGCTCCAGTGCTTCCCACCGGCCATCGTTGCAGTGACCACTTACAAATCCAGCCTCGTAGCCTGGCCCCGGCGGTCCTGGGGGCCCGGGGGGCCCTGGCTGCCCTCGGGGTCCGATGGGCCCAGGAAGGCCAGCTAAACCCATTTCTCCTGGGGGTCCTGCTGGTCCCGTTTCTCCTTTGTTGCCCTGCAAGGGGGACAAGAAGGGGACAGATGGAGGGTGACAACAGACCCCGCCTGGAGCCTGCAAGCAAGAGGCAGTACATCCCCTCCCAAATCCCCTTTGGGACAGGACACAGATGCTCTCCCTGATGCTCCCCTGTCTTGGGGCTTTGTGGGAAGGGGCATTGCCCAGCTCAGGTATCTTTCTTCCCACCAACTCCCCATGTAATGTCCACAGTGGCCACCAGAGGCTTGTCTAAAGCCATAAATGGGAATAATTCTGTACATGTGGCTGGCACCAATGCTGCAGCAGAGCTCAGTGCTGGGGAGGGATGCTTGCAGGCATCCCTGGGCTTTGTGATGGTTCTCGGAGCACCAGGATCGGTCCTTATACCCACTGCCACCCCATCTGCCCCCTGGGTGCTGGCAGAAGGTTAGAATTAAGAAACCTAAATTTTTGAGATTCTTGCTCCCAGCTCAGGCTGCAGTGGATGGGCCATCCCAAGGGGCAGCCTGGCTCCCAGCAAGCCTTTACTTCCACCTTTGGGGATGTGTGGTGGAGAGAAGCTGGAGCAGGCAGGCAGGAGAGAGTGATGCACAGATGGGGTGTTTTCCAGTGGGGTGTGGGTAACCAAAACCCTCTGGGAAAACTCTCTTCTGTGCCTTAAAAAACCCTGCTCAGCTTTCCTACCTGCCTCTCGCTGCAGCGGCGCCTGGAGCAAAGCCAAGGCAGGGTGACAGGAGACTGGTGAGCATCCTTTGAGGGGGTCAGCAGCTACATGCACCCTTAAGCTGTGGCACTGACGTGGGAGAAACCCAAATACCAGCATTCCCCTCCCCATTCCTGTGCAAGATGCCCTCCAAGCAGCATCCCTGCCTCCAGTATGCAATGGATGGGGGACTCCCCCAAAAAACCCAGCTCAGGCACAGTACCTTGGGTCCTGGTACACCAGGGAGGCCGAGGTCACCCACATCACCCTGCGGAGGAGGAGAACAGGGGAGAAGAGGGTGTGAAGAAGCTGCCCAGCTCCTAGCAGGAGCACAGTGATTATCCCCAGCCCCGGAGCTGGGAGCTGCCAGGGATGTGCCAGGAGCATCGGCTGCCCTATGGGAAAGCCATGACACGCTCCCAGGGCACATGGAACAGGGGACACTCACCCGCTCTCCTTTGGGCCCTGGCTGCCCAGCCTCCCCGTCTCTTCCTGGAGGACCCTGAAAGATCCCAGGAGCTTGTTCCAGCACAGGGAAACCCCTGGGGCTGGTGGGCACTGAGCCCCCCACCACTCAGGGTGGCCACAAGGTGGCCCTGGGATGGGTCCCCTTGCCCACTCCATATACCTACCACTGGCCCTGGGGGCCCAGGAATCCCATCCCTGCCTGGCAGCCCTGGTGGTCCTGGCAGGTCTGTGCGGTTCATCCCAAATCGTCCTGGCTCCCCTGGCAAACCAGGCACACCAGGTGGCCCTGGGGGACCGGGTGGCCCGCGCGGACCCTGGAAGAGAAAGGGGGGCCATGGCTGAGGGTGTCCCCCCACTCCCAGCCAGCAGGACAGGCACTCACCCCCACTCACCTGCAGGCTCTCCAGGTCACCGCCGAAGCCAGAGCCCTCCATGTCAATGAAGGTCTGAAGGAGAAACAGGAGGGTGATGTCAGGCACAGGGGGGCTGCCCAGGGGCTGGCAGAACCTCTGGCGCTTGCTGGATCCTCCTCAAACCCCTGTGTCCCAAGGGGCACTCACCAGCTTGTCATTCTTGGAGGAGGGTCCTGGTGGTCCCGGGGGTCCAGGTGGTCCAGGGGGTCCCCTCGGCCCCACACCTGGGTCACCCTGGCACAGAGAAGAGAGCACAGTTTGCAGGTGCAGCCAAACTGACAGTGAGAGGAACAGGGGGCAGCGGTGTGTGCTGCCTCCCAACACCAGCACCAGCACTCACCTTCTCCCCCTTCAGACCTGGCTCCCCTGGCATCCCGGGGAACCCCTGGGGCCCCATATCACCCTGTGAATGGGAGCAGGGTGGGGTCAGCAGGTGGCAAGGCAAGGGGGTGGCTGTCCGCCATCACCCTACCACCCCTCACCACCACTTACGGGCTTGCCGTCCTCGCCAGGATCTCCCTAGGAATGGCAGAGAGGAGACAGGTCAGTGTGCAGGTGGGTAGGGTGGTGGGACAAGGGACATCCCAGGGATAGGGGATTCAACTCACAGGCTCGCCATCCCTGCCGGGGGCTCCATCTTTCCCTGGTGGTCCTGGGGGCCCAGTGACCTGCTCCACCACCGAACCATCGGCGTGCTGAGAGAGGGTCCCGGGTGGGCCGGGGTCACCTGGTTCCCCTTTTTGGCCCTTAGAGCCAGGGTAGCCAAATCCAGCACTGCCCTGGGGAGGGGAGGGAGATGGAGATAGGTGGCACATCCCTGAGGTGGCAGCCCAGCGAAGGCATGGCTTTGTCCCGGCTCACCTAGCAATGCTCACCTTGATGCCCAGGTCTCCCTTCTCCCCCTGAGGATCAGAAACAGAGTGGAGCAGGTGTCAAACATTGACATGTCACTGACATCCTCAAGCCCCCAGGGACCATGCTCTCACCCACCTTTTGGCCCTTGACACTGCTTGTCCCCATGACACCACCAGTCCCTGAGTCCCCTTTCAAGCCACGTTCGCCCTTCTCCCCCTTTTCACCTTTGGGGCCAGTGCCTGTGGGAAAGGAAGAGGGACCCGGCTGTGCTTGGGGATGGCCACGCCACCACCTCCCGACTTGAGTGCCCCTGGGAAGGGGAAAGCTGCTGGAATTACCTCCTGTGGAGACTCGCAGGGTCTCCTCTGCTCTGGTCCTGTCAGCTTGCTGCAGGGACCCCCCACTGCTCCTTGGCCCGCTGCCCCCCGCCACAGGCGGAGAGGTGACAGGGACAGCATCCACCAGCCCTGGGACACCCTGTGCCAACAATGAGGGGACACTGTGGTGCCATTCACCTCCCAGTGCCTTCCCACAAGGAACAGGTGCCGGGACACCATGAAGCATCCCATGACCTTGACCATGGAGGGCACTCATCCCTCCTCACCACTAAAATTTTGAGATGCCACCCCAAGTGCAACACCTGTGTGCAACAACTCACCCCGACCTTGCCTGAGGGTTGGTGTCCACCTTCTGCCCCACTGCCGAAATCACCTGAGACCTGAGAGGAACAGGGATGAGAGGTGAGCTGGGAGCATGGTGGGGGGCACTCCCTGAGCCTGCCCCACCTGGGCTGCCAGTGCTCACCTCCGTGTCATCCTCCTCTTCCTCGCACTGGCGCTCGGCCGCCCGCGGGTCCCCTCGCAGCTTCAAATCAGCAATGACCCCCTGGAAGGAAACCATGGATGGATGGGTGACACAGAGAGAGACATGTCAGGAAGCCACTCTGCCCTGATGTGATCTGTTGTGCCACTCAGCCACCATGTCCTCAAGTGAGAGGAGAGGGATGGATGAGATCCGCTGTCAACATGCGAGCAGCTGGAGGAGGTCACCACCCAACTGGGGGCATTTGCTTGCGAGAGGAATTGATATTTTTATTACGTATAAAAATACATTTGTAATACATTATTATATATCTTTAACTTAATCTACTTATAATGTATTCGCATTATAATGTCACAGTCAGCCTGGCTGAACTGCAACTGCCCCCGATCCTTGTTTTCTTTAGCACATTATGTTTCCTTGCCCGGACACGGCACGCTGTGCTTTCAAGCCAGCCCAAATATTATTTTAGGTGAATTGCCCAGAGAAGAGACACCAAGGAGGAATTATCTCCCCTTTCTGAGCTTGCTTCTCAGCATGGTCCCTTGCTCCTCCCCACCAGGATCAGAGGGATGGGTAGCATCCCATCCTGGAAACATCGCTGGCAGCACCCCTGTGTCCCACCTCAGCAGCAAGGACCTAAACTGGGTTCTGGGATGTGCTGGCTGACCCCACTTGCATTGGGAGCTGTGGGGTTCAGGCTGGTACACACACCCTCCCCAGCTGAGACCAGGATGTTACGGGGGTTTGTATCCTTAGGAAGGGATTTGTGGTGGTTTCTTGTATAAAAAAGCAGCTTGGATGCACACAGAGCTTGCAAAACCCAAATAAACAGTAAGGAAGTGCAGATTATCCTAGGTAATACAAAATGGGGGCTGCAAGGGCTGGGACCTGCCAGCAGTCCTTGCATGGGGCAGGGAGCACTTGGGAGAAGAGAAACAAGGAGCACAGCCAAAAAGGTCCCTCTAAAAGCACTGCTGGTTGGCTGGCTGGGTCCTGGCCCCTCCTTCTTCTCAGCCCACCTGGTGCCAGCTCTGGCACATGGCTTGTCAAGCCATGCAGGTGGTGCTGGACAGGGGCTGCAAGGTTGAAACTGGGGGCTTGCCAGAGGCATCGTAAATAATCCAGTTCCGAGCCCTGAACTGAGGCATTCCCATGAGGCATGGTTATAGGGGCTCTTTTTCAGATTGTTTGCTCCAATAAAGGGGACAGCAGCACTGTAGAACTTACAGTGAATCCATAGAATCATGAAATCATCGAGGTTGGAAAAGCCTTCTACGATCAAGTCCAACCATTCCCCCAGCACCACCAGGTCCCCCACTAAACCATGTCCCCAAGTGCCACATCTAGCTGCAAACAAATGCTCCTGCCAGACCCCATCTAGGACCCCATTACCCTCTGGGTAAGTGCTGTCCCAGGGGCTTCTGCGTCACCCGCAGGCTTTGCCCCCCAGGTTTCATGCCATTGACACAGAGGAAGAAGCAGAGATGCCAGAACACCCCTCCAGCTGCCTGCCAGCAGCTCATCCTGCGGCTTGACCCAGGACCAGCTTTTAATCCGCTCAATGCCCTGTTAGTTCCAGATAACGCGAGTCAGGGCTGGACAGTGATGGAAACACCACGAGGCAGTCAGATGCTGCTCTCCTCTCATTCAGCCAAGGCGGTCAGCCTCCTTCCCTTGATGGCCAGCTATTCCCTGTGGGAAAACTGGGGGTGGGCGGTGGGATAGGGGATTTGGCAAGCTTGGGAGCATCACCTGCTACAAGGGTCTGCTCTGCTCCAAACTGTTGCTTTGCCTTCCATATGGTGCCAAACCGCCTCCAGCTGGGGAGAGGAGCTCCTCCAGGGCCATGACCCGGCCCTCCCAGCATGTTCAAGAGCAAAAAAATTGCTCTTCAAGGGCAAAAAGTGGCTCTTCGAGGGACCTGCCTGAATCCCAGTGCAAACCGGTCTGTAGCCCTTAAATTATTAACCCTGTCCTGAGGGAGCTTTGCCTGCCCAAAACCATTCAACTGGGAATGTGGCAGCACAGTCAAGAAGATGTTTAAGCTCAGAAATGTGCTTTGCAAAACTTCAAGAGTACTGCCCCCCTTGGCAGAGCCTCTGTTGCTGGGCAAATCCTGTTCAACCCAGGAGAAACCTGAACATTCCTCTCTTCAAGCACTGCAGGGGATTTCCATGTCAGCTGAGTATTTCCCTCACACTTTCCATAAACCTTATCTAGAACGTGAGTCCTGCCCAAAGCCCAGGCTGAGCTATCCCATCCCTCCTTACTCCCCAGAGCCTTCCTGGAGATACCGCTCAACATCAGCCAACAAAGATATGCTCCAGCCCAAGCATTTTTTCCAGGTAAGAGAGACATTTTCCCAGCCAAACCAGCTCCTCCACCAAAGGAGTTGGGTATTTTCAGCAATAGTGATATCTGAAGAGGCTCCATGTGTTTTCTGGGAAAAGGGACGGGCAACAGTGGCTGCTGTAGCGCAACCCCATGTCCTCCTGCCAGCCCACCTTGAGAGCTTTGCCTTGGTGAGCCCCAAGACAATAAAATTAGAGACATCTCAAGACACCTTTTCCCCCATTTCAGGTGTCCCCTTCCCCAGGGACACACACGGAGTGTGGCCTCTGGTTGTCTTCCAGGCAAAAAGGTCGGTTCAACAGGCACAGCCTGTCGTGTCTCTTGAGGCTTCTTGGAGATGCACCTTGGGGTGACCCAAGGCCTTACCTGGTATTTATCCGGGTCAGCCCCTCCAGCCTGAGCAACAAAGAGCCCAGAGCCATCTTCCAGCTCCATCTCATCTGGGGAGCGCTCAAACCGGACCCGCTCATGCTCCTCACAGTCCAAGTAGAGGATGACTTCATCCTCCTCCACGCTGATGGCAAAGCGCGTCCACTGGTTGAGCAAGGTGGGCACGGTGAAGGTGGCTGCCGGATACGAGCTGGGTGAGCCCGGTTCCGTGTAATAGAAGATGATCTGCTGCTTGCCCGCCCGCAGCTCCGAGAGCTTGACGCCCACATAGATGATGCTCTGCGAGGAGTCTGTGACGGCAAAGAGCACACCGGCCCGGGGGGTGGTGGGCTGGATGTGGAACAGGAGGGAGAAGTCCCGGTAGAAAGGGCTAGGCAGGTGGTACCGAGCCACCTGGCCCGTGTTGGCGTTGGGACCGAAAACGTAGCCAGGGTTGTTGTCGGGGCCATAAATTTTGAGGATCTCCTCCGGCGGTGGGTCTCCGATCAGCTCCAGGAGGCTGACCTCGGCACTCAGGTTCTCTGCAGGAAGAAAGGAAGGGGATGGTCACAACCAGCCAGGCAAGGATGGTCACTCAACAAGGTGCCTTGAGAGGACACCCAAATGCAGTTCTTCAGTGGCTCCCTCTGCTCTCCCTCCCCAGGGACTGAGATTTTCCTTCAGGCCAAGGCAGCAACCTTGAGCTGCTCCCAGCATACCATTCAGATATGACTCCCAAAATGCCACCCAGTCCGTGCGGCTGACCATCCAACAGCAGCTGGGACACCATAGCATGGTTTGGGTTGGAAGGGACCTTCGAGATCATCTAACTCCAATTCCCCTGCCACAGGCCGGTTGCTCAGAGTTCCCTGAGATGGGGTAAAACCAAAAGGATCTTGCCCACTGTAGGGGGATGTTGCTGGAGCACCAGGATGCTGAACAACCATGGAGCCCTGAGTAAGTGTGCTGCATCTATACCCGCTCTAGGGTCACAGTGACCCCTCACATCATCCTGGAACAGGATCCTAGGGTCACTCCAGCTGGGAATAAATCAGAGTCATCCCCTCACAACACCCTGGGAATGCGGCTCAAGCCAGCGTGTCCCATCAGTTTCCCAGATGCTCTCAATTTGGCAGTTGCCTCCTTTCCCAACTCCTATTGAGAATTAGAGAATTAGGGAAGTTCTGCTGGAGACCGCCTCTCCTCCCTGACACAGCTGAACATCTGGTCGGGGTGAGCTGGCCCTCTGTCCGCCAGTTCCCGTTGTTTTGGCAGCAAGCACATCCTCATCGCCCACACACCGGGCGCTGAATTCCTCCCCTCCTATGTCAACTGCTCCCGGTCAGTGCCAGCTCCATGGGAGTGAACATGCTGGGTGCTTTTTAACCTCTCATTTCCTGGGAGTGAGGGAACCCAACCACCCTGGCTCTGAAACAGCTGAGGGATCTG
The DNA here is from genome assembly GCA_013396775.1 of Cephalopterus ornatus. Taxonomy (NCBI): domain Eukaryota; kingdom Metazoa; phylum Chordata; class Aves; order Passeriformes; family Cotingidae; genus Cephalopterus; species Cephalopterus ornatus. The sequence continues at coordinate 37,875 of VZRE01004480.1, read as the reverse complement.
CACTGGGAATGAAATGAATGCTCAGTGCTGATTATGGCCCCATCCAGAGTCAGGAGCAGGAGCTGAAGCAACCCAATGTCCCCAGCTCCTTTCCTAGTTTTCATGTGAGCAACGGGGGAATCAGATGTGTATCATGGGGTATCCTGGGCTGAACCCAGTAGGATCAGCCAGGAACCTCCACCCAGCTCTAAAACCAGGCATTGTCCTCCAGAGCTCTTACAAAAAGACATTTAAAAAATAAATTAAAGAAAAAATAGAAAGAAGAAATCAGTCCAGCCTTGCCCAGCCTGGAAGGAAAACACATGTCTTGGGATGGTGATGAAAACCTGGGTGCCCCTTCCAAAGCGTGAGGGACATGGAGCATTCCCAGCCTCCCTCTTCTGCTAAGCCCCAGTGCCAGCACCACCTCTGTTACAGGAATCCAGCAGTGGGGACATTAGAAATGCCACCAATTAAAGCTGGGGGCGAGTTTTTACTCTGCCAGACCCCAGACCCACTGACCCTCTTCTGAGCTCCGAAACTGTTCAGTATGCATCCTGCTCCCCCAAGACCCCAGTCCCTCCCAAGCCTGGCAGCCCAAAACTGACCTGGCTGAGAGAGAACCTCGCTCCTGGTTTTCCACCAGTTCTAGCCCTCTCATCTGCCCTGCACTGGGATCAGGCTTCCCCATGGGGCATCCCCAGTCTGCTTGGAGGTGAACCTCTGCATCCTGAAGCTCAGTATCCTTTCACTCCCAGATGTGTACAGCGCTGCACCAAAAACGATGGGGCGAGCGAGTGGGGCTCCCCTAGACTCAGACTGTCACCCACCCATGAGTCACCCCGTGCTCAGGCCCCCCACAAGCTCGCTTTAATTGCAAATGTCAGGATGCAGGGATAGAGCTTATCTGGTGTTGGAGGAAGCCAAATTCTCAGCAGTTTTAGGGGAAAAGGAAACCAGAGCTTCCTCCCAGGGATCCACACGGGTGTAAGAGCCAGTGCTGCAATTCCTGCAGCCGGACAAGTCATTGTGTGTCCCCCCCTCCAGGGCTCGGGATGACGGGGGACATGCTGAAAGAGGCTTTTGTTAGAAGTGCAATTTTCAACCACGCTCCCCTTGAACCTCTGGGAGCCTCCCTCCTCTCCAAACATGCCACTCGCCCCCGAGTCTGGAGTGGGAGCTGGGTGCCAGCACTTCCCAAAGCAAAAGGAGACACACCTTTTCCCTGCATGATAGCAGGTAGAGGCCAGATGGGGACTGGGGAGCAGATGGGTAAGTGGAGACCCCTTCAAATGTCTGCTCCCCTCCAAAAGTCAAGTGTCCCTTCTCATCCACCGAACCTTTCAGGCCATTCCTGCTTTTTCCAAAAGGCATTCAGAGCCGAAGTATTGCAGCCCATGATCCCTGTGGCAAACCAGTAGCATCTGTCACAGAGCATGGAAAGATGGCAGAGGCTGCAGGGGGTTTGGTGCTGGCAAAGGATGGCTGTGGGGATGTCTCTTGCTGCAGTGATTCTCTGCCATTGGAAGGGTTCCCAGGATACTCCAAGCCGCTGTTTCACTCCACCATGATTTTCCTGGCTAGCTTGAGCCAAGGCTGCCAGCGTGGCCCTTCACGTCCCATCCCAGCTGGGATGCAGGGGACCCCCAGCATGCAGGAGCATCTCAAGTCACTCCATGGGGTGCACCACAGCCCCCTCTCATTGCTGATGCTGCCCATCTGAGACACCATGGCATGGTCTTGAACAGGCATGCGCCTCCCCTCTGAGCATCTCCATGGTCCCACTGCACCCCCTCAGTGAACAGAGACTCTTTGACACCGAGAGGACCATGTGTGGGACCCTTGTCTGCCATTGCCCCCTCCTCTCCCCCTTCCCGGCTAAATCACCCCTCTGGCTCCTCGTTGGCATCTCCCAGCTATCACCCGAGGGCATGGGGCCGGCATGGGAACACAGCCTCATTCAGAGAGTTTGCAAGGGGAGCTCCTGCTTTCATCCCAATGTGCATTTCTCCAGACACCAGCACTCCTGTCCCTTCACCCCCTTGCCCCAGAGGCATGTCTGGGTCCCCCTGTCTGACACACAGAAAGGTCACAACCGCCAAATCATTAAGCCGGAGGTGAAGTAACCTCTCCCACTTTTCCAAGCAGGCAGGGATCAAACATTAGCTGTCGGATGAATCATTAACCCCAAAGTAAAGGGCTGCTCCAGGACAGGGGAGCGTGCCCACGTGGCCATGGGTCACCTTGAAACCTTCCCACCACCATGGTGCTGCGGTTGGGTGGTCACAGGGCCCAGGTCCTTCCCCTGTTCCCGCAGAGAGATGCCAGCTTTCCAAGACTCCCAGTCCCAGGATGGACGCCCCAAAGCACTGTGGCACTGGGAAACCGGCCCTGAATGCCAGCCAGCACGGTGTGCTTGGGCAGCATCTGTCCTGGCCACCACTGTGTTTCACTGGGGATAGTGCTCAGCCTTGTGGAAGGAATCAAAACTGGCTGGTTCTCTGAAAAAGCCAAGGCTGCATGAAAAGCGGTTTTGGACTCAGCAGCATCCCATGGGGACAAGGCAGAAGCATCCCTCAGCGCCTGGGGGGGGATTTGGGAGGGGAGACACACAACACAGGGATGTCACCCAGGCACGTTACCTGCAGAAGCATTAATAAAGACACAAGAATACCCTTCATCCTCCTCAGGGAGAGCATCGCAAGGCAGAGGCAGGCGCCCTCCAGCCAAGTGAATCCAACACAGGTCTCTGACGGCCTCGCAGAAGCCCTGGCACGGCGGGGGGGTTACAGGAACCAAGGCGCTACACCCAGGGAGCAGCAGCAAGCAGAGGAACCACTCCAGGTAGCGATGGCACCGTGATTCAAGCAGCCCCTCCCACTCATGCAAAGCCGCCCGAATTTCCTCCTCGCTGCTGTGCCAGAGGTAATTTGGCAATCGGACATGGCTGGTGCCCAGCACACTGCAGAAGGGCAGGTGGGTTGGGATGGGCAGGCAATGGCCGGCCGCTGGCATCAGTCCAGGAAAGAAGGATGGGAGCCCCACGCCACTACTGCTGTAGAGTCGCGTAGTGGCGGTTAGTAAATCGAACTCAAGAGGACTGGAGATATCAGCAAGAGGAGGATGCACACCATTATCCACCCTCTGGTTAGGCAAGGGGGAACTGTGGCTCCAGTTGGTGCTCGCCAGGGCCAGCCCCCACTGGCCGGTGCCATGCTGTAGGTTCGGTGATGCTTCATGGTAGTGATGGGGAGGTTGTGCCATGGGGTTCTGGAATGGCACCGCCTGCTTACGGGTACTGTCACCTGGTGAAAAAGGAAAAGGGGCACTACCTGGCTGGGGACCTCCTGGTCTCTGCAAGGACATCCATGTCTCTGCTGCTGTGGGGGTCCCTGTCCCCAGGAGCTTTGAGTTCTCAGTGGTCACTGTCCTCACGAGCTGTGGGTCCTCATGGTTCCCCAGGAGCTGTGGGTCCTCAGTGGTCACTGTCCTCACAAGCTGTGGGTCCTTGGTATTCCTCATCCCCAGGAGCTGCAGGTCCTCAGTGGTCCCTATCCCCAGGAGCTGCAGATTCTCAGTGGTTGCTGTCCCCAGGAGCTGCAGATCTTCAGTGGTCCTCACCTCCAGGAGCTTCGGGTCTTTGGTGGTCCATGTCCCCAGGAGTTGTGGGTCCTTGGTATTCCTAATGCCCAGGAGCTGTGGGTGCTCGGTGGTCCCTGCCCTCAAGAGCTGCAGATCCTTGCTGCTCCCTGTCCTGAGGACCTGAAGGTCCTCAGTGAGCCCTGTTCCCAGGAGCTGTGGGTCCTTTGTATTTCCCATCTCCAGGAGCTGTGGGGACTCAGTGGTACCTAACTCCAAAAGCTGCTGGTCCTTGGTGGTCTCCCTCCTCAGGAGTTGCAGGTCCTCAGTGGTCCCTGACCCCAGGAGCTGTGGGGACTCGGTGGTACCCAACCCCAGGAGCTGTGGGTCTTCGATGGTCCCTGACCCCAGAAGCTGTGGGTCCTCAGTAATCCTTGACCCCAGGAGCTGTGGGTCTTCAGTGGTCCCTGATTCCAGGAGCTGTGGGTCCTCAGTAGTCCCTGACCCCAGGAGCTGCATGTCCTCGGTGGTTCCCATTCCAAGCAGCTGTGGGTCCTCAGTGGAGCTGCCGACCACGTCCTGTCCAGGGACAGGTGAGGTGCTGTGGGGAGGAGCGATGCTTGGCCATGCCGTGCTCTCCACCAACCCTGTGACATTCCTGTCCCACTGCTCTGTGGTTTTGGCTGTGTTCCCTTCATGCATAGGCATTGCTGTACCAGGATCTGGCTCCTGCCGCTGTGGGGTGGTGACATTCCTCACGATTTCATCACCCCCCATCCCTGGGGGAAGGCTGGGAGCAGGAGCTGCCGTTGAGGGTAGCGGCTCCGAGGCTGGGATTCCCTTGCCGGGTGTTGCTGGGCTTCCCGTGGTCTTTGTGCTGTCCCAAATCCAGTTCAGGAACTGTGTTTCGGAGGAGGAGAAGCAGCTAGCCAGGAGGAGCAGAAACCCCAAGCGAGGTTGGGCCATTGGAAAGGGAGAACGAGCTCTGTTGCCTCCAAAAGCAAAACAGAGGAAGGAAAGGAGGGAAGAGGCAGGAGTTTTGCCCCGGCCAGACTCCCGGAGCACTCACATCGCTCTCTCCTCCCAAGCTCCAGCACTCGACCTTTCAAACCGGAGCAGAGCAGCGGGGAGGAGTGGCCGTGCCGCTGGCCTCGCCAAACCCTCCTCTCCCCAGCGCCAACCTCCCACTTCCAGCACAGCCCCTCCGGGACTCCGCCGCCTGGCTGGAGACCCACCTGAGCCCCCCAAAACCTCTGGGAGCCAAGCCAGCCTTCAGACGCACCCTACTGGCTGTTCTAGCAGCTGCTGCCAGCTGTTTAACTGCTTCCTGCCCAGAAAATCCTAAATCCCCTCTCTCTGCTCGGATGGCTCTGGTTAAACCGAGAGCTGTACATGGTGGGGTCATGCACGGACATGGCCCCCATGGATGCCACCAGCTTCGGTGGGACACCCTGCTCCAGGGCTTCGGAAAAGGTTGTAACTTCAGAGCAAAACAGAACGAGGGAGGAGAAAAAAAAAGCCAGAAAACATTTCCAGTATTTCCACCAGCCGGAAACACAAGTCCCAAAAGTCAAGTGTTTAAAGCCGCTTTCCCGTCCCAGTTACAGGGCCAGCACCTCCCAGGTGCTGTCAGGATGGCAAAGAGGAGCACTCGCAACCCTCCCACAACAAGCATCACACGCCAGACACGTCTCAAAGCCAGGTCTGAGCAATCACAAGTTTTCCAATCACAAGTTTTCCTGGAGCCCGGGAGGCAAATCCCTCCAGGCAGCACTGGGACTCTCCCACACCCCAAAAAGTTTAATTGTTCTTCACCTCAGTTGAAAAAAATCCCCCCCCCCGATACATTTATCCATCCTGTTTTCCTGTATCAGCGTTGCCCTGCTTGGTGACAGTGCCCCCTGTTCCTGGGGATCACCGAGCCCCTTGTACCCTGCAGGGATGGAGCATACCCATGGCCCACAGTGCCATGGCGACACCGAGCAAGCCACCTTCGTGGTTCAGAAAGTGTCCCCGAGACGGGATGTTGATGGGGAGGTGACAATTTTGGCTCCCCTTGGCCGCCAAGTCACAGTCTGCTGTAACACGGTCCTACAATATAGAGCTCTCCTGATGCTCTGGTTTAAAAATATCCAGGAAAATCACTGAAACCAACGTTCAGATGTCCATTTTGCTTTACGCAACATTTCCCACGTTGCTTTTTAAGCGAAACGGGCGAGTTTTCCCCTTAAAATGGGAGCTGGATGCTGTTGACAACAGCCTGCCCCGTGACCGATGATGTTAGGGGTGCCTGTTGCGGAACAGTCCTCCACTAATCCACACGGAACGCAGTTTTGTCTCTGTGTCAGAGTTTCCACATGGCTCCCCCGCAAAGCTCCTGTGCTCCCATCAACCTGAAAAAAAGGAACCAGGCATCTGCCAACCTGCTCCTGCATGTTCGGACGGGACTCTGCTGCACCCGGCTCTGCCGCCCTGGGGCCAGGGTGTGGTGGCACAGCGTGGTGTGGGACCCCTCCGCCCTCATGTCCTTGGCACACCCGAGAGGGGTATGAATGGCTACTGCTCCTCTCCCACTTGGTGGGATGGAATAGCTTGGTGTTCCCACAGGCTCTTCCCCAAACTGTGTGGGGGATAAGTAGGGTGACAGCCAGCAGCAGGAATGTGATCCAAGCCCCCCAGAGCTGCCTCCTGGAGCCAGTGGGGAGCATCACCCGTCCCGATGAGCTGCCTCATCTCAGCCGGGAGGATTTCGGCAGCAGCACCATGCTGGGGTACCCCAAGCGTGTGCAGACATGATGCCCAGCCAGAAAAATTCCCATTTCTCCCTTTTGTTGGGATTAGGCAGCTCATGACAGTGGAGTGGAGCAGCAATCCGTGAGATGCCCTCGTTAAGTCAATGATCTTCGTCTCACTGCACACCTCCATGCTGGCAGCTCCCAGGGGAGGAGCCAGGGCTTGGGATTTCCAAAATGGGCACTTAGAGAGTGGGCTGGTGCCACAGGTGGCACTAGAGCATCTGGATCCAGCACACCCAGCTCTGCCACTGACCAAGCAGCCAGGCAGGGACTGGGAATGTGCCAGCTGGTGAAGTATTTTGGAGAAGTATTCCCCCAAGGACAAGTCATGGCAGCTGGTTTGCTAGCAGAGCAGGGAAAAGCCCTTGTTTTAGTCTCCTCCAGTCCCTGAAGTCTCCTAAAAAGCACTTTGCACTCCAGAGGATGCTGCTGCCAGCACATCATAATCTTGAACTTCTTTAAAAGCAAATTTGGATCCTTGTTCTGGTCCCGGTTCCCTCCCAAACAGGCTGTCTGCATCTTCCCAAGGCCGTGCAGCATCTGGTGGTGTAGCATAGTCCATCTGGAAAAGGGGGATTAGGCTGAGGGCTCGATCCTGTCCCAGAAGAATAGAGAGGGAGAAAAAGAGGGGGTAAAATGGGAAAAGAAAGGAAAAATCATGGGGGGAAAGACTGGAGAGGGGACGAAAAAAGAGGTTGGAGGAAGTGTGGGAAAAGAGATTTAGGAGAAGAGAAGGGAAAAATAAGGTGGAAGAGGGAGTTGGGAGAAAGGAAAAAAGAGGAAAAAAGAGATTGGGGAATGGAAAAATGAGATGGGGGAGGAGAGAGAAAAGAGGGGAGAAAAGAGAAAAGAGAGGAAAAACAAGGGGGGTGGGAAGAGAGGGGAAAAGAGATGGGGAGAAACAAAGAGAGGAGAAAAGGGGAAGGAGAAAGAGAGGGAAAAAGAGAGGGAAGAAAAAAAGAGAGGAAAAAATTAGGAGAAAAAAGTAAACGGCCAACAGAAGATAGTGGGGAGAAGAGAAAAAAGGAGGAAAAAAAAAGGAAAGAAGAGCCTGTCATGCAGATTTCAGACCTGCAGCACCCCATCCATGGTTAAAGAGCACCAATATTGTTCTCTAGGGGCCAAACTGGGGCCAAGCAAGCAGGTTTCAAGCGATTCCCACAGCTTAGGGTTGCACCCTGCAGGATTTTGGGAGTGGACAGGGACCCTGATCCAGCCCAGCTCAATAATTTCCCCTCCACAGCCAAGGACTCTCCAGCAAGAACTGGGCGGGCAGAGATGGACAGAGGGATGGACAGGCAGATGAACTAGAGGAGGGACAGCCAGACGGACAGTAGAGGGAGCCTCAGGCCGAGCAGCGCGCGGGACATCCCACTTTACTGGACCCCAACCCGGTGATGCCCCATGCCTGTGGCCATCCCGGCCACCAGTCCAGAGCTCACCGAGGTCTGGGCAGAGAATGCAGGTGAGGGGTTGTCACCTGCAGCCTCCTTCCTGCTCAAATCTCCCACTGCTCAAACCTCCGGGGAGGTCGCACAAACCACCGGGGGACGACCCCAGGTTCAGACCCTGAGCCCCAAAAGATGAAGTGCAGCTGCAAAAAGGGTTTTGATGCCAAGAGATTGAGCCACAAAGACCGGCCCCTCAGGGAAGGAAACCTTGACACCAGCACAACCTTGACAGTGATACAGCTAGAAGGAAGGAAGGAAGAATGGAAGGGGAAAGAAAAGAGAAGCAAAGAGGAAGAGGAAGGGGAGGGGGAGGGGGAAGAGGATGGAGGAGGGGAAGGGGAAGAGGAAAGGGAAGGGGAAGGGGAGGGAAGGAACTCTGACAGCAGCACAGCCAGGATGCTGGAGGTGGGAGCACTCATGCACTGAGCAGAAAAATTCAGGGGCTGTCAGCAGCAGATGGTATCTATAAATCCTAACGGACATTTGGGATTTTAATCCATTCTCCATCTAAAAGCCCAGACAGCAGTTAAAAGGCCCTCATTGAGACGCATGCCGAGGACGTTGCCACATCCCAAGTCACTGACCTCCCATGCTGAGACAGCCCTCAAAGAGAGGCAGCAGGACTCAGCCCATGGATGGGCGCTCAGCCAGGGAGACGGGAAGGTGGGGGATGAGGATGCACGGGGGCCGAGCAGGCAGGAGTGACAGCACCATCACAGCCCCAAAAATTTAAACAGGTGCCAGCTTGCCAGGACTTGCCCTCTGGCCAGCATTTCCCCCCACAGCCTCTGGCTGTGCAACACCAGGAAGCCCCCGGGACAGAAGCGTTCCTAAACATTTACTCATGGAGAGCCAGAAACATCCTCCCGGCAAATTCCTCGATAAGATAAACCATGAAAATGTCACAATTGCCTGGGGGAGCCATCAAATAACTCGGGGGGGG
>VZRE01004480.1:15198-29083 GCA_013396775.1 Cephalopterus ornatus | reverse complement strand
GGGCGTGGGGGGGAAGGCCAGTGGCCGTGCGCTGACCTTACCAGTTACCTGCATCCTCCTCCTGCTCCCAAACTGAGCAGAGCTGGATGAGGTTGATAAGGCACAGCCAAGAGATGCTGGTGTCCCCCTCTGCCCCATCAGCATGAACAGGACAAGGTAGCAGAGAATTGGGGCTGAGGTGCCTTTGACCACCCCATGAGATGCCCTGGGGGGAATGGATGGTGGAGAGGGGCCACCAATGTCTGGGCACAGCTGAACCCAAGAGAGGTCTTTAAAAGTGCAAGGAGGTCTTTAAAACACACAGTGAGCTTGGAGTGACCTGTATCCCCCAGTCCCACCGGCATCCCTCCCATCCTCCCTCCGCAGGGGCCAAGGTCTCTGCTTCCCATCACTTGCCTCCCTCTGGGGGCCAACTGACAGCCTGGAGATAAGGTCCTAAGGTTTGGGAGGTGAGGGAAGGAATGTGACCCCGCCCTGCCCAATCATCCTCCTCCACGTTAATAAATCACCTTGCAGACTAATTGCTCCTTGGAGGGGGGAAGACTTACTTCTCCTTCCTCACCCCCCACCAAGGTCCTGGCTCAGCCTGGGAGACACTCCTGAGAAGCCCCAAATTTCAATCACATTCCTGACATTCTTGCCTCAGCATGAAGCTGAAGGGGCTCTGGCATCGCCTGGTGACCACCCTCGGGGCAGGCATGGAAGACTACACCAGTTAGTGGAGGTGGGATCAGCTGCTGTCTCCATGAGGGACAGGCAGGACATCCCCATTCCCAGGCCTCCATTTACCTGGGAATACAGGGAGACCAGTGCACCCAGCATCCTGGCTCATGGACAGATGCTGTGTGGAAGGATGAGGGGAGATGAGGGATAAGATGGAGGATTTGTGATCCAAGTTAATGCCATCCCAACCTGAAAATCTGAGAAGGACAAGGCACCCAGGTGGGATACATGTCCCTAGAGCTCAAACAAAACCTTCCAAGCCACTGAGGACCCTCAGCCTTGCTGATTAATTATCTTAATTGGCTATTAAACCTCCAATGTCACAGAGCAATAGACACTGTCAGCAAGTAACCCTGCACCAGCTTTGAAGCCTGCACGACAAAAACTGGGAGTTGCACATTCACAGCTGTTTTCCAGGACTTCAGAACTGAAGAAAATACCAACACAGTGTAAAAAACTGAATTCACCAAGCAAAATACAGAAGAGCTACCAAACAACGGCGTACCTGAAGCTACAACAGAGCGGTACAGCATCCATCCTGCGGAACAGCGTCCGTCCTGCATCCGCCACCAGCCAGGGATGCTGGGTGCCAGCTAGCCCATGCTGCTGCAAGAGGCACTTGCCACAGCTTGTGGATGCTTCACAGAGCCTCAACTTGGATTTACAGCAAGGGAAACCACTCAGCAGGTCATTAACCTCACCCTCAGCACAGCGTGCAGAACACAAAATCCAAGCTCATGTGGTTGCTGCAGGGCCAGGTGGTAAGAAACGCTATTTTGTTAGGGAATGGACAGGAAAAGGGGGATCCGGGAGGGGGTTTTGTTTCTGGATTTCAGCTCATCCAACCAGCCTGGGTCTTGTCAGTGCTGCCCTCCTGCAGCGCAGGCGATTTTGTTTAGCTTGGAGCCTCTGGAAGCCCCTGGCTGTGCTCGTAATAAGACTCCGTGTCCGCTCCGTGGTCCTTCCACCTCTGTGCACTCCGCAGACAATAGCTTGCCTGTGCTGCTGACTTTGGCAGTATTTCCAAAGTTTTGGCTCCTTCCAAAGTTTCCTCTGCACCAGACAAGCTTGGCCATCCTGCTTTGTTGTCACATCCCATTGCATCCCATCCCAGGACTCTCTGTGGGGCACTGCGTTTCACACCAGACCTTTTAACCCCCCCCCAAACTGGGGATACAAAGGGGTGAGATGCCCAGCAGGCCCTTTTGGGGTGGATGCTGGAGTCATGCGCAGACTGGTTGAGGGGCCACTTAAACAGAGAAAGCCTCACCCAGCTCTTGAACCCCCCACCATGTCCCAACACTTAAAGGGAAAAATAAATCAGTTGAACACCTGGGAATTAAGATGAGCAATGACAACCTAATGTCAGCCAAGGCTGTAATCCCCCTCTCCCTACCATGTCTCCATGGACAGAGCAAGTATTTAAGCAGGAAAATTTAGATCTTTTGAGGAATTCCATGCACCACTGGAGACGGATAGTAAACAGGTCAAACAGGTCGATGATACTTTGCTGCTCCATGCAAGTGCTGGGGAAAACCAACAGGACTTGAATGATGTCAGAAAACACATCATCCCTTTCCCACCAACAACCAGAGCCATCATTTGACCAAATTATTCCCTTTTCCTACAAGTCACTTGGTCTTAAAGCAAAATACAACATCAGTAAATAGCTCCGAGTTCACCATTTATAACATGATAGATGTCAAGAACAAGGAGGGGTGTAAATGGGGCTTCTGCTTGCATGAAGAAGGAGATTCCAGAACAGGTTTCCCCCTCCTGAGCAAAGGGATGATGCCACAGCCAGGCACAATCCCATGCATCAGTGTCCCAAAGGAAAGCTGGCCAGCCCACAGGCACAATGCCACGGGCCAAGGACCTGCATGCGGCACAGTGCCACAGACATAGTTCCTCACAAGCTGTTTTCTGGGATGATAAGGGTTAAAAGAAAAAAAACTAAACCACACAAAAAAGCCCAGCAGGAATGCCTGAAGGGGAGGATTAGAGAGAATAGGGCCATTTCTCAGCAAAGACTATGGCAACGTAAATAGAAAAGTAACATTAAGCTCAAGACAGGGGCCCTTTCCCTTTGCTCCTGCCCTACAATGCCACTATTGTTTTGCTGACAACTGGTAATTATCCCAAGCTGCACACACTGGTATTCCCACCCTTTAACCGGGAGGGATTTTGCTGCAGCCGACCCTCTGACACCAGCAAAAATTCACATACCAGAGGGTTCAAAGGGGGGGCGGGCTGGAAAGGCTGGGTGAGCCTCACCCGGCCATCATTCACAGGATCCCAGAGTGGCTGGGGTTGGAAGAGACCTCTGGGGATCATCAAATACAACCCCCCTGCTAAAGCAGGTTCACCTACAGAAAGTTGCACAGGATCATGTCCAAGGGGGTTTTGAGTCTTTTCAGAGAAGGAGACCTTAGAGCCCCTTCCAGTGCCCAAGGGGGCTCCAAGAGTGCTGGAAGAGGGACTTTGGACAAGGGCAGTGCCCGGACAAGAGGGAATGGCTTCCACTGCCAGAGGGCAGGGTTAGATTGGATATTGGGAAGAAGTTCTTCCCTGTGAGGGGCGGGGAGACCCTGGCATAGGTTGCCCAGAGAAGCTGTGGCTGCCCCATCCCTGGAAGTGTCCAAGGCCAGGTTGGATGGGGCTTGGAGCAACTTGGAATAGTGGAAGGTGTCCCTGCCCATGGCAGGGGGTGGAACAAGGTGAGCTTTAAGGTCCCTTCCAACACAAACCATTCCCATATTCAATGATCTTGTGTGATTTGGTATGGTTTTGTTCCCAATGACCACAATTGGAGTTCAAGGTGCCCCAAAAAGCAGAGGGTCTTTCCCCCATCCCCAGTGAGGCAACACCCATCACCATCCCAGATGAAAAAATATTCACCTCTCAAATATCCAAGTCTAAGCAGTGAATCCTTTCTGGAAAAAGAAAAAAAAAAATAATCCCACAGAGCCAGGGTTTTCCTTCCTTCCTTAAAAGCTCTGGGGACCCTGAACCCCCAGGATGAAAACCTGCAGGCAGCTGTTGTCCTGCAAGAGGATGGGGAAGAGTCAAATCCATCACTTCTCATTTATGGGATGGAGGAGTCACAGTCCCAACATTCCCTGCTTAACAGGAGGCCAGGCTGATGTCAGCCCCAGCTCAGATAACGTGATAAAAACCCCTGGAAATACCTCAAGGTGGATTAAAACATTCCCATCGTCAAAATATAAATGTTTTTTTGCCTTTGTAGGCTGGTACATGACCCAGAAAGCCCAGAGAAATGGCAAAAAGCGCCATTTTTTTTTTCCTGCCACAGGCTGCAGCAGCACAGCCAAGGTTAGAGCAAGGCAGAGGACACACGCAGAACCCAGCTACGAGGACCACAAGCAGCTGCTCTGGGATTTATTTTTTTGGTATTTTATTTTCTTCTGCATTTTAATTACATGATAGTAGAAGCTTCTTCCTAACAGGAAAGCTGGAAACCAGGTTTTCCTGCAGCAAAGCCAATTCCACAAATGCTAGCAGTGACCTGTGAAAATGAAAAAAAAAAAAAGCCCCATAAATCAGCAGAGCAACATCTTCCCTTCCTCGCAGGGTCACCCGCCTATTTCACTGGGCTGGGATGTTATTTATTGTTAAGTACCCAAGAGAAAAGAAAATGCTCCTAAAACTCCACTTAACCCATCCCAGCTGCAGGGAAAAAAAAATCCCACATAGGCAGGAGCTATGCTACGGGACTCCGGGCAAGCTTCAGCCTGTCTCCACAGCTCCCAGCTGGGATTTGAGGGAATGAAACACCCCTTCTCCCAAGCCCAGAGCCTCGCCAGCTCCTCGCCTAATTAAAGCATGTGGCCGCTTGCAGGGTGGAAAGCCAGAGCATGGAGGCTCCAGCACCTCCGCAGTGAGCCCTACCACCGGACCAGCACCATGTCTTGAAGGATGCTGGAGCCTGGATAAGCTTCTGGGGTTGCACTGGGAACCAGCCGGTCCCAGCTCCTCTCCATCAGAGAGGCAAAGATTAAACCCAGATTTTGCTCTTCAAACCACTTTTGGTTTCTTTGCACCTCCCATTTGGGGATATCAGAGCTCAGAGGGATGGAGGGAATAGCAAGGATGGGACAAAAGTTTGCACAAATCGTGGGAGAAACGCTGGCTGGCCACTCTGGAAGGAAAAGAGGGCAGGAGAAAGCCCGGAAAGGGGCCGCTGGGAAAGCAAAGGAAAGGCTTAAAAAGATTAAAACAGGACAATGTTATCAGGCAGCTACCCCATGGCCCTGTGCCACGGATGCAGGGGGCTCCGACTGCCGGCTCCGGATGCACGGCACCCACTGAGGAAACACCCATCAGATGTCTGGGTGCTGAACTCTGGCACCAGCTGCACCCCTGAGCCCAGACGCAGGCAGTGAAGCACCACTGGTAACACCTGGGAGCAAACTGAAGGAAATGGGAAATATTTTTGCTCCTGATTGAAGCAGACAGGTTTTTACCAGTGTTGCTGCCACTGCAGTTCACCCCGAGGCCAGAGGGATGCCGGGGGTTAACAGCTATCCCTGCACAGTGATTGTGCCGGAGTGCTGGGATGCAGAGGATGTACTGGGACACCCTTTTCCACCATAAGAGTCACATTTACAGTGACACGGGCTGCCCCAAGGTCCTGGTGTGGTCACAGTGGAGCTGCTGCAACCAGGTGGATTGGGCCTGGCCATGGAGCACCCCAGCCCAGTGTGGTTCCCACATCAGGCCTGGAGTCCATCTTGGGGCAGAGATGCTTCACCACCAGCCCACCCATCCCTGGGATTGATGCAGACCAGGTAAAATATCCATCAGCCTATTTTACCACCTGTATCCTAAATTTCCCTGCCGCTGGACTGACGTTAACCACCAGGAGCTGCTGGCACAGCCTGGGGCAGGCACAGGGAGCAGGGCTGGGAGCCCAGCCCACCTCTCCGTGATGCCTGGCCATGTGGAGTGACACACATCCGGACCACCGGCCTGGGATGAAGCGGGATCCAGCCAATGTCCGCTTTACACCACAGCATTAATCCTGTTGCTAGGACACCCACAGGCGAAGAAATACAACCCTTGTCGGATTAGCGTCTAGACGGGCTGACCTTTCCCTCCGCTGGTGAGGTGGAACCCGGCAAAAATCAGGCCCTGTTGGCTAAAAAGAGGGGTTCTGTCATTGTTTTGGTGGGGTATTTTTCGAGATGGGAGCCAACGAGGGGGGGACATTGCTGTCACTGAAAGAGTCATTTCACTGCCTGCTGCCGGAGAGGGATGTGCAGGAGACCGACCTGGGGCTTGCAACCTGCTGCCAAGCCTGGGCTTTGCCCAGCAACTCAGCTGACAAAAGAGCCTTTCATGAGAGGGGACCATGTCAACTCTGCAATTAGCAGGGGAAAAGAAAAAAGAGCCAAAAGAAGATTATTACCTCCAGTAGTTGTCTCTGGGGGCCCCTCTCTGATGGCTTTCTTAACTCTTTCAGCTGAGCCCAAGGAGAAGGTGCGAAAGGAGCCACCAACATCAGCAGTGGCTGCTTGGATCCAGGGTGGCACCCCAGCCTCACAGGATGCCATGAGGAGACATATTCCCTTTGGTGTCCTAGGACCCAGAGGGAAACAAGACCACCACTCTGTTGCATCCCAGCTGGGAGGGAACCATGATATCTCCATCCAGTCCAGTACTGTGGGAGACCCGGCAGGATCAGACGATGACCTCAGCAACCACATCCTCGCTCAAGCCATCTTGACGCAGAGCCCAGCCCAGCTCAGCCCAGCCCCCTGGGTCTCACACACAAGGATGGGGGATGCCAGGACTCCTCCACACCCTCCACTTTCATGGCCTGACATCTCCACCTTCCCGCCAAAAAGATGCAATCACTTGTTAAAATAAAAACCCATGTGCTTTTGTCAGATGGTGTCCTGGTTACCCCTCCAGGCATCTCCCCCAAGGAAATCCAGGAAAAGGTCACCTGAGCGAGAGTGGCTCGCCCTGATGGTGCCACTATTCCCTATCCCAAGTCATCCCTGCAAAAAGCAATCCGGAGAGCAAATCCTTGACCTGGTCTCCAGCCTCCAGAGACTTTGGCAGGCAAGAGCACAGGTGCCTGAGGTGCCTGAGCACAGGGTGGGGACATGTGGGGACAGCTCACCTGTCTGCCAGGAGATGCTCCGTGAGCACTGCTTTCCAGGCTTCCAAGTGAAGTGGCACTGAGGTACCTGTTCCTGAGGAGCCAGACAAGGCTTGCCCACATCCCAAAGATGTCCCTGAGGGCTGGAGCACTGTGCTTCTCTCCGTGCAGAGAATTAACAGCAAGCTCCAGGTACAGAGGTCCGCAGAGCAGCTGCAGAAGTAACAACTGGTTAATCAAATCCTGCATGAAGTCTGAGCCACCTGGTCCAGTGGAAGGTATCCTGCCTGTGGCAGGGGGTTGGAATGAGATGAGCTTTGAGGTCCTTTCCAACCCAAACAATTTTATGAATCTACAGTAAAAGCCAAAAATCACATGTGCGTTGCTGCCACACACCTCCCTCCGTCCACAACACCAGTGGCTTGGACTATCTCCCACTCCCTGATATTCAAGAGGATTTAGCTGAAATTGCAGGTTCCTTCTCCACCACCTCCCACCCATCAGAGCAGCCCCTGAGTATGAGCTCTCAGCAGGACAGGGCACATCAAACCCTTCTCCTATCTGGGGAGAAGCCAGCACCAGCACGAAGGTACTACAAGGAGTCCTGGAGCTCTGTGTCACCCACAGGTCCTGGGTCTAGGCAAGCCCATCCCCTTGAAGGGACAGTAACTATTGCCACCCTATGCTGGGAATGGTTTTGGGAGTGGGGCAGAGGTCCTAGGGGGTCTCCCCAGGAGGAATCAGGGAGACGACCCCATGCTGGGGTTTGGCGAGGACCCTTGGGAGTGATGGACCTCCTAGATCAGGCTGACCAAGTGTTCACCGCCACCTGAGCCCAGGGTCTCTATCTACACCCAGTAGGAGTTGAGAGTTCCCCAGGATAGGGATCCTGGCCCCTCTGGAAAGCATTTTGGGACCACAGGGGAAGGACTAAGTTACAAAGGTGCCTTCACACCATGCCACAAGAAAGCACCACCAGCTTATCTGGGGTTATCAGAAAGGTGCTGTTTATTCAAAAGTCAACAATCTCCAACTCAATTAAGTTACAGACTAACAAACTGGGTGGGAAAGAATAAATTTGTTTGATTACAGTGTTTCCAAGAGGGAAGGCAGGTGGCTAACTTGGGAATTATAAAGTCAGAGATAGCTCCAAGGGTCACTGGGCTGTTGGAGATTTATGCCAGTGGGAAGAGCATGGATGATGATACTAGATTCCAGTGCTCTGGCTACTATTCTCACCCCAGGCTGTTCCAGCAGCCTCCCACAACCTGGGGACAGGGTCAGAGGAACAGCCAGATCTTCCAGTCCCTGGGGAGGAGGAAACCAGCAGACTGAGTTTGTGAATAAAATAAAAGTACAATAAAATCCATTAACGACCAATTTCCATCTTAGAAAAGGCGATGCCAAGAAAAGCAATAAAAATTCCAAAAAGCAACCTTTTTAAGTGGAAACCAGCAGACACGGGATGTTCCGGACCAGATGTTGCTTGCTGAGAAAGCCCCCAGCGCAGGGAATGCTCCTGCTGAACAGTGCTGCCGGCCAAAGCCAGAAGCACAGCAAGTCTCTGGAGCCTTGTCCTTGGAGCAGCTCCATCCAACAACCCTGTGGGGTGTCGGTGTCCTGCTCCTCTCACAGCACTTTTTTAGGACGTTCCCACCTTTGAGTTGATGGGAACCACCCCTTCATCCCCAACGGGTTTTATTAACCACACGCACACTTCAAGGGCTCCAAATCCATATTAAGGCAATGCTGGGGCCCTCATTAGCTGTATTCATTTCCAAACCATTTTCTAACCCCGTTCAGCTCCTTGTGTTTCAATTACATATTTGGCAACAAGCTCTCCAAACTAATCCAAGTTCGATACTAAAAGCCAAAAAGCCATACACATGCTGCTACCACATTCCTTCCTCCGTACACAAAGTTAGGGACTTGCTCCCACTCCCCAATATTTAAGTGGATTTAGTACCAGCTGAAATAATTGCAACTTTCCTCTGCACCACCTTCCTCCCGTGAGTGTCTCCCCTGAGCCCCAGCTCTCAGCAGGACAGGGCAGATCATCCCGAGGGCGGCAGCAGCAGCAGCAGCGCTGCTCCACACACATCAGTACCCAAGGGATGAGGAATGTGGCTGGAGAACAGGAAAGTCAGTCAGGGCATCCCACAGCTAGCAGAGAAGAGTCTGACCGATGGATGGGGTGAGGTGGAGTCCATCTGTTGCAGAAGATCACAGACTGGTTTGGGCTGAGAAGGGACCTTAAAACCCATCTCATTCCACCGCCTGCCATGGGCAGGGACACCTTCCACTAGCCCAGGTTGCTCCAAGCCCCGTCCAACCTGGCCTGGGACACTTCCAGAGACGGGGCAGCCACAGCTTCTCCGGGCAATGCCAGTGTCACACCACCCCCACAGGGAAGAATTTCTTCCTTATATCCAAGATGATGCCTCCAGGCTGCACACACAGTCAGAGAAATGTACAGGACACTCTTGGAAAGGATTCATCTCCAGTGCTTTCCCAAATGTCATCAGATACACTAGAAGATCATTAAAATGTTTTATTAATCCCATACCTCTGGGCTGCTGATACACATTCGTACTTAATCCCAGATGTCTCCTTCAGCGCTTTGAACTTTCCACTGAAATGCCAGAATTAATTCTTTTCCTGGTAAACTACCACACTTTGGAAGAGACATAGCGCACTTGCTGGGATTGTTATTCCAGGGCTTAGAGCATCATCCCTAACAGTCACCATGGCCCAGAGCAGTGCAGGAGAGAAGCTGGTGTCTGTCAGGGAACAGGTCGAGTTGGAAGGGACCTTAAACCTCATCATGTTCCACTCCCCTGCCATAGGCAGGGACACCTTCCACTATTCCAGGTTGCTCCAACCCCTATTCAACCTGGCCTTTCACACTTCTGGGATGGGGCAGCCACAGCTTCTCTGGGCAACGAGAGGCCTCACCACCCTCACAGGGAAGAATTCCTTCCTAATATCCCATCTAACCCTCCCTGCTTCAGTGTGAAGCCATTCTCTCTTGTCCTGGCACTCCAGACCCATGTAAAAAGTCCCTCTCCCTCTTTTTTATAGGAGGATGCAGCCTTGGATCAGTCCTCACCCCCTGCTCCACATGCTCCTGTCTCCTTAAAAAGAAGGAGTGACATCCCCTTACTAGAGCAGAGCCTGTTTCCCAGCAGCACATTTATCTGGTCAGGGATTTTTAAGCCATGCGATGACGTTTGAAGCAGGATTGCAAAATGTTTTCTTCAAGGGCTTGGATTTGCTATTTAACAGCACCCAAATTGTGTCGCCATAAACACTGGAAGAAGAGGTTAGTCCAGCTGCAGGCCAAAATAAACAGGGAGCAATGTCACCAAGAGGCTGCTATTCAGAGACAAAAAAACCCCACTTCTACAGAATCTGGGAGTGTATGGGCAGGATTTTCCACTGGCCACAGGGAAAAGCAGCTCAGCTCTCCACTCCTTAAGGGACACACACCTATGCTCCCAGGGACTCACAGCCATGCAGGGCCAGAAGACACAACATGAAAACCTAAAATCAAGGCAGAGCTCTGGGAGAATGGAGGTTGTAGGTGGACCAAGACCAGGTACAGAGCTGGAAAAGTACTGGGAGAATTAGGATTAGGGCTTGAAAAGGTTGTGTGCAGCAAGGCAAGCAAGCTCCTGTCTTGTGAGCACAGCCACTCTGCAGGAATACTTAGTCTCATTCTAAACCCAGTTTCCAGCCCAGAAGTGTCATCCAAGCAGGGCCACTTCATCTCTGCTGCCACCTCCTCAGGACAGGCAGGAGGGATGGGATCTGCCTGCCAGGAGATGACGGACTGGGAGCCCAGAGGTGCCACAGGACCATGTCCACAGGCCTGGCTCCTTCCTGCTGCTGGCAGCCCGGGGCAGCTCCCCCTCCCCAGCAGCTCCCACGGCACAGAGCTTCGGCACAGATAAGGTTTTGCAAACATAAGTCCTGCCAGCTGATAAGGAGATGAAGAGGCTGTGGAGCTTCTGGAGCACAGCATCCTCCTCAGTTCCCCCAGCCCATCCCAGGAGCCTCGGCAATCAAACAATGCTGTCAGAGCTGAGAGGTGCCAACCCTTCCCAAACCAAAACTGTGATGCCGGATGCTGCCTGTAGCCATTCTCCACAGCCCTTCCCCTACTCTTTCAAAGAGATTCCTAAAATAACCAGTTAGGAAAGCTCTGATCCGCCTGTCAAAACCCCGAGGCGCCAACGGCAGAGCCCTTGTGTCCCAGGCTGGAAATCGCTGAAGGCACATGTTTGTGAGGAATCCCAGCCATCAGGACCCAGGACCCATTGGGGGTGGAAATAAAATCAGGAATGAGCCTCTCCACCAGCAGAAAGTGGCTTCAGCACCTGCTGTCTGTAAGGAGGGAGGAGGCATTTTGAATTCCCAGGTGCTGCCTTGTACCCTCAGCAGCAGACGCAGAGCTGGACATACTGGCTCATCCCAGCCCCAAACGGATGCACAGAAAGTCCGTGCAAGAGAAGATCACAGAATCATAGAATCATTACTCGTGGAAAATACCCACAAGATCACCGAATCCAACCGCCAACCCCGCACAGTCAGTTCCACCACTAAACCATATTGACAAAGCCACATCTACACATTTTCTGAACCCTTCCAGGAATGGTGATTCCATCACTTCCCTGGGCAGCCTGTTCCAATGCTTGGCCACCTCCACCACCAGACCGAGGAGGCCTGGCCAGCTTTGTAAACCCCCACTGGTGGGGATCCCCCATTCTCCAGGGCCCTGGCATTGGACTGCCCTGCTTAGGAATGGGGTTTTCCCCAGTGTCTGACCCAGCCCATGCATGGGGGACACCCACAGTGGACAGACTCTGTGATTTCTCCCACGCTCTCCGGACTGGACCAACGGCAGCAACCCTGCATCATCCTCATGGCTACGTGCCCTTCCTGAGGAATCCCAGAGATCTATTGATAAGAGGCAAGCCCAGCTTGGGGCAGCTAAGCCCCCAAATTTGAAAGGCAGGCAGATAAACAGAAAGCTTATCTCCATGCCAGGAAGGCCTTCTGAGCAAACATTCCCCAGGAGCCATCACAAAGGCAGGCTGGAAGAACAGGCCCTGCAGTCCTTGGACATTGAACCAAGGGAAGGGGAAAAAAAAAAAAAAAAAAGAAAAGAAAGGAAAAAAGCCACACCAACCCGTTGAATTCCTTTAAAACCCAATCCACAGCCTGCCTTTGGAAGACAGCCAAGTCAGCTGGGTGAAACGGGCACCTCCCTGCCAGCGGTGACCGGCGCCGGCCGCACTCCTCAAACGCCGTGTGAAACCTCCTGAGGTTCCCCAGTGTGGCTGCTCAAAGATGGGGGGATGCATCTTCAGCTCAGCAAAGGGTCCTGACCAGCCCTGAGTGCCCAAGGGAGCAAGGATGCTGATGGAGAGGGGGTGGAAAGGGCAAGGATAACTCTGGGTAACCACTATTAAACCAGCTCCTGGCCCTCCAGCTCAGCTCAGCTGCACTGGACAGTCTCCAGGGACCTAAAATAGCCAATTCAGGATTTCACATGGGAACAATGTTCCCATCTCTGCAGATCTCCAAGGGGAGCTTTGTTCCCGCGGTTCCCGGGAAGGCAACCCATGCCACCAAAAGCAGCATCATAAATCTAGCCTGGGGCACTTGGAGAGCTTCTCCCAGTATTCCCAGACATGCTCTGGCAGTGCTGGGCATCCCCGCTGTCCCAGCCGGGCTCTTCCCCTCCACAACATAACCCAGCTGCCCACAGAGCAGTGCCAGAGCTGTTCTTAGAAGACACAAAGCCTTGGTCCAGTAAATAATCCACTGACTTCATGGCCGACTTCCAGCTCGCCTGTACCTGGGGACACCACTAACCAACACACTGTGCCAGCCTGCGGTGACACAGAGGGACACGAGTGATACCTCTTAATGTGGTGGCACAAGCCAAAGACAACCAGACCATTACCCTGGAGAAAACCCACTCTTTTTGGATTGCTTGCAGCTCAGCTGCTTTGGCAAACGGGGTTCCTGGGATACAAGTAGGGGCTCCCTGTGTCAGCCATGGCTGTTCCCGTTTCCGGGCACTGGGCACACATCCAGAGACCGGCTGCGAGGGGAGGAGGGCTTTCATCCCGCCTGGCAGCCGGTAGGAAGCTTCCCTGGCAGGGAGGTAAAGTTCACCAGAAAAACAGGCAGTGGGAGAACCGGCTTGTGTGCCTCGTGGGGAAAGAAGGGCTGGAAAGCTGAGTCAGCACTGAATTCCCCTCTCCTGGGGCACCAGCAGCTTGCGAGGTGGGATGTTTCATGGTTTCAGGGAGCCCCGAAGGCAGGGAAAAGCCTGGAATGGTACAAGAGGTGTTGCATCCCCAGGGCGCACACTCGAGGCTTCCGACCACTCACAACACTTTCAAGGACAAGCAGCCACAGGGAGGACTTGTGGAGAAACCACTAACACATGGAGCACGGCCACTTTGGAGCAACACCATCTCCTCTATCTCACAGCCAGCATGGACCAGATAAATCACTCTCATTCCAGGGAACTGCAGCCAGGGATTTCCCCCAGCATCCTTCGACGCTGATGGGAGGGGGCACACGGAATCCCCACGTTCAGCAACCATGAGGCTATTGAAGGGGTGCGCGAGAGGATCATTCCCAGCCTTGGAAACCAGGACTGAGCGCAGCATTTGGCCCGAGGGGAGACTCCATTCCCCATTCCTCCTGAGGAGCGCGTCCCAGGGGATGGGGGCTTCAGGACAGCGAAGGGGCGTGGGACCCCGGGCACAGCAACAAGGATCCCCCTCCCCAGCATCCCGCGCACGTTACCCGGCTCCTGGGAAGCGGCGGGGATCAGCAGGACAAAGAGCCCGAGCAGCAGCCGCGGCGGGGGGCACCTACGGGAAGGAAAGGGGAGAGAGAGGTTACCCACCCTCCCGCCGATTCTGGGGCGCCCCCCGACTCGCAGCACCACCCCGGGGTCCTCCCCGGGTTACATCGGGGCCCCCAAGGCCCGGAGGCTGCAGGGTCCCGCTT
>VZRE01004480.1:0-11683 GCA_013396775.1 Cephalopterus ornatus | reverse complement strand
CTGGGACCAGCTGGTTTTGCATCTCCCTGCCACATCTGTTGCTCTGGCTCAGAAGTCTGTGTCTGCTGATGGCCCAGGACCTGCCAGAATTGCAGTGGAGGAGCTGGTCCAGGAGACATGCCTGCTGGAAAGGGCAACGTCATGCCCTTCCTTCAGCTGCAAGGATCTGGCAAGGGATAACGTGAAAACCACCCCTCCTTCCCAAAGGTGAAGCAGGCACAGCCACTGAGGTGGGCGTTTGGGAAGGACCCAAGGAGCATAGGCAGGGAGTGGGAATGATTAGAAATACAGATATTTCCCTAATGAAGAAAGCTGGCAAACACAAGAGCTTGGCCGAGTGAGGAGCATGTTACCTGCCCATGAAGGCGGGGGATGAGCTGTGGGGTTAGAGGCCAGGAACAGAGCAGCACTGTGCCTAGCCCAGGCAGCCAGATCTGGTGGACACATTAGCGAGGGGCTGCAGAGAGCAGGAGGTGTTCTGGGGGTGGCTGGAGGCCTGGCCAGCAGCAGAAATGCTCTGGGATCTGAATCCCACCTGCATCCCTCTTGTGGATGTGAGGAGGACGAGACAGCACTGAGGGTCAGCAGGGAACTGAGCTGGGGCCAGGGAAGCCCCACACCACCACCACACCATCACCTCCTGCCTCAGCAGGGGCAGGACAGGCTGCTGGTGGCACAGTCCACAGCCCAGAGCCCTGCACAGAGACTTGGGTGGGCAGGGGACCCCAGCTCTGGCCACGTCCCAGATTTGCTGTCCCCCTCCCTGGGCCACAAGCTCTCATATGCAGGAGTCACGACATGACAGAGATGGCCTGGCCTGTTCCCAAGCTGGATATTAGCAATACAAGAACCGAGAGAGAAGGTCAAGAGGGAGCATTGTCTGTGGAGCCAGCAAACACATAGCCACAAATTCAGCAGAGGCAGAGCCGGGAGCTCACCCCTATGCACCGTAACCTCCTCCCTGGGGAAGGATGAGGGGGAGTAACACAGGGACTCCCTTCTTTTCCCAGGGCTGAGGAGCTCCGTGCAGAGTTGGCAGGGAGAGAGCCAACCCCAGCTCCCTGCACCACACGCATCTTTCCTGCCCTCTGCCCGCACCCCTGGGCAGTGCCTGCTCTCTCCCACAGCCTTCCCACCAGACACGGGCACCCGAGGATATCCCAGCAGCCTCCACTCCCTCCCGGCTTTCTCTGTGACTCATCCACTCCAGGGGAAAATCAATACTTCAGCACACATCAGAGGAAGAACGGAGGGAAGCATTCCATGGGAAAGGGGACGCGGCGGATGCTTCTCACATGCCTCATCCCAGCGGCTCGCCCTTGGGTCTCTGCCTCTTGGCTGGCTGTAGGAAATGGCACTTGTTTCCCTTCCCGCTCCCCAGTCACGCTCCAGCACTGTGAGTGGAAGAGAAGGAGGGCAGAGTTCTCCAGCCACCTGTGCCTCCACATCCCAGCTGCGAGGTGCAGGTCAGGTTTCCCAATGCTTCAGAGGGACCCCTTGAAGCTGGGCTGGGGAGCATCTGCAGCAACGGAGAGGATGGAGAGACCACCTGCGAGGGGAGGGATCCCCCTCTGCCCCATCCCACTGCATACCCTGCCCAAAACCCCCATCTCTCTGCAGGGCTGGGGCTTGCTGGGAACATCAGTTGTCCCCATCTCTGCCAAACCTAGGAAGGTTGGGAGAGCTCCCAAAACCTTCTATGATGCCTGAGTTGCTCATACAAGGGAGGGGTCCTCCTCCTCCCACATTAGAACACTCTGGCTTCCAGCTCCAGCCCCTCCACATCCCTCCTACGGCTAGTGCGGGCTATCCAGAGCATCCAGGTCCTGGCTGAGATGGGTTTTCCAGAATCTCCCTCCCCTCCATGGATAGTGCCCCTGCCACCTCTCTGTTTTCCTCAAAAAGTGCAGCTCAATTCAATTCAAATCATCACCAATGGCTTGCCCTGCTGGGTGTGACCCAGGGCCAGCAGCCACAGAGCAAGGAAACTCATCTGGATTCCTGCTTCTCTCCCAGCCCTTGCAGAAGGACCGCTTGAAAAGCAGTTCGTTTTTAGCAAGAGAAAAAGAGCACGTTACTCCTCCTTCCTGAATTGACAGACAGGTGTTTGCTCAAGGGAGAGCCTTGAGATCCAGTCAGGCAAGACAAGGGCTCCAGAAGGGAGTAATGGCTGCCCTCTGGGAGACAGCCCTGTCAACACCTCTGTCGCCTTAGCACTGATGGTCTGTAAGTCATGGCTGTATCTGGCTCAGGCACAGGGAGCAGGATGTGGTGGGGAGGACACAGGTTGCTGCGCAGGGTGGTGGCTGGATGAAGGACCAGCAGTGGCCTGGTAATGCTGCGGCAGGTCTGGAGGTGTTTTCACCTGCGCAGAGCTAACAGAGAAAACAGCCTCAAAATAGAAGATTCCTGCTGCTTCCTTGACGATTGTCACAGCAGCCTTAAGGTTGCCATCTCTTCTCTCCGAGGCTGAACTCAGCATCTCCCTTGGAAAGGAATGGTTAACTTTGACTCCTCTGGAAAAAAAGAAGAGAAAAAAAAAAAGAAATCAATGTCCTTTGCTCCAGTAAAACTCAAAATAAGAGCTATTTCCTCCCTGGGAAGAGAAAATTCCCAGCTCCCCACCGAGCACTGGTCTGGTCTAGCCTGCTCAGCAGCTGGATTCCGCAAGGTTCTGCCCCACTTCCCTGTGGCAGGATGTACCGGCTCCCTTCCAGGAAAGAGGAATGACCATCAGGAAGGATTGCTTCTGTGAGGATCCCTGGGCTTGAGGATTCTTGTACCCACCTATGGTAGGACCTGACCATGCGCCTGCTGACAGTCAGTGTCCCCATCCCAGTGATGGACGCTTCCGTGCGGTCCAAAACATTTAGCTGGTCTTTCCAGGATAACCCCACCAGGATTTCTATTCTAATTTAAGAGCCTTTCCCACCTGTCTGGGGGAAAAAGGTGAGTGGGAATGGGTGGGGGTGGGAATGCTCCCAGGGCAAAGACCTGTCACCGTGCCCATCCCACCCCTGTGCACCCTTCCCACTTCCCAGTCCCTGCAGTAGACTAGTTGAGCTGGCCACCACTGATTTGAGCACGTTTGGCAGGACAAGCCTCCAGCTTGCTCCTAGTCCTCTCACTTCCCTATTTATATTCAACATGATGCATTTTTCAGCTTTCCTGTTCATTCAGGAGACCTTCTACTCTAGGCATCCACCTTTTCCCTGTGCTCCCCCTTCTTTCCCACCAGCTGTGGGAAAGCCCTATTGGCTCTTAGCTCCATGTTTTACCAGACTTTTAATAAAGCTTTTTTTACTTTTTCTTTTTTTCTGGGATTGGGCTGGTTTTTTTCTTTTTTTGACTACTTCCTCATTTTTAGAGCAGATTCAGAAAAAGCATCTGGTGGTTCTCAGACTGTTTCTGGGGGAATGGCACCATGTACTCCATTCAGAAGTTTTATCCTTATGTCTTATTCCCTGACACTTCAATTCAGTCTGCAAGTGGATAGTTGAAATGTCCCCTTATCACAGCCTCCTCTAATATTCCTAATAGCTGGTGTCACTGTGGGAGCACATGTGGGTTTGCCTTTGCTCTGTTGCCCTGGCAGAGAATCATAGAATCCCAGAATCATTTGGGTTGGAAGGGACCTTTAAACACCATCTTGTTCCAACCTCCTGCCATGGAGAGGGACACCTTTCACCTGACCTGGCTACTCAGAGCCCTGTCCATCCCACCTTTGACTGTTTCCAGGGATGGAGCATCCACCACCTCTCTGGGCAACTTGTGGCAGTGTTCTACCACCTCATCATAAAAAATGCTTCCTTGTATCTAATCTAAATCAATGCTGTTTTAGTCACACACTGGCTGCTCTCCTGGAACTGCAGGAGGTCGGATTTGCCTTCCATATTTATTGCAGTTGCACTGTTTGTTTTCCTGGTGGCATTCTAAGAAGTGAACATGTCCTGTGTTTCCCACCTCAGTCCCAGAGCAGGTGCTCTCTCCCCCTGCCGCCTGCTTCTGGCCAAGCAGTCTGGACATAGCTTTCAGGTCACCCTCTGATGCTCACCTACCACATGGGGTGGCACCATCAGCTTCTCTGCTGTAGCTGGATCATCTCTCTGGAGATGTGTGAGCCAGTGAACATCAGGACATCCTCGTGGACTTGCTTATGGCACACAAAGTCACTGTCACCAGGCACCACTTCCCCCAAAGAGCCTGACCTGCTACCTAACCCTGGTGATGAGGAAACAGGCCATTTTCTCCCAGCATTTACAGGCTGTCTTTGGCTCATCTTCACTTGCTCAGCAAACACCCCCAAATGAACGAGGAACAGGTCAGCACTTTCTTCACAGCAAAGCTATGCAAGGAATTTCTCCTGAGGCAGTTGGACCCTTTCCAAAGAGGGAGAGCTGCCAAATTCCCACCCTCCCCTCAACCCCCAGCAGAGAAACAAGGTGCAAACTTAGCCCTTGAAGGCTTTCTATAGGCTTCCACTTCTGCCCCTGCTGCCTGCTGGAGGTGGAGATAAAGGGGCCCTCTCTACTCCCCTCCCACACCTGGGTTTACTGCCCCAGGGAAAGGGCCAGCTCTGTCCCAGAGAGAACCTGACGTGTCAGAGCTCTCCCCAAATGCAGCACGTAGAAGACACAGGTGTGGGTTTGTAGTTCTGTGTGCTCCCCCTGTGGTACCTGGTGGGGAGAGGACATCTCTCCATTCCCAAGGTTCAGAGGCTTCATGGGGCTGGGGGCTCCCCGGGCACTCACTGGGATCACTGCCTCCTATGATTTATTCATTTTTTAATCTCAAATTACTTCTCCAAATTTCCTGCTATTTACTAGCATGGCCGCTGACTGCAGAAAGAAGGTTGCTGATCTGGATTGTGCTGTGGGTTCACGACTTCTCTGCCTTCCACCCCGCCCTGCTCCCCAGACTCCCCAGGGTCCCTGGAGAAGGTGCAGCCCCCCACCCCTGCCTGGCCCCCAGCCCCTGAAATTGGCTTTTTGGCACATCGCCCCAGCAGCACA
This sequence comes from Cephalopterus ornatus, assembly GCA_013396775.1. Lineage (NCBI taxonomy): Eukaryota > Metazoa > Chordata > Aves > Passeriformes > Cotingidae > Cephalopterus > Cephalopterus ornatus. Next base: position 6,671 of record VZRE01004480.1, on the reverse strand, counting down.
GCTGGACACTCATCTGCTGCGTTTCTCTGGCTACAGTTCATGGTAGGAAAGTTGGGGTTTTGTTCTCCTGCCCATCTGCTGGGAAGGGGAAAGGGCATCTCCAGAGGATGAGACCTGTCTGTGCAATCACATTCCAAGTGCCAAGGAACCCTGAAAGCCAAGCACCCAGGAGAGCAAATGAGCAAGTCAGCCTTGGTCACCCAGTGACCCTTTCCAAAGCTCAGTGACCTAGGTGCCCCTTAGATTTCACAAAGATACCAAGTGTTGGAGCTGTTCTGGTCTCTGATGGAAACTCTCTACAAAAATACGGTACTTGGCTCTTCCTCCTTCCCTGAATCAGCAGGTTACCCCCCAAAACCATCCATAAACTCCTCTCTGCACAGAAACAGGTTACAGGAAGTTGGCCACAACTACATGTGGAGATGGGCACCAACATTACTGCAGCTCTCTGAGCCCCATTTGGAGGAGCAGATTAACCCCAAAAACAGCTGTACTCTTGAGGCCCTGGTTGCTCCACTCATGCTCAAACCTTAGAACGTCCCAAGTGTCAAAACAGGCTGCCCCAAATGTCAGGGCCCTGAAGGCACTCACGGACCTCACCTGGGACCTCCACCCACCCATCCTTCAGTCCTGGGGCTTGTGCTCCCTCCAGCTCAGTCCTGAGTGCCTGGCCTGGGCTCTGAGAGGGTGTGTTTATTGATGCCTCTGTCTCCAGGTGGACCTTGCACCTGTGTAACAGGCAGAGCTTATCTCAGGAGCTGCTTCCTGTATGGACCTCATACTGACCTGGTAGAGAGCTTGCTCACTGTCTCCCAATGGATGCCGAGAGTAGGAACTCTGGCATCTCCAAGAGCAATTCCACTGGCACTCTATTTCTGGCAGGCCTCCTACCTGGCTAGCTGCACCCTCCCTGGGGAGGAGGTTGGCTGGGCACCCTGGCCTCTTCTTCATCATCATCATCATCTTGCCATCCATGGCACTGTGGTGGGATACCTAGCTCCTGGGAATTGTCCTCAGTCATCCTTTGGTGGGATTGCCCTGCCCTCTGCTGATCTTCCAACGCATGAGCAGGACACAGATGGCTGGGAGAGTGTTTGTGGCCATTTCCAAGGATGAGTTTCTCAGGGATCCCCACAGAGGCGACCACATTTGCACAAACTGGAGTCAGTACTGGATAAAGAGGATGGCCTGCTTGTTTGAAAGCACACCTAGGCTGTAAAATAGGTGTTTTCCCCAGTGTAATACAGTGTGAGATTAATAGCATGCTGCCCATGTACTGAGAATGGGCTGCACCTGCAGTGTCGCCGATGCTCACCCAGGGCTAGCACTGAGACAAACTGAGAAGTGCCTATTCGTAACTTAAAAGGAGGAGAAAAAAAAATAATATTCATAGCAAAGCTTGCTGTGAATTTCAGTAAGACAAAAGCTGGGGTCTGTTCCTGGAGAGGTGGTGGCCATGAACATGAGTCTATTGATGGAGAGATAATGTTCATCCAGAAGAATCTGAACTACGGGCATACATTGTTTTGAGAACTCCAGCTGAGTTCTTCACCTGGATTCTCTGTGTGTTCATTTCATAAGGCTCCATTTCTTCATAAAATCATAGAATATCATGAGATGGAAGAGACTCACAATGATTATCAAGTCCAACTCCTGGCCTGCACAGGACACCCCAACGATCCCACTATGTCCCTGAGGGTGTTCTCCAAATGCTCTTTGAGTTATGGCAGCCTTGGGGCTGCGACCACTTCCCAGTGGAACTGGTTCAAGTGCCCAGTGTCTCTCTGGAGAAAGAACCTTTTCCTATTATCCAACCTAAACCTCCCCTGACTCAGCTCCAGCTGTTCCCTCGGGGCCTGTCACTGATCACAGAGAACAGAGATCAATGCAGCCCCTTCAATGCCCCTCATGAGGGAGCAGCCAACTGTGGTGAGGTCTGTCCTCAGTCTTGTCTTTTCCAGGCTGAACAAACCAAGTGCCCTCAACCACTCCTCCTATGTCTTCCCCTCTGGACGTTCACCATCTTAGTAGCCTCTACTGGACAATCTCTAATAGCTTTAGATCTTCTGAGAGGTGATGGAGTTGGCAGTGGAAGGGGGAAAAACGCCTCTGAAGAGATTTGTGTGCCACAGCTTGTTCCCACTCTTCTTCCTCTTGCATGATGAGAATGAGCATCTGGCAGACGTGAGGACTTTCTAGGCTCTGGTGTCCCCACGGGAGGGGGCTGGGCTGCCTCCTGCCCTGGCACATTGCAGGCTCCAGCCTCCTGCTGGCCTTGGTCCAGGGACACGGGTGCTGTGCCCGGGACTGTGGTGCCATCTCCTGGACTCCGTTGCTCTGCAGGCCTCTCGGGAAGCGCTGATTCGTGCAGCCTGGTTGCTGAGGAGGACGGACCTTGTGAAGCTGCTGAAGACAGAGCAGCCCTGGAGGTTTAGCGAGTGCCTGGTAAGGACAGCCCCAAAGCCCCAGTCCCCGATGGCCAGAGCGTGGGGCTGGCCCTGTGCCCCTGCCCACTGCTGCAGCCACCTGTGGGACAGCAGCCTGCGCCCCACGTGCTGCTGCCTTCCCTGGGGCGTGCGGGCTCCTCTGCGGGCTCCTGTGGCCCCGAGCCAGGGTGCCGCTGGAGCCCCGGCCCCGGGGAGCACCCAGCCCTCTGCTCCCTGCAAAGCCCGGCCCCAGCGGCTGCTGCCCGGGCCTCAGGGCTGTGCGGGCAGGGGAGGCCAGTGCTGGGCGCAGGCAGCGCCCGGCCACGGGGCAGAGCCCGAGCCGAGCCAAGCAAGTGCCCTGCTGCTCTCTCCAGCTGGAAAAGGACAAGAGAAGAGTGGCTGAGCATTTGTGGCAAGCGCTGCTGTACCTGCAGAGCCCACGGAAGCCCCTTCCAGCTGATCCCATTGGGCCCTGATCCCTCCTGGCAATGGCAAGAGCTGGGTAGGATGGCCCTGGCAGGAGGGGCTCTTCGGGTTCCCTCAGGCGCTGGCTCTGACCTTGGTTCCTTTCTGTTCCAGCCCTTGAAGGCATCACTAAAGACAGTGCTGCCATCTCAAGCCTAGCAATGCTAACTCTTAAATTCCTAAGAGCTGCACAGAGACCTCAGTCTTCTGCATGCTCCAGCAAGTCCAAGACCAGCTCCAGAATGTAGGGAATAGGATGCCTCCTCTGTGAGGCAGCTGCCAGAGATCTGTGAAGGACTGATCCTGGGAACTCTGCCTGACAGGGCCTCTGAGCCTGTGGGGTAGACCTCTTCACTGCAAACACTTCCTTTCAGAGCAGGATGAGAACATGAAATCTGCATTATAGACAGAGGCCCAGGAGGTTTTTTGGTGCTGGTTGTCCACAGGGCACTGGGCAGGAGGAGAAAAAGAGTCCTTGTGCTCAGTAACATTTGCCCAAATGTGCAGTGGGGAAGGGAAAGTGGGCAGAATCCCATGGCCCTTGGTGGTTCTGCTGGAGCCTCAACACTTGCAGCAGAGCGGGTGGGCAGAGCCTGGAGCTGCGGGGATCCCTGAGAAGCTGGTCCTTGGAGGTGGCCACAAGCCCTGTCCCAGGCAGGAGGCAGCATGTGTGGCCTGGCCGTGTGTTGCTGTGTGGATTGCTGAGGGCTGGGAGGTGCCCGCGGAGCCGACTCCTGTGGAGCTCCTTCAGGGCTGTGCCGCTGGCGGGCGGGTTGTCGGGGCTGGGGGAGACCCTGAGGGGACGGGGCACTGGGAGGCCAGGGAGGGCTGAGGTGCTGCGGAGGCCCTGGCGGGACAAGGGAGCGGGAAGCCTTGAGGGGAATGTGTGAGGGGGTGGGTGGCAGGAGGCTGCCAGGGGCCAGGCTGGGCAGAGGAGGCCCTGAGGGGACAGGCTGTGGCAAGGCCTGAGCAGTTGTGGGGCAGAGGCCATAAGCGGCCCCCAGGCAGCCCCCTGGTTCCCTGCCAGTTGGCTGCTGTGGCGCTTCCCAAGGGCATCGCCCATCCCTGTGGAAGAAGCCCGATTGGACATAAGCCTTGTGGTGCATGTGCCGTACATCTCCTGCATGGAGGCACCTTAAAAACATGTGCATGGGTTTCTGTAATAGTTTTAATTTTAGACCTTCCTTGGTAACGAAATTGTAACCGAGGAAGTAGTCATCTTCCCAGTATTCCATGCGATTTTTTATGTAAACCAGGATATAAATAAAAAGGGGGAGAAGCCTCTTGCTCTCTTTTCTTTCCGGTGGATCCGTGAGCAAATTCTCTGCTATTGGCTCTGCTCGTGTGGAGGAGTGAGGCCCAGTGAAGCCTTGTGGACCTTGGGAAACCGAGAGTGCCAGCGGTCACTTAGTGCAATTCTGTTATCTTGAAGAAAGTAGTAAGATTTTCTTTCGTTAGTTCTTTATTGATTACTCCTGGATTTTAATTGTGTATATCTGTTTTAGTTTTTTTTTCCTCTCCCTTTTCCCTTCGAAGCAAGGGGACGTGTTCAGAGTCCCTTCTTCTGTATACATAATATTCTAATTGTATATAAGTATAAATACATGTGTACATTTTTATACAGCTTTAGTCTAATCATTTGGACATTTCAGTAGCTTTTCCCTTCTCCCTTTCCCTTGTGTCCATAGAAACTCTAAGGGGAAAAGAGGCTGCAAACTGTAAGGTTTGAACATTCAGTGAAAAAATCAACTCCAAACCATTACAGCTTCTAAAGTCTAAATCCAGGATGTTCTGGGAACAAATGAAGAAGCAGCAGAAGCTGAAGAAAAGCAGGGAGTTGTGGCTGAGGTCCAGGGATGGAGGTAAGTAAGCGCTTTGATGTCTGCTGAAAAGATGTCCAGGGTCACAAGCTCATGCTCTGCTGCTAAAGGATCTGTATTGGGTCTGGCTTCATTTCCCCATAGCAGCCATCACAGTGCTATGCTTTGCATTGGTAGCTGGAAAGGTGTTGAGAACACCCAAGTGGTTTGGCTACTGCTGAGCTGTGCTAGCACAGCATCAGCACTGTCTCTCAACATTCCCCCTGTCTCCAATCAAGGGCGAGCTCCTGGAAGGGTACACAACCAGGCTAGCTGAACCCAACTAACCAAAGGGCTATTCCAGACCACACAATGTCAGCTCAGATATAAAAGGTAAGGAAAGTGTGTGTGTGTGTGGGGGGGGGGGCGGCATTTGTTGTTTACAATGTTTGCCTTCTGAGCAACCAGTACATGTACTGAAGCTGTGCTTCAGGGAAGTGGCCGGACTTAGCTCACTGATGGGAAGTACAGAGTAAGCCTTTTTATTTTCCTCTTTACTTATGCATACATAAACTTTGGCTTTTGCTTTAGGAAACTGTCTTCTCTCTACAAGTCGTTTTCCATCTTACTCCCTCTCCCCTGTCTGGCTGGGAAGGGGAGGGATAGAGTGTCTTGATGCGCACCTGGCATCCAGCCAAGGTCAACCCACTACAAGGATCCTGCTTTGGTCTTTGGCCATTCCCCTACCAATACATGGCCCTCTATTGGTACTGGATCAAGTGTTCTGGATCCGTGGGAACACATGTGCCCTGTGTCCATCTGAAAGCAGCAACTGGCAGAACACTTCTGCTTCCAGCACTTGGCTGCTCCTTCAGTGGGGTGGCATCTTAATCAGAGACACAGAACAGGTGCTCATCCCAGCCTGATAGCCTGCTTCAGCTCCTTTCTTTGTTATTTCCTCACCTGAGTTGACTAATTTCTATAGACAAGCTGCCCCTGAAGCTGCCAAGTGTTGCTGTGAGGCTGGGCAGTCAATAGAAAGCCCTTGTGGCCACTTTTCCTGAAGCCTTTTCCAAAGCCCGTGCAATTGNTGGCCGCTGTGGGTGCCTGGCTGAGGGGTGCAGGTGTTGTGGGTGCTGCTGCTGCTGTGCACAGCCTGCTGCTGTTGTCTGTGGCACGGAGCCGCTCGGGCAGCAGCGACTGCGCAGGCCTGCGCCAGGAGCCCAGCGCCCTGCCCGTGGTGGCGGCAGCTCTGCGGGCCCAGAGCTCTGGCTCAGCGGCCTCTGGGCCACAGCCCCGTGGGCCGGGCAGCCGCGGGGGCCCGGGCTGGCCCAGAGCCCTGCCTCTGCCCCTGCCCCTGGCCGGCAGCACCCAGCGGACGTGCCCCGGTAGGGCCCCCTTGCCCTCCTTGTCCCCAGCCAGGCCAGCCTGGTCCCCTTGGAGGTGTCCCCACCCTCGTGCCCAGGCCTCCAGGCCTTCTGCCGCAGGGATGGCACACGCCCCGGGCAACCGCCACAGCAGCCAGTTGGCAGGGAACTGTGGGAGCTGATCTTACAGGAATGGAGATGGATCTGTACGTAAAGTTTGCAAACACCCTGGCCGAATCCTACTGAAGAGATGACGAAGCTTGACCAGAATTGGGACTTTATATATCTGTAAGGATTTACATATTGCCATCGTTGGCAGGACTTATACATGTTCACATTATCCCATTGCTGGGAAATTTGAAGAAATCATTTTTGCTGTTTGTACCCGTTTCTACCCCTGTTTGTTATGTCTGTCTGGTTAAAACCCCTCCTTCATCTCATATTAGTCTTATGTACCCCCCTCAATTACCTTTTATGGAGAGCTCTCCTCCCATTCTTTCTATATATGTCCTGAACCCGCCCTTTCCCTAGAATGTTCCACGGCAAACCCTATATAAAGGGACCCCATTTTAATAAAGCGTTCATTCCCTCACTGAGCCTTGGTTCTGTCAATT
>VZRE01004479.1:0-30427 GCA_013396775.1 Cephalopterus ornatus | reverse complement strand
GTGACCACTTCCCTGGGGAGCCTGTTCTACCATTCAGCCAGCCTCTGGGTGAAAACCCTTTTCCTGATGTTCAACCTAAACCTCCTCTGACTCAGCTTCATGCCATTTCATCAGGTCCTGTCACTGGTCATGAGAGTGAAGGGATCAGTGGCTGCCCCTTCACTTCTCCTCGTGAGGATGTTGAAGATCACAGTTAGCTCTCCCCTAAGCCTCCTCCAGGCTGAACAAAACAAGCAACCTCAGCCACTCCTTATATGGCCTCCCCTCCAGACCCTTCACCATCATCATAGCTTTCCTTTGGCTTAATATCTTTCTTACATTGCAGTGCCCAAAACTGCCACAATATTCAAGGCGAGGCCACCCCAGTACAGAGCAGAGCAGGACAATCACCTCCTTTGACCGGCTGGTGGTGCTGTGCCTGATGCCCCCCAGGGCACGGTTGACCCTCCTGGCTGCCAGGGCACTGCTTACTCATGTTAAACTTTCTGTCGACCAGGACCTCCAGGTCCCTGTCTGTGGCACTGTTTTCCAGCATCTCATTCCCCAGTTTATACACACAAGGGTTGCCCTGTCCCTGGTGCAGAATGTGACGTGTTCCCTTGTTAAACTTCATACAGGATGATTGCCTATTTCTCTGATTTGTCAAGGTCTCTGTATGGCTTCTTCTTCATGATTTTATCAGGCACTGAAGTGAGATTGACAGGCCTGTAGTTTCCAGGGTCCTCCTTCTTGCCCTTCTTGAAAATTGGGGAAACATTCACCAGCTTCCTGTCAGCTGGGACCCCTCAAAGTTCCTGAGACCGCTCAAAAATCATTGAGAGAGGTTTTGCAATGACATCAGCCAGCTCTTTGGAGGATTCTGGGATAAATTTCATCAGGCCCCATAGATTTGTAGGGATACATCTGAGTAATTTAAAAGTAGAGTAATTTAAAAGTAAAACTAAGCAGAATTTAATCAGGAATGTTGAAATTACTTTGTTGTTGGAAAAGCTGAAACAGGCTAGAATATGTTTCACTATTTGCTCTCACTTTTTTAATTTTGAAGATTCTTAGTATGGAGAACCCAAATCTGTAGTAACTTTTCTTTAGATTTCTCTGGTTCTGAAGTGTAAGCCAAACTTTGTTGTTAAAGGATTCACAGACACCAGAAGTTCTTAAGTCAGCTGTGGTCTAGCTAATTTCCCTGGTGGTCCCTCAAGAGAATAGGATATAAGAAAAGGAAATGTGTGCAACTGGGTGACTTAGAATTTCCAAAGGATCTGATGGGAAACTCTTCATCTCAAAAAGTTGCCATAGGAAATGACTAAGGCTGTAGTAATACCAGAAATTGTGAATGAAGCTTGGAGACAAGTGGAATTTACTGAGGCAACAAGGCAGGCAAGTGAGAAAGATTTTAATAAGCTTAGCAGTGAAGATTGGTGCAGTGAAATTCACCTCACAGTATGAACTTATTTGTTCTCTCATTTAGTCATCAAGATTGTGACAGGGCTGGGTTTGATTCAATATAACTGTTTTGGAGATGACAACCTGTTGATTTTAGATGTGCGTTTTGATTTAAAGAAAGTATTGCCCTAATGTTTAGGTATTAGGGTTAATTTAAAAGCTAATATTAAAAGACATATATAAATCCTTTACATTGACAAAGGAAGAACACGGATATGTATGCATGAAAACAAAATTTAATCAGAATTCAAGCTTTCAGCCCATGTGGAGGAGAACTACAAGGGCTCAAACTCATTCCTGACACAATGCATGTGAAGATGGTGGAACATGCTCTGATGCTAAGCATATAAAACCTTTAAATATAAGAATGTGAAAGTCTAGGGATATGAGAAAATTTTGAAGAGTTCATGAAATTAATTAGCAGAAGCCATTAAGAAGGCAAGCTCCTTTGATTGTTCAAATCGGTAGATTTGACAACCTTACTAAAACTCCCTAGTGGTTATGTCTCTGAAGTACTGAGAGGACTTTAGAGATGCCCTGTTTCACACTGTTGCATCAATTGTGTCATGATGCAAGTAGAGCAATAATGATTTATTTCTCTGTCAGTGTTGGAGTGTGACTTTATAGATACCATTTCACATTTCTAGTGGGGTGGCATTACTCAGACTACAGAACAGTTACACTGCTTACAGCTGCTAAAAATCTAAGCTGAGTAATTAAGAAAATGCAAAATAGAACAGGTGATTACAACGCACAACATTCTTAAGTGATGGTGCAAATGAAAGCAGTTTTGTTAGCTGAGATACAGTGCTGTTGATAACATGAGTTTTCTGCAGTACTTAACAGAGGGTCCTTTTTTTATTGTTATGAACAAGGTGTTTCTTGACTACAGAGTTGCTGTTTCAATTTTGTTTCCATACGGACACAGCTTAATCATTGCAGACCAAATAAACAATGGCTATGAGATATAAACTAAGCATAAGTTGCTTCTTGCATCTGTTATCGCATCTCTGTTATCTACCTACTGCTGCATTGCAATTTTGCTGAGGTGCCTCAGTGAGAAAGCCAGCTGTACAAAAATGTCTGTTAAAGAAGTTTGCTTCAGCTCTTTCCTGGTTTTTGAAATGGAATGAGAATAACAACCAGCAACCTCACTGCTGCATACTTTGAGGGGTTCTAATTCAAAGAGGAAATCAGAAGTCTTCAAAGATTCCTATGTGTGATAACTTAATTTGACTTAAGAAAAAATGTAGTTCACCAGGCTTCTGTAGATTGCTTTTTGTACTCACCACAATTTTCTGATACTTCTCTTTTCTCATCATAAGCACCTCTTTTTTTCTTCAGTTGTGGGACTGTCTGAACCTCCCACAGTCCAGTCTCCCTTTTTCAGGAATTAATTATACTTAAAGATGTCAGATTTTTCTTGGAACTCAGTATTTTATCTGTGTGTGCCTTCCCTGGACTGTCCTCTTTGCATGTGTTAGCTGTCCTATTCTTTCCTTCAGAGACTTTCTGCAACACTGCGACTACTATCGCTATGCATATTTTTCTCTTCCCACTCCAATTTATATATTTTTAAATATATATATATGTAGGTATGTATGTAGATATTTATGTAAAGTATTTTTGAAAGCTGAGTCATAAGGATGTGTTTATATTGTGCTATTTTTGAAGAATAAGCAGAAGTGCTATTGAAAAGCTACTGAAAATCTCATCCAACTTTTTATTTTGGTTTCATATCTATAGACAAGTACAGGATGCTTGAAGCAATGATTCTTTACCATGACTGACAAAGTATCTCCTACCCACTGATTTTTTTTTTTGGCTCCCACGGCTTTTCCTCCTTTGTTTCATCTTCTTAGAAACAGCAGTGTAGTTAATATGATGGCCAAACTGCTACCTGGCTCTTTCTGAGTCAGGCGAGTTGAGGCGTAGGCAAGAGCTTAGAGTTGTCTCAGACTCCACCTGCCAGAATTGAAAGGACTAGTGAGAATATCTGGTACTATTCTGGGTAGTCAGGGGCCTATGACATAAAAAACCTTTTTGATTTTGAAGCTGAAGTCAAATCTTGATAAAGGTGCCTGTCCAAATAAGAGTTGTGATTGGCTTTTTCTTCTTTCTTTCTTTATTTTTTAGCTTGAGGTAAAAGTTAAAAGAATGTCATGGTCATTTCCTAGTCTGTTTCCAGCTACTTATTTGGTATTATAACAGGACAATGAAGTGATTCTCATCTCAGAAACTGAGATAGTCTCAGATAGAAGTAATCTCATAGCTCATATTATTTAATGTGATTTTGAGGATAATCTTTAGTTTTATGCTGAACATCTCAGATCTATTCCCTTTGCATAAAGGTTAAAATATTTTTAATTTCCTAGTGGCAGTGACTCAAAAAAAATGAAATCCTACAGTCCTATAAGAGTGTTTTACTTTACTTAATAATATGGCACTAGAAAGTTAGCTTATTGTGCCTCCTGGCTAATGACCTTGCTGCATATGATGTTATCACAGGAGATCATAGTTTACTCCTAGCTTGTTTATTGGTATTGGTGTTCTGCTAACAGCTGCATACCTTAGTGCAGAATGTATTCTAATGAAAAGAACACTTCAAGTCAAATTAAGAAAGTGGAGGATATTTCATTGTTCCAATAATCTGCTAGATGAGGTGCCTTTATAATCAGATGTAGAATACTGGGAGTAGGGTCTCAGATTCATTGCATGAAAATCTAAGTGTTTTCGTAATTCAGATTTATTAATTTATTAATGCCAGAACTCAGCTCCTGTAAATGCCAGGCCTCTGGATCTTGATGTTCCCTCTAATTAGAAATCAATGTTTTGATGTCAGATTCCTATCTGAGATGATAAAGCTTAAATTTTATGAAGTAAATCAGCTGTTAAAATCTTGATTCTGCTGGAATCAGCTGTTGTACTATTAGTGATAGTTGTGTATTCATGCACACAACACGTAAAATTGGTACTAAGGGCTGGTAATAGGCCTACAGCTGATTCAGTGCATAATGAAGGCAATATGAAAAGTATAGCCAACATGTAGTGCCTGGGCACTGTAAGCATGTCCTCCACTTGCCTCCACCTGCCCTTGTTCAATAGAATTTGTTGATTTTTCATGGTATTTTCTAGACATCCCACAACTATTGTTCCAAATGTACTGTTGAGCCTTCAGAGATCCAGTACATCTGGGATACAGATAAGAAATCTAGCACATACATGGTAGATCTGATTATGTCTGGAAAACAAGTGTTTTCAAAAGTGGCTTGTGCATGTGTGATACATTTGACACCTGATGCACTTGGAGTTCTCCAGGCTTTCATGCAGGAGGCACAGCACATCAACTGTTTTATTCTTGAAAAGTCACAGTTCAGAAAGAACCTTTTGTTCATTCCCAAATTTTAAGCAATGACTTGCTATATTAAGAATATAAAATAGCAAAAACTCCTGGAGGGCTGATGTGATACGGAAGAAATAGGACATTTAAAATGTCTCTTCCAAAAAGAAAAATTTCTGACAAGTTGTAGCAGTGTAGGCAAACTGCTCTTTTGATTTCTGAAAGACTGTCTCTGAGAGATAATGCTTATATTTTTAATTTCTGGTAAAGTTCAAGACAAGGACCATTCACAATTGCTTTTAGAAATGTTTCTGTGCAGATGACCACTTGCTTTTTTTTGATCTACTTTAGCATGGTACCAAGAATGTGAGAGGTCAGAAATTCTGGCCTAAAAATTTGCAAGAGAAGTCAGAATTGAATTGCCAGATTGTTACCCCTACAGAGGTAAAATTAAACTGGGAAAGGGAATAATTATCAGAATATATTTTAAAATTCGAATAAGATTTTGGTGGATTTCTTAGAGTTAGTAAATTTGAAGTTTGTAGATGTTGCAGAAGTATATATGAGTTAATTAAAAATAAGTGCTTGAATAAAAAAATTACTCTTGGTATATACTGTTGGTAGTTTTCCATTTGTAGTCTTAGAAGTATTTATGACAGAATTCTCCATTGAATTTGGAACCTGTCAGCAGATGTCAACAACAGAACGAAAAATAATCCAATAAATCTGTTCTCAGTATATAGTTAGGCCTGCCTTTTCAAAAAGTACTATAGCTTTTGGGAGAGAAAAGAAACATAAAAATTTAATATTTTTGAAGGGCATGTCTCACTGCTATTCTTTTTTTCTTTTCCACATAGAGAACTGGAATTTTTATTGAACATAGTCATCTATTTGCCGGACATTGTGGGATGTATCTGGAAAACATCAGCAAAAAAATGTTGAGATATTTTATTACCATTGTAGAGAAGCGCACAGTTTAGACATGTATAGATGTGTACTGGCTACACTCTACCTATTGCAACAAGTGGACTTAGAAACAAAATTTTTATAATTAAAAAAGAGGCCAGTGCATCAAGTCAAATGTTTAGACTCTTAAATTCTGAATCAGTTATTTATATTGGAAAGAATCTTACTTGAGTGTGTGCAGTGTAGAAGTGTAAATTTGATGACTTTTTATACCAAACAGAATTTTCCATTGAAATGGAGTTCCATTTCACAGCATCACATGAGAACTGATGCACAAGTGTAGATATACAAGTTTAGATTCCAGCTCATAGTAATGAATAACTTTGTTTAAGCCTTGTTGAAGAACACCTCCTGACTTGCAAATAAGTCTTGAACAGAGTCCTCAGAAAGAAAGCAAAAATAGTCTGGCTAAGCAGCGTGGGGGAGCAAGTACTAGTCTTCTGAGTTTCAAGGGATCTTATGTGCAGAATATGATTTCAAAATCTCTTACTTATTATTTCTTCTGAAATGTTTGCTTTTAAGAGTGCTCTACAGGTTCTGGAATTCTGCAGAGCTTCTTTGTGCTTTCTGCTAGAATAGAGGTTGTTTTCTCAGATGGCTTTTATTTTTTTTATGGAAGTCCTTGTGTGTGACCACTTCAACTCTTTGATTTACCCTGAATAGCATGGGCTGTTATTTGTGTGCTGCCATCTCCACAAAGTCTTCCTGCCATGACACATGAAGAATTTTGGGTCCTCTTTAGTTGCATGCTCAGTGTGTTACTACAATTCAGTTGGGTTGATTTACCTCAGGCAGGACGGTGTGTGGAAGTGAAGTGTAAGACTGATTTGGTGGTGATCAGGCAAATAGCAATAGGATCTAAACATTCAGAAGAAAGAAATCGAAAAATTACTTGTCATTTCTCAATTTGACCATACTTCTTGTGCTAATATAGTTGTACTATGTGACTCCACAGTCTACGTTATACAAAATTTGTGTTTCTCATATACATTAATCCTGGCATCCTGTTGGGCACATATATTCTTGAATGCTTGGAGCTGTTCTCGGTATCCCAAGACATCAAGGGCTGGTGCACATGAGTGTGAGAGAAATGCAGTCTAGGCTTCTATTTTGATCTTAGATGCATCCAGAAACAATCTAGTGGTGACTTAGAAAATTCCTTATCAGTTTCCAGGTCACAGATAACAATGCAATCAAGTTTTAGCAAATTTCTAGCTATTCATCATTATAACAGCTATCCTGTGATTCAGCTTAGGCTCAACAGCTCACTTACACAAGCATGTTTTAACCTATTTGGAAGATCAATTTAAGGAAATGCCTGTTACAATTAGAGATGCCCTTTAGAGACCTGCCAGAGATCACCTGCTAAGAGTTTGTTTAATATGGACAAAACCTCAGCTAATTTCAGTACTGGCCCAGTAGTCTGCCCTGAAACTAACAGGGGACCAGCATTCATTGAAAATGTGGAAGGTGTCTTTTGCATTGCTCTGTCTACTTCCCCATTATTTTAAATACTACATTATGACCCTTCCTTAGATGCATTGATAATCAATTTAAAAGCAGCTGTTTTGCATGAAGTGATTAACACTCATTCTGACCAGTTCTAATACAAAGTTTAGGTCTTCTTGACATATTTATTCTTATTTTGATGTCAGCCCTCAGATGAGATAAGGTTTATCCTGTTCGTTTCATCAGTAAATGACAGCTAGAAGTTAATCAAGCTCTCTTCTCCAAACATCTTTCTCACTCAACAGGCCTTCTCTGTGCTTGCTCTAGAAGAAGCAAACCTCTGCCTCTGCCTTTCCCTCTTCTCTCTTACCCCCTCCCCTCTCCTTCTCCTTCTTTTTTTTTCATAAATGGTTAAATAGTACAGTTTACTGATACAGAATTCCAAAATGGCTTTCTGTCATGGAAGAATATTCCGTAATACATCCTAGGACTTGGTGGTATATAGTCTTATCATATAATCCTTAGCAACTGTTGAGTGTACAGTCTTGCCTTTTGTACTAAAAAATTATCTTCTGTTAGCTAGCATGGATAGTCATCCAGGTGTTTGTGTGCGACTGGAGCTTTCCAAAAATTCTGTAATTGAAAAATGTGACCACTGTTACTGGAATAGTTTTTTACATTAAGGAAACTAATGAAGCTGTGGAATAACAATACACGGGGAAACCTGCTGGTTACCTCCTCTTGTCTGATGCATTTTTATTCCAAACTACCCTTTCACGTGGTTCTGACTTTATTCAACAATTTCATTCTCCTGTAGTTTATCTAATTTCTTACTATGTGGCGGTATATCAAATGTTTTATTACCATCAATAAAGTAAAAAAAAATATTACATTCCCCCTTTATTCAGAAATCTCTTTTTATCTGAGGAGCCTGTTTGGTCCATCTGACAAACTTTTTTTTTTTTTTTTTTCCTCAGACTTTGAGTCCTAAACATAATGGAAACGACTAGCTGGGGTTTTTTTCTGCGCAACTGTATGAAAAAGTCAGGAGTTTTTTTATTTTTCTTAGGTTTGGGGAGGATGGTTTGGGAAGTTCAGAAAAACTAATGCACTAACAGCTAACAACACTACTGATGGAGTTTAGTCCTGAACTTATGTGGATAAGAAATATAATTTTATTAAGGAAAAGAACCAGGGAGACCATAGCAAGAATGAGATATGGCATTTATGTTTCTCAAGCAGCCTTTTGATTGCCATTTGCATTAAAATGTCTACAGACACCCACATATGTGTATCTTCTCTTTTTCTTATGCTTCCAGTGAAATAAGTTATAATTAAAAAATAGTCTTGAAACCTGACATGTATTTGGCTTGACATTGCCGTTACATAAAATTCTAGACTTTTCTTAAATGCAGACACTGTCATTTGTGTTACAAGTTTGACAACTTTGTTGAATCTTCGTACCGAAACATAGGTAGTAGGTACTGAATGCATTTGACAAATAAATTCTGCTAGCAGAGGATGGCTCTCATACTGTTTTCCGTGGAGATCTTGCTTTCTGCACTTCTTTTTATGTATGTGAGGGCTCCTGGGAAGAGAGCAGAGTTTTTCTTGGTCAGAGAGGCAGAGGAAGAATCTTGTAATGAGAGCAGATGAAAGAGCCCAACCTTGACCATTCTGTCATTCTGTGAAAATATCCAACCAAAATAATTTATCTGGCAACATTTGTCCCTCTTAGATCTCTTTTTTAGACTTGCACTATTCTCTGAAAGGAATTTCCAAATTTTAAAGAAATGTCAAATCGAATTGCATTGATTGAATGAATGGAATGCACAAAGGGCTGAAACAGTATAAATTAGTGCATGAAAGGGCAATCTAATTGAGCTGAGAAAAATCTAAGATTCTTGTTTCAAAAGCTGTACAGGAGCTTTTAGAATTTATATTGCTGTTTTAGCTGTGAGTCACATGTTCTATGCTTTGTTATATGTATCAGGCTACTGTATAATTTGGAGTAAAGATTTCAAATGCTAGGGTGCTTCTAATGTTTCCTGAGCTTCCTTTCTGTATCTACCAACAGTCATAAATAGTCAATAAAAAATTATGTATATAATCAAGCATTTTTCCATACATAACTTTAACATTTGTGCTGTAAAGTAAATATGTTTTGTGAAAGTAAATAGTGTTTTGTGCAACAGTATTTAGAAGCAGTGTTGCTAAACTGCTTATCAACATTAATATGGTAGCACTCCTCCCCAGAGCAGAGGGTCCCTGCTGAGGGCTAATTGCAAGGAAAAACCTCATCAGTGCACTGTGTGTTTTAACTTAACCATCTGCATTACCTTGGCATTACAATCAATATTTTTCTGATTTTAGAGTCAACTTAAGAAAGCTCAGCTGCCAAGATGCAAGGTTTAAAATAATCAGATGGTTGGAAGACTAAATGCTCCTCTAAATGAGGAAGGCTTAAGACCAGGCTGGATGGGGCTTTGAGTAACCTGGTCAAGTGAGAGGTGTCTGTGGCATGATTTTTAAGGTCCCTCCCAACCGAAAGCATTTTATGGTTCTATGAATGAAGATCAACGTCTGGGAAAACACTCTTTCAATCCTTTCACTAAATAAAGTTGATTTTCCAATACTGGAAAATATCAAATGTAATTCTAGGGGTTTTTTTGTTGTGGATTTTTGTTTGGTTTTTTTTTTTTTAATGATTGAGTTACTCCAGCTACACAACCCTTTGTAAATAACCTCTGAGTTAGTTGCACATTTGTATTTACAGACAAAGGAAAACCAAACCAAAACAATGAAGAAAACACTAGCTGAAGGTTAAAGCTGTACTGAATATAGACTAAGTCACTTGCATAGGCAGTTTCTCCAAGCAGTGAAGTGCTGTAGTTACAACAGTATTGCTTTAATATGCATTTATTTTGAAGAATATGGGGGAAGACACAGGGCTTTATGGGGTTTTCTTGTCTCACCCCAAATTATTAAATACCAATTTTTGCTTTCTGGAGTATGAGAATATGCATTATTTATGTAAGAGAGTGGGCAAAAATTCAGATGAAGATTTAAAATGTTGCACTCTTCCAGGAAAAGACTAAAGTCTAAATATGGAGCAGATGCCTTGATTAATTTATGGGTTTGGTTTTTTTCCAGGGCCTGATCTTTATAAAGGGATATCAATAAGGCACACATATATCCACTTACACACACACACACACACACACACACACAAATTAGCCATTAATTCATAGTCTGCATATTGGATATAGTCTGATAGTCTGATACGGATAAAAATTAAGTGGAAGAGGCTTAGTTATCTGAATTTTCTGCATTCTTCCTTACGATTTCCTCAGCTGGAATGGGATCTGCCAGAGTCCTTGGGATCATTAGACCTCCACTCAGCACTTGGTGAGAGGGAAGTGACAGCATGATTTTCAGCACTGCAGCTCAGAATCACAGATGTGTTTAGACAGTTCTGTCTATCATTCATACTGTATCTGAACAGATTGGGCCTCTGAAAAAGTTTCTACATTTCATTTTTCAAGCTGGCATGCCAGAAACCCAACCCCCCATCATAAATTTATGTGCTGTTTCCCCCATGAAGGGCTTGTGGGAGGGTTGCTTTGAGCTGTGCTGCAGTGATGTGTGCTTTAGCATGGACTTCCTCTGCTGACGACTCAAGGATCTCTGAGTTGAGGGGGGTAAAGTGCACCTTTATGTGTTTTTTCATGAACTCTTATACATTATACTTACAGCATAATGAGATTCTGTTTCTACTCTTTTTCTACTATGTCATGACTCAAGTCACAGGACTCGCAATAAACGCAGAGAAGACAGATGTTTTAGGCTAACACAACTAGACTAGAGCTGTCTTCTTGCCTGAAACAATAATGATCTCTTTTCAATGACTTTTTTTATAGCTTCTACATAATGTGAACTGGAATTTGAACACAGTTCCTAGACTTGGTATGAAAAATGGTGTCATTTTAGGTTTTTGATCTTGTGGAGTTTAGATAATTCCTTGAATAAATTGGGCTGCTGTTGATGTCCCCATTAACTTTACTCTGACCTAACCTTTCACACTACTGAAGTTCTTTTTCCCATATACTCCCTAATTAAGAATCTGCAAAAGGACTCTCAAAAGATTTATCTGGAAACAATCTTGGTTCCTACTTATCAATAAATGATGATGAAATGACACCAAAGTCATTGTGAGAGATCCCACAGCCACAGTGGTACTCAGGAAATTGCTGTCTAACCCTCAGGTCAGAACAGAGTCAAATGCAGCAGGTTGCTTAGAACCATGTCCACTTGATTCCGAGTATCTCCAGGGACAGACACACCACAGGACTTCTCTGGACAACTTGTTGCAGTGCATAACCACCATCGCAACTGAAAAGGAGTTTACTTCTTTTTAATTAGATTTTTCTGTATTTCAGTGTGTGCCCATTGCCTCTTGTCCTGTCACTGTAAACCACTGAGAAGAGCGTCAACCCACATTCTTTTCTCTCCCTATTAGGTATTTATAAATATAGATAAAGTCACCCTCAGCTTTCTTTTCTCCAGTCCAGCCCTCTCAGCCTCTCCTTGTGTGACAACAGTTCCTTCAAGCCCTTCACGATCTTCATGGCCCTTCACTGGACTGTCTCCAGTGGTTCCATGTCTCTCTTGTACTGGGGAGACCAGACAGCACTCCAGATGCATTCTCACCAGTGTGGAGTAGAGGATCACCTCCGTTCACTTGCTGGCAGTGGTCTTTCTAATGGACTGAAGATGACCTTGGTCTTCGCTTTGTTGTCCACCAGAAACCTGAGGGCATTTTCTGACAAGATACGTTCCAGCTGGTCAGCTCCCAGCCTGTACTGGAACCTGGAGTGTTCCTCCCCTGGGACACAACTTGGCATTTCCCTTTGTTGAACTAAAGGTGGTTACTGTCAGCCTGTTTCTCCAGACTGTCAAGGTCCTGGGTACAGCAGGCCCATTTGGTCTGTCAGCTACTCATCCCATGTTTGTGTCACCTGCAAATCTAATGGCAAATAGATATTTGCAGAAGAAAATAGTTGTCTTGCTCTAAATTACTGTATGAAGATGGATTTATTTCCTCTCAAAATGCTTCAAAATTTTTAACTTATGTTGTTGCTAATGTGATTCTGTGAATTGATTTTGTCAATATCTTCAGCTCTGTCTGTTGGATGCTATCACATTCCATGCTGAGAAGGACAAATCCTCCTTCCACTGTCAGCTCAGAAGTCTTTGAATATGTAATTGAAACAGTCAATCAACATCTGAAATTGTTAATGGTATTCAGAGGATCCAAGAGACTGGTCATCTGATCAGATGTCCCTCTTATCAAATCAGTGTGATATCTGAACTCTCAGAGCCTATAGATTACAGGTTAAGAAAGAGGTGTGTTCTCTGTGACCAGTGGCATGCCAGTGCATTGTTTTCTCTTCGAGCTTTGATTGCTTGTTAAACGATATCAGACTGTATGAAATAGCTAGGCTTTTACTTTTTTGTTTTTTTTCCTTGAAACAGGCCTTCATTCATAATTGTAGGGAGTGAAAAACTTTGATGCGAATGTGATTTGAAATGTGATCTGAATCCTTTTTTTAAAGAAGTAAAACAGTGGAACAACACATTTGTTTGTAGTACGTCTTCAAATGTATTCAAATATGTGGGGTTTGATGAAGGATATTCAGGGTGTTTTATATTGTTCATGCAAGGAAAAATGAGGAAAACACATCTTGCAGTAGTATACATTGAAGAGTATGTTATAATTTAGTTTGAGAAGTTTTTAGTAAAGATGTTTCCTAGTGGCCTATATTTCTCTTTCTTCTTAGAAGTCAAAGTCTGCCCCTCTTCATTTCAAATAAGCAGTTCTAAGCCAATTCAACTAAATTGCAGTGAAAGTCTCATTGCAAATTCTAGGGGTATGCTTCAGGGAGGTCTTTGGGTTACATTTCTTTTCAAGAGAGGAGATACTGTATTACGAGTTACCATTTTTTGAAAATCAAAATGAGATTCTAATACTTGGTGATTCTTATTCTTGGTGAAGAAGAGAAATAATTGACTGTGTTGTACAGCATTAATTTACACCAGTGTTTGTGGAATTAGTCTAGGCTGTTTTAAGTAAATCCTGCTATTTAAATTACCTTTTTATTGTATTGATCTTTGATTGCAGGACTATTTCAAAGCTAAATGAAAATGCCTGAAAACCTCTGGCTACTTCTATACTCAGTGTTTGCCTGCCTGCAGTGCATGGCATTTTGCTTACAGACTCATTGAAATTCAGTATGAAATGAAGTAAGATTTTAGGTATACCCAGTCTGGCAGAACTGATGTTTGCTTTCCAGCAAAGTAGACGAGTCTGGTCACCATCCAACACCACATTCTTCAGCCAGCCTGCAGTGAATGCAGTTACTGAAGTTCCACTCCCAGTCCAGCCCAAGGACAGTGCAAATCTGCTACTGGATTACACCACCCCCCATCACTCCGACCCACAAGGGAGCACTGCAACCTTAACTCTCCCTCTGTTCTCCTCTTTGGGCAACCTTGGGGAAACATCTTGACACTGTAGAGAGCTACCGTGTGCAACTCCAGAGAAATCAGGAGCCTACTTACATTTACAGACTGAGAGTTGCTACCTGGACATGCTTCTGTTACAGCGAGGGGCCAACATGTCTTTCTCAGCCTTCACACACAAAAAAAGTGTAACTTCATGGTTTTTTTCAGATAAAGCACTGAAACTTGCTGACTGGCAAGTCTGAAGGAGAAACACAGCGGAAAAGAATCCTGTTAAATCAGGAACTTCTAATGGCCACACTGAGAGGGGTATATTGATGGCTAAAGCAGAAAGAAAAAAATGGCCAAAAAAATCAGCTTGAAACGTAGAAAACTAGAGAGAAAAGAGTATATGTCACATTAATATATACACCAATATATGAAAGGAAGTAGTGTCTTAAGTAGTAGTGTCTTAAGTAGTAGTGTCTTAAGTAGTAGTGTCTTAAGTAGTAGTGTCTTAAGTAGTAGTGTCTTAAGGAACCAAACCAAAATATATTGAACTGCAAATATTTCTTGAAACTTTCTGTGTATCAGCAAGTAACTTCATTTAGAATGTATTTAAGTATTGTTCTTTCACTTTGTTGACAACTCTTTTATATGGTGGTTAAAAATGGTGAAAGCTTCCAGCTGTGAGTATTGGTATAAGGGAGAGAAGAATACAGCAGTGCAAGAAGGGTAAAGATTTGATACTGTAATAAGCAGGGGCTTGTAACCCTGCTGTATCTGTGTGCTGTAAGCAGAGAGGAGAAATTGAAGAAAGATAAAATTGCAGCTCTGTAGAATTGCAAGTGACAATTAGTGAATGAAGAAAATTTCTCAAGTTTAAAAATTACATTTTCAGAATTTTTTTATATTCATGGAGGTACATACACGTAGTCAGTGTTGTAAAGACTTTTTTCAGTGGCAAGATCTAAGGTACACATGGATCCCATGATCATACATAATCCTGACTTCAGATAAGTTAGAATTGTAAATGTGACCCCAAAATAATCATTGCAGTGCCCTTTTTATCTAGCAAAAATACCAAGCTATTTCAATTATAATCCTGCAACGGAATATTATTGTCATTACTTTGTCTGGCTTTAGAAGCAATGCTCAGAATTCCAAAAATTCACTTCAATCTGTGGGGCAAGTACGAATAGCTTTCTAATCGATTGCTGTTTTACACAGTGTATTTTTCATAATGGTCAAGTATTTGTCTCATAGTATTACAGTTGTATTATGATGTTTAAAGGTTTTTTTTTTAACCTCTGTAATCAGATACATATACTTTTAGGAGATATCTGATTTGTTCTGCTTTTATAAGGACATAATTGCAGGAAAAATGTACAGTGTCAGTTGAGATGTTATATATTTTAATAAGCCTAATATAAGCCTAATGCTGGGAAACAAGTAAATCATTACAAAGAATAATGTAAATTGGGAAAACCATTTGCAGCCTATTATGGTTTTTTCCCCAAAATTAAGCAAATGAGTCAGTGAAGCTGACGGACAGGTTTTGTGTGCATTAATGAAGACAGTAGGAAGTGAAAATGTAGTCTTCTGAAGTGTAATAAGGGTGGCTGATGCCATCTTCTGGAGGTGGCAGTGATGATTCAGACCACCCAGGATTCTAGACTGAAAAGCGTGGAGGTTTTTTAAATGCAGTTCAGGATGTTTCAAACAAACAAACAAAAATATATTAGCCACAAAGCATGTTGAGAAGACATTTTACAGCTTGGTAGCACTTGCTCTGTCTGGGACATTTAGGGTGCTTTTCCAATGCTGATTTTCCAATTTTTGTCAGCCCTGAATGATATAGCTATAAGCATTCATCTCTAATTCACAGAAAATGATTTAGTGTAAAAAACATTTTACACTAAATATCTGAGTTTCTTTTTTTTTTTTTTTTTTTTGAGGGGTGGTTTTGCTGTATGAGTGCTTTGGTGTCAGAGCAGAGTTCTAGGATATCTTTCGCAGGAGCAGCCTAATTCTAGAGCTGTCAGTTGTGGAAGTAGCAATAAAAGGGCTTATAAAACACCACAAAACAGCGAAGGAAGACTGTAGAGGATGTGGCTCTAAGTGTTGGGGATTTCTACAATCAGAGTGGAAGACTAGTAAGTTTCCAGTCTTATTTCAGGCTTCACTGTTTAATTAAGCCTCATTTGTTAAAGTTACCGCTTTGATAGAATTTATTGATTCTTTCGTCACTTCTCACTGTGGCTTGGAGAGGCAAACCTTACTGTCTTGTTGGGGAAGCTACTGTGTGTGGCTTTTAGAGGAGGTACAGAGTGGCTGGGAACTACAGAACATCATAACTGCCAGAAAATGTTTTGGTTTCTGTGCAAATGGTGCCCAAAAATGCACCTACTAGTTAATACTGAAGTAAAATAATGGATGCTTTTCTTTCTGTTTTATAAAAAAATATACTTTCCTGGATGCTTGATGGGTTTGGTTTTTATTCTTTCTATTTCAAATTAATATGTAGCAAAGAAAATTAATTTCCTGCTTACTGTCTTCCCTTGCTGTGATAGGATACTTTTGTGCTTCGTTGGTTACTGGAAAGCTACTTAAATAAGGGACAGAATATCTTATGTAACTCACAGCAGGGATCCCACAGTTACTCTTTTATTTTGCAGTATGAAAGTATCTGACCAGTTACGGGAAGATAGTTGTTGCTAACTGCCTTTCTTATTACAGTGGTTTATCCCCACCCCACCCTGTACTGTGTGCATACCCTGTCCTTAATCCCTGTGTACGTTAATGGCTGCATGAAGCAGGATAGCTCCAAGCCCCCATCCTCATTGTTAATAAAATCGTAAAAGTCCCAATAACACAACTCAACCATGCACAGCTTGGTGAAACTGTATCTCCTGTAGTGTAGGGTGATCTGGTGATAAGGTGCTGAATGAAAGTTAAATGCATCTAATATTATTTAATTAAAAAAACTTCTTATTTATTTGTTACTTTCTCAAAAGGTATTTTCTTTCTTCAGGTGTCACTGTTATTCTTGAAGGATTGTATTATGTAGGGATGTAGATACTGAGTAAGGCACTGGGTAAAAACATTTCCAGTTTAAATACATGGGGGAAAATTGTTCTTCTAATTTGAAACTTGGAGAAGTAGAAAATAAAAATTACTGTACCGTTATGTTAAATACAGAGAAGAAAGGTTCAGATGGTATCTGTGGTTGAGCAAAACCAATGAAATTAGTACTTAAAAAAGTTCCAACCCACCATCAGTTACAGTTTACTATTCTCATGAGAACACCAATATGGTTGAGATAACTTTTAAAATATGAAATCTTTCACTTTGCAGAAGAAAAATGTCCTTATCATTGAAAAAAAGGCTCAGTCTTATAAATGGCTGAGTATCTCCCAGTGTTTACTTAGCAACACCTTCCATAAGAGGTGATGTTGTATATATGTGTGTGTATATATATCTATATATGTATCTCACTTTGCAGTGTGAAGCCCTTATGGAAAGCCATTTACAAATGACATTAACACACAGACTGAGGAATGTGGAAGGAATACACTCTTCAGAAGTGCTGAGCATGTCCAAACTCTGTAGGGGGTAGATTTTTTAAAACTGGATTGCAGTGTAATGTTTAATGCTATAGGTGAATACTAAAAAAGAGCTGAAAAGACAGTTTATTTCCTTTGTATTTTGAGGCAGAAATGGAACCCCAAAGTGCTTATTGACTGTCATGTTGGTATGTGCTCATATAGTGATGACTATTAATTGATTTGAGGTTATAGAAAAACCTCAGAAATATAAGAAATATATTTCAGAAATATAATAATTTATAGTTAAATTACCACAGTGTAAATGAAAGCTACTGAAAACAGTGTCTATGGAAAATATGAAAAATTGCTTTGTTTAATGATTGACAGCTGCTACAAATGGTATTTTCAGTTCAGATGACAAGTCAAATTGCTTCATTATGTTTTGATAAGTATATATGAATTGAGGAGTATTACCTCTGTACAGCCACACCAGGAATTTGTTCTAATTTTCCATTAAAAGACATCAGTAATTGCATAGTCAGAATATATTGAAGTATTTTTCTGATAAATATTGCTTGTGTAATACAATTATATTAAAATGTACATACATTTTACGTATTTATTAAAAGCACACACTTTCCTGCATATGTTTTTGCTACTGTTTTGCTTTTTATTTGCATCTTCAGGGAAAAATGTCACATTCTTCTGAAAATATATATTCTGTTTAATTATAAATGTAGCAATTACAGCGTTTACTTCTCAGCAGTATTTGGGATTTTATTAAGAATACTAGTAATTGGGAAATTGCTCCTATTGCTCATCCATGAAAAGTGTTCAATCTATTTATTTGCCCCAGTGCAGTCTGCTAAGGTTAAAATAACAGGTTAATTCTTTATTGTGACAATTTGATAAACAGCGGAAGCTTTGTGCATGAGGTCATCATTGTTCTTTCTCTATACTGTAACACAAGAGGTTTACCTTATTTCACAGGCTAATTGTACCCTTTTCCTTAGAAATATTGTCAAAGTTTTTGTGTATTGGTTGCTTTCAGCAGTTCATCTTCTGTGTTTCGTTGTCCTTACACCTTCTGCCTCACTCAGATGCCACATCATTCCTGCTTTTCAGTTCAAATGTAGTTCAACTGCTTAAATAGTTTTGTTTGGCAACATTTGTCACTCCTCCTTTATACTTAAATTAATCACCTCCAGCGTCATGCACAAATTTTTCTAACTTCCTATCTCACCTGCTTACTTTTTATCATCCTTTCCTCTTCAAATTGTTTATGAGGATTTGACAAGCTGTTTCCCTTTCCCTTACAAAATATTTCCCTGCCTCCCTGTGAGCATACCATGTTAAACATTCTTCCTAGTTTTTCAGAGTAGTCTTCAAGCATTCAAACTTAACTATAGTTAACTGTGTCTGTTGTTCTCCATCTGGATCACTATACATATATAGACAGATCGATACCCACCTTTATTTATTTAAGTATTGTGACTACTTTTTTTCTATGATTTCTTGGATTTTCCTCTGAGCATGTGTTCTGTGGGGAGGGACAAATTAGCCCTCTAGTATTTGTACAATAGTTGGTATTCTAGGGCTTTAAAAATAAGTATGTGCTTCGCAGTGCCCATCCCCCACCCCCACCACCAAGAGAGGAATCTGGTGCCAAGAACTTACAGTTTAACTAAATCCATTTTGTATTTTGTTCTGAAGTATGCAGGGGCACAAGGGTCTTAGAAATGTAAGAAATATCGTCAGGATGTAATACTGATGTCACTAAGTTTGCTGAGCTGCCCTCAAACAAGTGATGCAATACATATTTTGTATGTTTTAAAGCATACTTTTACAGACCAAGACAGTTTCTCATCATTCAGTTCTGATTGCAAATCTTGAATACATTCACTAAAACCACAAAAGTAGTCCATGTGGCTGTTATATCTGTCTAACAGATAACACTGTTAAATCAAAAAAGCTGAATTGGATTCCTTTTGGTTTTAGATTTCCCAAGTTCACTTTCTTATTTTGGGCATGTAGGAATAGATATTTTAATATGAAATCTATGTTAGTTCCTACTGTGCAGAAGTATCTAGGTATGAGAAAAGTAGTGCTAGGAATGGGGTTTTAAAATTATTTCCAGCACCTCTGGAATACTGAAAGAAACCAGGAATCTCCTTGTAGTAGAGGAGGTTCTCCCCTACAGGAGAGGAAGTTCTCTCCCTGCTCTGTCAGAGGATGCAGCTCACACTCTTCAGTCAAAACAGAACGTTGGGATATGGTTGATAGCATTCAAGACCAAGAGAAGATGCAGATGCTGCTTTAGATAGGCTGAGGTTCCTTAAGTTTGATGTCAACTCCTGCAGATGATGGGCTAAGCTCAGAAAAGCTAAGATCAGAGAAGGAAATTTTATATTTCAAATGCCATGCTCTGGACTGTTTAAAAATTAATTACTTCTCAAAGACTATGCAATATAATTTTAAATTTATCTTTTTCTTTCTATGCCCTTGTCTTTTTAGCAGAAATAGTGTATTTGAATTCAATAGTAAATCTTCATTCTAGTGGGATATGTAATTTCAATTGAAAA
The DNA here is from genome assembly GCA_013396775.1 of Cephalopterus ornatus. Taxonomy (NCBI): domain Eukaryota; kingdom Metazoa; phylum Chordata; class Aves; order Passeriformes; family Cotingidae; genus Cephalopterus; species Cephalopterus ornatus. The sequence goes on along the minus strand of VZRE01004479.1, from coordinate 10,598 downwards.
TATTGACACAGCTAATGCTCACAACTGGAAAATAGCGAGAGCAAAAGTATCTATCAAGTGTCTTGAAAGCCAACAATAGGTTTTATACCTAGTTAACACAAGTTGCCACATCTCAATGAAACTAATAGGAAGAGTTTTTAATATTAGGTTTTAATCAATTAGGCTTCAATAGCCCACAGTAAGTTTGATAATTTCTAGAAAAATTATATAAAAACTCAATAGAACAAATGTAGGACAAAAAAAGCTGATGCACAGGAAAAAAAATTCTAATACAGTTATCTGTGCACATCTAAGTGATTACCCCAATATAAGGAAAGCAGATGTTTTCAGTGATGTTTTTTCAAAAATGTGACATGGTCAAGAATGGGCCATCTAATTACTAGAACATAACTGAACATTGTTTAGTAATGACGGTAAATACAAGAAGCTTCTTCCACTGGGAGGAAAAAAACAGTTTTTGTTTTGAACTTTTATCCCTAAAATATGAATAGATAAGTTGTAATCCAGAAATGTGTTGCACTTTTATGATACTTACTAAGACCTCTGGTTAAAATCAGTGGTGAATACATTTAGGTGATGTGCATATATTTGGATTAAAAAGTGTTCAGTAAGTCATGAGGTTTTTCATAGTTAATATGAAAACTGATTGTGAAATCAAAGATCATTTTGATGGCCTTTCTTGTCCTGTCTAGCATAGGAAATGAATTAGGAAGTGCTTCCTCAGGGGTATTTAACCTACTGTTTAAATGTCACTGACTTTTTTCCCTGCCTTAAAACCAGGAACAGAGTATGTTCTTTGCTCTTTAGGCGCAATAATCAACATTAATTGGTGAGTCGTAAAATTCTGCTGCAAGAAATAAAGGAGAAACTTAACTCTTCTGCCACTTGGATTGCTCCTTCTCTAAGTATTTCCAAAGTTAACCTTTCTAATAGGTCAATGCAAGCATCTGTCCTCTGTTAATGCACAGTTCATCTAAATTTTATGAATCTCCAAGAGGCCTCTGTTGCTGTGAGAAAGCACTTTTTCTATTCTCACCCATCTAGCACACCTCTGGTGTAGCAGAGAGGAACTGTCACTGGACAACTACTTATGCAAAAGGTCAGTCAAGATAATTTTGAAAGTCCATTCTGGTTTACCAATATATAAATATTATCCTAAAGTTACTGGAAGGTTTAACTTTTCATATAGATTTTTAGAACTTTTTGTCCTCTAGTTGAAGTGTTATGAAGGTGTTGTGGATTACAGAAGTATATTCAAATCACTGATTATTTAAGGCTATTAAAATGGAAAAATTGTGAATGTTACCTAAATGTATCCTAAAAAACTGTTTTACAGATACTGTATCTTTTGCATATCTAAGTTTTAATCATTCTCTCTGTAAGATCTCAGTTTTGTTATTTGTTTGCTTTTCAGGTTATACCATAACTTTAAGTGCAATTACAAGCATCTACTTAAATTCTGCTGTCTCTACTTCTAAAAAATTACTTGTTTTCCCACCATATCTTTGCAATGTTTCTGATATTTCCAGTCTTAGTTAACTAAAAAGTTTATATACCTTTTGGAAAATTAAAGATAATTATCCCTTTGACTGCTATTACTTCTCCAGTACATTGCTTTTGCTTGACTAGATAGTTTGATTTAATGAATTCTTAAAATAGTCTTGCATCACAGGCAGAAAGGAACAAAACCAAGGAATTGTGTAAACAAAAGATGTGTCCAGGCTTCAGATTAGACTAGTGTGCTCTTAATTTAGAAAGCTTTCTAAAATATAATGCTGACCTCTGTAGACTGAGACAATCTATGTAGTGGATGTGTTTTTTCCTTTCCTATAAAACACATGCTTGCAGGACAGTATGAGTTTGTGGAGACAGTGCTCTTCTCAGCAATGACTTTCCAGTATCTGAAACTGGTTGGTTGTTCACTGCTTCAGCTGAGTATGACATGGATAAGGTATGTCATTCCTTGTTTGGTCTGAGCTGAATGGCTGTGGACCTTCCTGAGTGCTTCAGACTTGTGTGTGCTTCCTCCTTAATCTGTCATTGGTATCCAGCTTCACTTCGCAGTGATGAACAGTCAATGTTTCTCTCTTTTTGTGCAAAACTTGTCAAAAGTAGGTGACACCACTGTTAAGAGTAACAGTAACTGCTGAAGTTAGATTTTTTTGAGTGAAGAGATTTTAAGTGCTAATCTAAACTTTGAAGCTGAAAGAATAAAAATTTTATTTTGTTACTACCAGCAAAAAAAGATGGAGGAACACTGCATGGGATTGCATCCAGCTGATTCTTGAATATACCTAGTTAGGAAGACTCCACAATCTCTCTGGGCAATCTGTTGCAGTGCATGGTCACCCACACGGTAAAGAAGTTCTTCCTCATATTCAGGTAGAGCTTCCTGTACATCAGTTAGGGCCTGCTGTCTCTCATCCTGTTGCTCAGCACCACTAAGAGCCTGGCTCCATCCTCTTGACACCCTCCTTCTTATAGTTAACAGACATTGATAAGATGCCCTCTGTGTCTTCTCTGGGCTAAACAGAACCAACTCTCTCAACATTCCATAGAATCATAGAATTGTTTAGGTTGGAAAAAACCTCTAAGATCATCAAGTCCAACCATTAGGCTTAATCACCAGTCCCTTAATCACCTTTGTTGTCCTCTGCTGGACCCACTCCAGGCTCCATGTCTCTCATGTACTGAGGAGCCCAGAAAGGACTCCAGAAGCTCATGAAGAGCTTGTTGTTCACCACAGCCTCCAGGTCCTTTTCCACAGAGCTCTATTCCAGCAGAATATTCCAGCAGGTTGGCCTCCAGCCTGTGCTGGTGCCTGGAGTTACTCCTCCCCAGGGGCAGGATCCTGCGTTTGCCCCTGTTGAATTTCAGATGGTTCTTCTCTGCCCATCTCTCCTGCCTGAGATCCTTCTGAAGGTATGCACAGCCCCCCGGGATATCAGCCACTCCTCCCAGCTTTTGTGTCATCAATGAACTTGCTGAGAGTATTTTCTGAACTTACTTAGAGAATTTTGAATAGTTTATTTCTGCTATATAGATGATCACAAGCTTTTCTTTTCTCCCAAAAATCATCAGTTATCTGATGTCTTGCTTATTTGTATATCTCCTTTTTATTAGAGTTCTCATGAACAAATGCATGATTATACACACACATCTAAAAGATATACTATAAAATGAATTCTTATTATTTTAGTTTTCTCTTTTTCCCAGTTCATAACTTTTCTATAAAAAAACCCCTTTGATATGTCAGTGGTCCCTCTGTCTCAGTAGTCTCTTTCTGTCAATGACAGTAGAAAAAAACTACCAGCAGAGGCATACTCTCCGGTGTCACTAAGTGCATCTTCTGCATCCACAGTTTTAGGACTTTGTAAGTTCCAGGTATGCTCTCCTCAGCTTTCTTCATTATAAAGAGAACAATTCTACCCTCTTTGGTCTCTCCTAGTAGGGCAGTAATTCAATCCTCTTTATCTATCATATAATTATGGAATCATACTAGGTTTATATGAAATACATTCTGCATTTCAATAAAATTTAAACTTCAAAATCCTAGTCAGTTTCCAACATTAATTAGTGTTTTACACTGCTGGTTTTTTTTTCCCCAAAGATTCCGCATATGAGATATCACATCACTTGCTGATTCTGTGATCTGTCTGCAAGTCAACCATGAGGCATTTTTTAATAGATAAGTACCGTTTTTAAATATGGAGCTTAAAACAATTCACATCTGTGAAAACTCTTTTAATTGAGTAGCCTACTCATATTTTATACTTTGCAGAACAATCTGGGTACTTACCAAAGTAAGAGGGCATAGTGATTGAATTTTAGAGAAAACAAGCATATTAAAAAGGAAAATGACCAAAATCAATCCATTTAGGTAGAAATTAAGACAACAAACTCCTGTTGGTCATGAATTGTGAAGAAAGAGTGGCAGTATATTTCTACATTTTTTTCCCTGAAAATACTGTAGTAGTATATAGAGTTTTTTCTGATCAAGAATTTTTATGAAAACAAGAGCTCAGAAGGAATGTTGGGAATATTTTAATTACTGTATTATGTTTCTTGTCAGAGAGTTGAAAGCATGAAACTTTCTCAAAATAACTATTTAATACATACAAGCAGATATAAATTTGATTGAGATTAATTTTGATAAAATAAATTTGATTGAGACCTGTGAAGTGGCATATATTTAGTTATCCTAAAAGCAAGTTTTAAGAATAAAGTAGTCCTTGTTTGACAGTTAATGAGTGATTGTCTTGAATTGCTTGTCAGTTTTCTTAGGGTAGCTGATACAGTGGGAAGGGTGATGCAGGATGTCCTGCCCTGGGACTTCACGTCTGTTTCTTGGTTGTGAAGAACCAGCATGAACAGGAAACCACTGTGGCAAGCTAGAGGAATTAAAGGCCTGTTCAGGAAAGCCGAGAAGAAAGCGTCTCAAGGAAAACAAAACTACAGAAAACAAACATGAAATGTGGTCATGGTTACAGCAGTGTTGTCTTCTGGTTGTCACTCAGTTCTGAAAGAAGCCATGGCCTGACACTGACTGCAGGTGGCACTGCTTGGCAAGAAGCACCGCTGTCTCTCCCAAGACCGTCTCTGTTTCTCTTAGGAGTGTCTCTCCAGGTTTTAAACAGGTGTGGGCTGTTCCTTTGCAACTGTCATGCTTACATACCTTTTCCATCTTTTGTCATAGGTGTGATGTAAGGATTTAAAAACATCGGATTTAATTATCCCTCATTAATTTTGTGGATGTCTAGGTAGAAGAAATCTTACTGTGCAAGTCTCCAGGCTACCTGATCTAGCCTTAAAGCTAGCCTTGCTTTGAGCAGGAGTTAGGACTGTGTGGCAAGTGTCTTCAAACCTAAGTACAATACTGGTTATATCATTCTATAAACTGTATAACTAAGTAATTTGATGAAGGTCAGGCTGTCTAAAATGGTGTCCAGTGCACAGAAAAAAACCCACAAAAGCTTGGATCTTAACAGCGCTTTAGAATATGTATCTGAATTTAGCAGAAGAAGAAATTGAAATCCAGTCATCTAATATAAAGTTGTAAAGGAATTTTGTAATAGCAATCATCTGGAGAAGCTCTTAGGCAAAGCATGCTGGCAAGGTTGTATGTCTGTGTGTGTGTGTTCAATTTCTAGCTCTAGAACTACTTTCAGTGTGCTCTTATATCAGATATATATAAGATGAGGGAATTACTGATATTGTATTATGCTAGTTGTGCTTATATTATTTTAAGGCTTGCCCAAAGGGAGGAAACTCCTCCTGATATTATTTGCCTGCGTTACAATGTCTTTGTTTCTATAAGTATGCATTCATACTTTGACAGCTCTCTCTAAAAGAATTTGATTTATAAAACATAATTTGCTTGGACTAAATGAGAGCTAGACTATTAAATCTTTGTAAATTTAAAATAAAGTCCTTGATTGGTATTAAATGTTAACCATTAAAAGATGCATTTGGTCTATCATGTTCTGTTAATGATTTCAGATATGGTCTATTCTACTAAATATCAATGTCCTACCTGGAGTCTGACTTGTCTGGAAGTTTTTCTAGTCAAATAGACAGATACATACAATCTACTATCACCTGAAGAATCTAATTTGGTTGATTTTGAACTCTAAATACACTCGCTATCAACTTTTTCTATTAGCAATAATTACTGCAGTTAATTTTTCATACCATCTTTCAATACGGTATTTTCCCTCTGGGTACAGTTCTTTATTTGTGCAATACATACCATGCTTTCTTCTTTTAGCATTCTAGAAATGTAGGATAGTCACATAGTAACTATTTATATATTTCTAGATTCTTCCTTTTTTTTTTTTTTTTTAATGAGGTTTATCTGTGAGTGAGTATGTCTACAACATTAAGTGGAGTGGGAAACAGAGTGGCTGAAATTAAGGAATACCTCTACAGGAAAAGAGAAGTTGGAGGGCCCATCTGTGCTGCAGTCTTCATTCAAGAAAGACCACAAATAGACTGCTTTGATTTAAGGAATTTATTGAACCTGAGTGCTTGACATTAAATGCAAAAACAGACTGTAATGATGAATTGTTTTAAAAATCAGCTAATTTACATGTAGTTCACTGTGTGTGAGAGCATATGTTTGTGTACACAATATATAATTTATTGCGTTACAAATTATCATGTAAAAATCAAAAACAATTGATATAAACTCATTCAGATAATAACAAAAAGATGAAGTTCAATTGCTTTCAATGGTAAAAAACAGCAAGTGAATGAAAACTAAGTCTCCAAAGCTTTTATAAATCGAGTTTTATATACTGCACAAAATCTAGCTGATATTGTGCTGTCTCTGGACAGGAGCTCTTCCCTGATAAAAGCCTCTTGGACATGGTACTTGAAGAGAGTAGTTATACAGAAGTGCTGAATTATTAAGAAAACCCCCCAAACAGTAATACTAGATGAATAAATATTTCTTATTTTTTTATATCATAACTGTTGTTTACACAATAAAAATTTCCACAAGCAGTTTTTTTATCCCGTCTTTCAAGATGCTTTTTGTGTTTTGCAGCAGAAGAAAAAGATGATAGAGAAGTGAAAAGCTTGAATGTATTAGGAGGAAGGGAATGGGATACAGAGATGCCCTATATGAACCTTTGTTTTATCCACATTCTCCCACGCTAGAACAAGGCAAAGCAGTATGGATCTCATCCCAAATTCTTGCAGAATTTGACAGAATTTGATGTATGTATGGGGCTTAGGGCAATTTACCTTTTGTTCCATACCAAAAAGAGCCTTGTTCTTCTCAGGTCTCATTTTCATTTTCATTCTTTTCCTTTACATTCCTGTCCTGTACCTCTTCCTGATCTTCTTCCCACTCTCTTGTATGCACAAACAGCTGCTCTTGAGTCAGGAACTTTCAGAGTAATTAACATTTAAAGCCTAGCCCCTTACAACTGCCTGCTCTCCTTGTCAGTCTTTACGATGTCTCTGTCCTTCCCATTCTGCCAGTCTTTCAGGCTTGTCAGCTGTTGGGAAGGCATATGAGTAGCTCACCAGAAGCTCTTGCTTGTGGCTCACCCACAGTTCTGTTGCCCTATCCAGTTTTAACAGGCATTATTCAATACTCACCTTTTGTTTCTCTGCTTCTTCTTGTTGAAATTCAAAGGGCTCCTAATATCCTTGCTCTCTTTTGATTATGCTGTGTTATACTTTATCCGGGGCCTTAACTGACATTTGTACTCACCCACTTCCCATCTGTTGTCTGAGAAGCTACCTCCACAAGTGTGTAAGTGCAAACATTTGTCCATCTTGCTTTTTTGTTCCTTATTTTTCCTCCTCTCCCCTCCCTCCTCCATAGACAGCTAGGTATGTGTCCCAACATGTGGTGTATTTACTTAATATTATCTTTACATATGCCTCTTATTCCCTTTAAGCACACGTAACAGAATAATAAAAAGTATAGCTCTTATTCATCGGTTTCACAGTCTGCCTGTGCAGATAAATGAGCTCCCACAGTGCTGAAAAAAACAATCTTCTATAGATAACTGCTGAAATATCTTGGGATGTTGGAAATTCTGTACCAGTAGATGCTGTCTTGAAACCAAGGGAGTTGAGTGCATTTGAAATGCGGAATGTATATACATATCTGTCATACCCCACCACCTCAGTATTTGAATATATTGTCTTTCTATCTTCTACTCCTTTTTCTCCACTGAATTCGAAAACATTGTTTTTAAGATGGTTTTACAAAATCTGTTAATTTTTCAAAGTAAAGTGCTAGCATGACATTTTGATATAAACTATGTTGAAAATGAAGACACACACCTAGGGCACTTTTCTGACTCTGATTAAAGTTTCTTGAAGTCCTGATGTACTTCCCTGTATATGTCACATAGTGACATGTGTGGGATAAAGACAAACCAAGTTACCATGCTTTATTATTACAGATGAATTGTTTGTCTGCAAAAGAGGCAGTGAGGTCTTATGAAGAATGAAACCTATCTGTCAATAGCAAAACCTTTTTGGCTTACTCTAGGGCAGTCTGGGAAATTCATCTTTAAAAGAGTCACTTCACAATAAGTTGTTGTCCTATTAGCTAAGATTTTGGGTAACATGCTGATAACCAAAGAGACCAAAAGTCTCTTTTGAGCAGTGAAAGAAGCACTTGACTGTGCTGAAAAAAGTGTGTCTGGGGCACTGAATTTATTACGATTTTTCTTTTTGGTCTTTTGGTTATATAGTGTATTGATTTCTTTGAAATCTCTAATGTTTTGTTTTCTCATTGGCAGCTGTTTCTATAACAGCTAGTAATGACATTGTAAATGTTTTGTGCTAGATTTTCTGATGAAAGTTTTGACATGTACACATAAATCAGCACCCTTCTTTCCCCCACTCCTCCCCAGTGATACCATCATCAGAAATTTTCTATTTATGTATGTGAGCCTACTCTGAATTCTTTTCATTCTGGGAGACATCCCTGCAGGTTGAAAATGAGGAAAATAAAAGCCTACAAGAGCATAAATTGTTTCAAATACAGCGCAAAAACAAAAGACAAAATTCTATTTACATGGAGATATCTTGTTTTCTCTTCTTTTAAATGTAAATCAGAATTTTATGTAAATTACAACATGCTTTGAATAGATGAATTTTGATGTGATATTTTGATTGTAGAGGTATATATTCTTTGAATTTCTGTTATATCAATCACTTGTCTGGCATGTCCTTCTACATCTCTTCCCTTCCCCCTGCCTTCCCTGAAATTCAGTTCAAATTAAATTTATCATTCATAATCTTAAATGATAGTAACACTTAATTATGATAGGCTCAGAGCATTTTTTGCTTGTTTTTGTATACCTTTAAAAAAAATAAAATAACCTCCCAAATTTTGGGTTAAATAAAGAATTTCTATTAAACAGAAAGTATTTAGCTGCTCAACTCTCAGGCAAGTTAAGGTTTAATGACAGACCTGTTAAATTTGTTAGCTTCACCATATTTTGTCTCATAGTGTGCTCTAAGCAGTCCCAAATGTGACCTAGCTATCTATACTGACATGATTTTATTAACTTCCTGCTGAATTCCATTTCTGCTTTTAATTATTTAAAGAAAATATGTAGTCCCATGTTGGGCAAGTTAAGGCTAAGGAAAATATTGAATTTGTCTTCATTTGAAGTCAATAATGGATATCAGAATCACTGTATTGTGGGAAATCAATTGAGGCAGAGATACATGCTCAGCTAGATAGGTGTTTTGAATTCTTTCTCCAGTATCTGTGTTTTGAGACATAGGATTAATTAGAACTATATGAAAATCATGTAGTGGGATGTCATGAAATCAATTAGTATTTCAGTAATAGGTTATGAAACAGGAAATGTTAAAGATTGCTGGTTTTGACACCTCTGCATTGCCCTTGAGTGCAGAATACTGAAGACTAATAGTTCAGAAGTGAGTGAAGAGCTGTAAAAGTTAACCTGCTCACACAGTATATACTCATAGCATAGGGGTGATCCCTTAGGATATTCAGTGCTGTCACTGTAAGCATTCTAACACAACTTCCTCCTTCCCCCAACCCGTGTATTTCAGTTTGTTTTGTTTTTAAATGCAACATACCTAGTCAATTATTTGAATTAAAATCAGTAATGCTGTATTTACAGTGAATTCATGTTGTCCACAATACAGAACATAAAAAATTATGCAGGAACATTAACTCCAGGCAGATAATTTCCTATAATTTGAGTCTCTAGTCTTTGTAAATAAGCAAATTGGTCTTTCTTGATAAACTCCATTTTTTTATCATCCGTGTAAATTTCATGTACAAATATCCGCAAGCAAAGAGCAGCTGGACAATTACCTTTTTAATCTCATACTTAAATGCTTGGTGTTTTATTACAGATGGTGTGTTTGTTGTCTGCTGAACACATGCCAGCCTGATTAAGGTTTTACAAACTTCAGAAACTTTTATTTTGTGGTATTAGTGTTTTTTCTAGCTGCATTTTAAATTAAGTCTGGTGCAGATGCCACTATCTTGCTATATTCTGCGAGGTCGGTAAAGTGAGTTAAGTGCCCCTAGGCCATGGTGTCATGGCTCCATCCTACAGCTCAAAAGAATGTGACCCTTACTGCACTTATTGCAGCTCTTAGTGCTCTGAATGGACCAGGGGACGAAAATTAAATTATCAAGATCCAGCATATTTTTGGACAGGCTTACAGACTAGAGAGAGGACTCATCCAACTGTTGTGGATTAACCCTACCTGGCAACTCAGTACCATGCAGCCAATCACTCACTTGCCCCTCACCCCACTGGGTTGGGGAGGAGAATCAGAAAAAAAAAATTGTATAACTCATGGGTTGAGATAAGAACAGTTTAATAATTGAAACAAAGTAAAATACAGTGATAATGATGCTGTTGCTGATAATAATAATAGGGACAGAGAGAGAGACAGAGAGAGAGAAACCTTCTGTGATGCAAACAATAATGTAAAGAAGTGATACACAATACAACTTCTCACCGCTCACCGAGTGATGCCAAGCCTGTTCCAAACCATGATCTACACTTCTGGGTAACTCCCACAGTTTATATATTGCCATGACATTCTATAGTGTGGAATATCCCTTTGGCCAG
>VZRE01004478.1:305794-360454 GCA_013396775.1 Cephalopterus ornatus | reverse complement strand
CAGCGGGGTGCAGAGACTCAACTGCACCCAATGGGAAACCAGAACTGACTACAACCCTTCCTGCACTGCTGGGGGGAGGAGGGAGAACATGGAAGGAAGGAGGGGTGGGGGGTGAAGGTATTTTTAAGACTGTTTTATTTTCTCTCTTTAGCTCTTATCCTGTTAGTCATAAGTTTAAGTTTTACCCCACGTTGAGTCTGTTTTACCAATTAGTAAATGACTTCTCCCAGCTCTTATCTCTACACAAGAATCCTTAGCTGTTTTTTCTCCTCTCTTCTCTGTCCAGCTGCAGAGGGGAGTGAGAGAGTGACTTTGGTGGGTATTTGAAATCCGGCCAGAGTCAAACCACCACACAGTTTTACATTTGTAGGCTTTTTGCTTCTTTCTTCCCTTGGAGCGAGGTGTTGGTTTTGGGATAGCGATACTGTCTTTACAGAAAAAATAACCACAGCTTGCTGTTTTAGACAGATTGTCCAATTCCTTTCTGTTATAGATGACATTTAAATGTTTATTTCATACTTCTGTAATGCAGAGTTGTCTTGATAAATTCATTCTACAGAATGGAAAACCTTGTGTAGAGCTTGCTGAATGAAAAATTAGGCTTTAGAGCGTAAATATGGTTTTTTTGAGGGATTGTGTCATGTGCAACAGCCCTTTCAGCACTGTTAAACTGGAAAGAGAAAGGGAGATAGCACTCACTGTGAAAAAATGAGATATGAACATGTAAGTTAAGTTGCTAAGGAGGTTGTATTTTCTGGCTAGTGGGCACAGTGGCCAATGTAGCTGGAATATGCATAGAGCAGTAAGAATTTGAAATGCCCTGTAACACAATTATCTGAATGATTAGTGAACCTGAAACTCTTTTGTGCTGCCTGGGCCCAAAAAGGAATAGCTGGAAGATATTACCCGTTCTTTAAGAAAGGATATGGTGCTGGTGAGTCCATTCCTTACTCTGGACAAGGCTGACAGGCCTAAAGAAAATGAAAGACCTAGAGGAGTGCTCACATAGAAGGCTCTTAAACCACGATACAGATTCAGAAGTTTTCAGAAGTATCCGACTTCTGTAGTATCAATATTCTGTAGCTATTTTGTTTTGGGGTTGTTTTTTTTAAAAGGTGTTAAAAAAGGAAGACATGTTGACATCTTACCTTGTTTTCTGGCACCTTGTTACCCAGTTTAGTAGTAGCCTACTAGGTAGTTTGGATACTTTCTGAAACCCTTCCAGGACTTCCTGGCTCTTTATCCATAACCCATTAAGTGGAGTTTTGTTGTAGTATTACTCTAGTAAGTGCTCCTTTCTTTTTGTGTGTGAGAAGTTGTTTGGTTTGTTGAGGATTTTTTTCTTACAGAAAATTTCAGAAGTTTTGTTTTACTGTAAAGAGACATTTGGAACACCCAAAACCACAAGCAAACTGTCTCTATCATTCTACACCTAGTTCTAAAGAAAGGGTGAAACATTAAGATGTGTTGTAAACTTCATGCTTTGATGACAATGGGTTATTCTAGTGTTTCTGTCAGGCAGTTCTTGTATCCCAAAAGAGAAAAAAAATTAGAGTTCCATGGTGAGAGACTGGCTCAGCACAGAACAGGACAAAAAATTAATAGTACAGCATCTTTGTGGCTAGATTGGATCAGAGAGAGGGCAAGGGTTTTTCTAATGTGGTTGGTGTTGCATGCTCTTTGCTATTCCCTTGTCTCTTTTATTCAGTTAGAGTTGGTTCTTGCACAGAGTGAAAATACTGAAAATACACGGCAACTTCTGTGAAATGACAGTGTTATTAATGTCTAAGGTGTCTTGGGTGGAAAAAATAATTTTTAGAAATCGGCTAATAATAAGAAGATGCAGGAAAGTTGTGGAGTAGTCATAATAGAAGAATGAAAGGTTTTTGTAGTGCTTTGGACCATGATGTGGCATATTAGATGAAGGACAAGAGTAGGTAACTAAGTCATAGGTTGATTTTGGCAAACTGTACATAGAAGAGCTGAGAATTAGGTGTGAGAAAGAATCATGGGCCTAGATGCTATATTTGGGGGAAATGAGGAGAATAAATCTTTGTGTGATATAAAGATATCAAGACAGATTTGGGAATGTCATAGCTCAAAATATTAGGCAGTATACTGATTACTAACATGAATCTAGACCTGCTCCCTCCCCCTTCTGCCCCAACTGCAGTAGAGCAGTAGTGATGTTGAAAAAATTGGGTCAATGGAGCATTTAATAATATTGTAAATGACACAGAAGATGAAGGGTAATGGTACTGTTTTATGTTTCTTAGCGGTAAATGATGATAATTGCACTTATGGATAAAAGGCAGACAATTTAATTAAAGAATATTATTTTGACTGCATTACATTTCTTCATGAAATTTTATCTTGAGTGAAAAGAACTGTATGATGGATATGACTGGTTAAGAGTGAGACTAAGTAGAAATTAGTCTGGATCAGAGATGTTCATTTTAGTTGGTAGCTTAAAGAGTGTCCAGGCTATTCTTACGAATCATAAGGAAGAGTGTGGAGTTGATGAATATTTACAGAGATTGTCCAAGATGTGATTGTTGTGGAGGGTTAAAAAGGTAAGTAAGTGTGATTGCAGGCTGAGGTAGACTTGAATCCAGCTGGATTTCAGATTGCTGGTTTCTGAGATTTTATCTGAGCTGACTTCAAATTTTATAGAACTTTTTTAAAAGAGAGCATGACCATATTGTCTCAAGCCTATTTTTTCCCTTAAAGCTTCTAGAACCTTTACGTTTATTAAGCATTAAACAGCATTTAAGTAAATAAAAATGAAGCGTTTCTTCAAGTATGATTTTTTCTGTGGTTGTATTCTGTCAAATTCTGTGTAGTATCAACTTTGCCTTGTCTGTCTCAAATTTGTGTTTTGTTCTGGTGGATCACGCTCAATGTTCTTTACTTTTAGGAAGCAATTTTGAAAAAGAAGGCAGGGTTAAACTGAGACAGTTCATGATTTCTATAAGAAGCCTGAAGAATGTGAAGCAAATTCAAGATTTCTAAAGTGTGGTTTAATGGTACCACATCCAAGTATGTTATTTTTCTGCAGTGACCAAATCATTAAAAAAACTAAAAAAGCCTTATTGTTGCAATGTGCTTAGATGGCATGCAGTAATGCTTCAAAGTAGAGGAGGACTTACCTTTTAGTATGCTAAGCCTGCACAAACTAATGCAGCAAGTTTAAAGGATTGGTGATATTTCTTACTAGGGCATGTTAACGGAGGAGTGAAATGACACTGCTGCAAACTTTTCTTGAAGTATGAATTAGTGAAGCTTTGTTGCTACGTTAGGTGAAGCTGGATCTATGTATGTAGACTTGACATGCATCTGGGTTTTGGGTATAAAATACATCTTTGTAATGCACATTTGCACATGTGGTTAAAAATAGACCTGGAGCCTTCTGTCAGATACAATGAGCCTTTTTAAAATAAAAAGATTCACCTTGTTGTGGAACAACTACCATTTCTGTGATGGAACGTGGACTACAAAACATGCAGTAGTTCTCTCTCTTGCCACTTTGGTGATGTACCTGTCATGCCATAGTGTGGGGGGAGATGTATTTCTGCAGCTCAAATTCATATCCAGGGATTAGAGATGCTTTTGATATGGCAGCATGTAATGATATAGATTGGGAAAAGGAGAAACTGTGGGAATCAAGCACAGAATATTCTTTCTGCTGAGACTGACACTGTGAAAAGGTGCATGTGTATCCCCTTTTTGCCTGCCCCCACTTGCTCATTGGTTGCTGACTACAGTTGCATGGTTTCTAGATTACGCTGAACTAGAGTCACTTTGGCACAATCTTTTCAGCACTTACAAGAATACTGCAAAATATCACTCACTGTAAGTTGCTATGTATCAGCTTCATCAAGTTAATTGTCCATGTGTATGCATTTATCCATGAGAAATGAAAGCTATGAATCACCATATCTTAAAGACAAGTTTAAGGGCAAGATGGTAACAGAACAATTTTGCTATAATTTCAATGGCATTTGCTTTATTATGTGACTGTAAGATAATTCTGAAATACAAATACATTAAAGATGGAGAGGGAAAATAGATGATGTTGCATCTCAATAAACCTAGTGTATCTTCTGTGAAAGAATACCATTAAGAGGCTTGATTCAGTGGTTACAAGAAAATATTTACGTTATTCAGCATATTTCAGTTTTAATAGGACACACTGATAGGCCAGAAATGAGATCAGTGGGAGACATTCCCTTCACAGGGAATAGAAATGTATTATGCGTGTTCGGTGAAGGTTCAAAGATGTATTTTTTTTTTTTACATATGTGAAACAAAATATTATCACAAACAGATTATAATGTATCGATAAAAAATAAACTATCATAAAATAAACCCCCTGGCTTAAGTAGAAATTCTTTTGTTTAAAACCCTAGCTGTTGGCGCTTTGTGGTCATGATTTAATTGCTGAGATAAATAATTAATTTCTGTCCTTCTCACCTGACTCATGACTTTTTTTTTCTTCAGATAGCTTAACCATATTCTGTTGCACTATCAGGGAAACAAAAACTTACCTCATCTTTAAAGGTGACTAAATCAGGTGTAATTTCTGTTAGGGAAGGAATGTACATAAACATGTTCTTATTTACATATTCACTGAATATAATCTTTTTTCATTTGGCAGGATTTGTCTTTAGTGACTCTGAATCAACTGCATTAGAACAATTTGAAGGTGGCCCTTGTGCAGTGATAGCACCTGTACAGGTAAAATACCTTTATTATAGGAATGGTTTAGAATTAGACCAAAATTTATTCTTTATATATTTGAAATTAAAATAAATATGAAAAAAAGGAAGGTTAACTGTATTTTGATTTCATAATTGAAGTGTGGAGGAAACAACTCTATAAAAAGGCAGAGGTGAGCATGCGCTGATTTTGAACTGTAATTTTGCAGAAGGACATTTGTTTGAGGAAGTGCAGTAGGTTGATCCAAGCAAAAGTAACTTCAAAGTGGGGAATGCAGAATAAAGGGGAGAAGAAAAAGATCAGATATAAATGAAATCCTCATCCCTTCTCATCTCCTGAATTCCCTGCCTTAAAGGCAGTGTCACGTTGACTGCTTTAGCAAACCGTATTAGAAATACTTGAAGTAGTTGATTTTCAAACCTAACAAGGTTTGCTGTATAATAAAAGGGGAAATGCTGTACTTTCAAAGCCCTAGCAGAATAACTGACCTGTAGAGCAGTTTGTCTAACTGCGACTGCTCTTCATTCTCCTGGGAGCACTCTGCAGAGACAGGCAGGTATTGAGTCATGGGCCAGATTACTTTTTCTGATAACTTACTCTTCTCTTAAAGACAATTCAAATTCTGCAGATATGTCTCAGTCTGATTGGAGGCCTTGTCCACTGATAGGGGACATATTGAAGTCATGTAGCAGAGTAAATCTGATCATGAACTGGAAGTATCTGGGTCAGACAACTGACGCTGTGGAATTGTTTGCACCTCTGGTGTGTATAATGCAACTGTCATATAACCTCTCTTATGGCTACTTCAAGACATTCTAGTGTCTTGACTGGTCCCACCAAAAAACTTGTACTACAGGAAGGAGCACCACTTGCTTAAGTGGCAGACAATCAATTAAAAAAATAATTTTATGAATTACACTCACTAGTATGGCTCTGTCTAGTTCTGTGGTCTTAAAACCGGATGCAGAGTGTCTGGTCTGATATTAGACGTAAAAGTCTTTTATTTTGGGGGAGTGGAGAGAGTAAAGAATAGGACCAGTCAGCTCCTTAAAGGCAGTGCCAAGTCTTTACCATATCAAATGTTCTATAGACAGTGTTTTTTTCAGATTTACATATAGTTCAGCTTCCTTGAAATCAAGTGATTAAAGCATGATTAAAAGTGAACTGAGTTCCAGCTACGGAAGGAGGAAGGGATCAAACAGGTCTTGCAGTGCTTGCTGCTGCTGTGAATTACTAAAAAAGTGTGCAAAAGATCTATGATGGGAAAACAGGGTCAGTGTGTCAGGAAAGAAGTGAAAGTTAAACCAGCTGTTTTTGAGGTACTGTGAATACCTGAAATGGCATCTAGTAGAGTAATTAAAGACCAAGACTCTGCTTCCCAAATATTGTTCTTTCATTATTCCTTCTCTGTAACTTAGAGCATATCTTTCTTTTTTTTTTTTTTTTCCCCAGCATTAGTGTTGATGGCAAACCAAAGCAGGGATATGGACATACCTAGGTTTTCTTTGACCTGATCAGCAGGTTATGACTTGCAATGGTTTAAAAGAGGTGGGCTTGTTAACTGCTAAAGGGTTTTGTCTGAGTGACTAGGGATGTCTTGTACTACTGGTCAGTTATATTGAAATATATTTCTGTCTCCATTACTGGTCCTGTTAGTGTGGAGATGTTTACGTCAATATGCACTCTGTTTGTTGGAGGTGTAGTGGAGTGTAATGGTTTGGATCCGACTTTCCCACCCAATGCTCAAACCTTACAGTTTGCAGCCTGTCGTCCCCCCACCCCCTCTGAACACAAGGGAAAGGGAGAAGGGAAAACCTACTGAAACACCAAAATGACCAAACTAAAGCTATGTAAAAATATATACATGTATTTACACTTATATACAATTAGAATATTATGTACACAGAAGAAGGGATCCCAAACACCTCCTCCTGCCCCGAAGGGAAAAGGGAGAGGGGAAAAAAAAAACCAAAACATATATACAGAATCAAAACTCATGAGTAACCAATAAAGAACTAACAAAAGAAAATCTTACTACTCTCCTCGAGATAGCAGAATTGCACCAAGCGACTGCCGGCACTCTCTGCTTCCCAAGGTCCACAAGGCCTCGCTGGGCCTCACTCCTCCACACGAGCAGAGCCGATAGCAGAGAACCTGCTCCCGGATCCACCGGAAAGGGAAGAGAGGGGAGAGGCTTCTCCTTCTTATTTATACCCTGGTTTACGTAAAAAACCGTATGGAATACTGGGAAGATGACCACTTCCTTGGTTACAACCTGGTTACCAAGGAAGGTCTAGAATCAAAACCACTACATGGAGGTTCAAACTCAATAGTGTTGAATGTTATGAGGCCAACTGTGTAGCTGGTTTGATTGGGAAAAGTCAGTAAGCAGTGCAGACTCATGGTCTTGTACTGAACCTCGAGCAGCTTGAAACCTTTTTAATAACATGCAAAAATGCTTTTGTGTAGAGTTTGTGACATAATGTAAAAGTTGATGTTGTCTTGTATTTTAATATTATTTTATTCTTTGATAACAAAGGCATTCCTTTTGAAGAGGCTTTTTACCAGTGAAAAGTCTACTTGGAGAGACTGTTCAGGTACTGAGACCCCTTTTGCCCCCCTCTTTATTTTTCCATTTTATGTATTTGTAAAGTGTGTCTTAGTACAAAGAATTTAAAATATTCCACACTTCCTTTTTGTTCGAGTGTGCTCCCATGTCATATGTATAGTAAATGCTTCTAAATTCCCATTTGTGAGGTCTGTGCTTGTTCATAATACTTATGTATTTTATAAATATTTAATTGAAATCTATTATTAAAAAAGAGAATGGATTAGAAATCATATAAACCCACATTTTTCTAAAGACAACTTTTTTAATTCTTTGGTCCAGTATGGTCAAAGAGCAGTTAACATTATTGCTTTTATCTCGTTATTAAACTCCATTATTTAGGTAGCATTAATGTATAAAAAAGATACTTGTAACTTATATACAACACTGGTTATCAGCAGTTGAATTCAAGTGGGTTTCTGATCTTTCAGAAGAGGAGCAGAAGAACCTTCTCTGTCATACATTATGTGATATTTTGGAAATGGCTTGCTCTGATAATTCTGAGTCATACTGTCTGGCAACATGGATAAGAGGAAAAACAACTGAAGAAACTGCTAGTATTTCTGAAAGTCCTGCAGAATCTAGCCGTCAAGAGGAACAACCTTGTAAGATGTATTTCTATACTCAATTACCCGTCACTTATTACGTAGTTTTTGAGGGACCACTGCTTTTTATTAATTCACAGATGGGGTTTTTGCTTTTGTAATTCCATTAGCAACAGACAGATTTTTTTCTCTTATAATTAGAGACATTGATCCTTTTTTATTGAGAGCAGTGTGCTATCACTGGAGTTCTAACATACATGTTTCTTTTGAATTTCAGCAATTTCCATAATCTTTTCAGTTTTATTCTGTAATTTTTTGGGACCTACTGTATCTTTAATTTTGAAACATCTGCGTGCTTCTTAGCACAGGAATAACAAAATTTTAACTTGTCACTTGTTGCTTTATTTAAGGGGAGCTTTTGTAGGAAATCCTGCAATGCTTTATCTGCTCGAAAATATTCTGAATCCCCTGTTACGGAGAAATAGCCTTTTTCCATTTGTTTGGCCCTATGCAGTACCAGACAGCTTAAATCACCTTCTAGTAGATTATCAGAATTTTTCTGTAGGTTAGAATTTTTTAGTTACCTGTTTTTTGCAAACATCTTGATTCCATCATTAGTTACTGGCATCAAGGATCCAGGGAACATCATCTGTTGCACTTAGATACAGCATCCAGTCATATCTAACTGCTGCAGAGCCAGTGACATGGAAAGGTTATCTGTGCACATATG
The DNA here is from genome assembly GCA_013396775.1 of Cephalopterus ornatus. Classification (NCBI taxonomy): domain Eukaryota; kingdom Metazoa; phylum Chordata; class Aves; order Passeriformes; family Cotingidae; genus Cephalopterus; species Cephalopterus ornatus. The sequence goes on along the minus strand of VZRE01004478.1, from coordinate 351,852 downwards.
ATCAGAGAGACATGTATTTATTAATCTTTTAATGGGAGAGATCTAATGTGTTAAAAGATAAGCTTCTTTTTCTTGTAGTTTTTGTCCCCAATGTGTCCCTTAAGAAGTATGAAAAACTCTTCACATGAGAACATGCCTATAAAGGTGCCATTTTTTGATGGAAGAAATATGTTATTCAGCAGTTTGTGGCATAACTACAAAGTAAGAATTGTACAAATAGATTTATACGTGTGCAGCTAGCTATAGCAATTAGTAGTGCTGGAGCTCTTTATGTTACAAGTCATCTTCATCTGCTTCTAGCAAATGCTCCACATGCTTTAGAAGGCTCAAACAATAAGAATGAAAATCTTACTTAATTGAAAAAGCAGAAGATCACCACTTAAGTGTTCCAAACTGAGCATTTTTTTTAAGTAAGAAAAAGTATTATACAGAAAATTGTATCTGTAACTCTTTTGTAAAAGAGAAGAATCTTCCTTTGCAAGATAAGGCAATTGTAACTCTCAAATTCCTAATTTCTGTGGATTTTTCAGTTGTCTGAAACTCTTGCTGATCCTATGAAGTTTCCTTTGAAGAGAAAGTGAAGCAGAGTCTAGTCGTCTATGGGTTCTTACTAGCGTGCTTTTTAATATATTGCCTTATTCCTAAAGATGTTTAACTGTAGAAAATGTTCAACAGAAAGTCTTTTTAAATACACACTCTGTTAGTTAGAACTCTCAACACTGACACTTGTGAACTAATCCATTCTATTACATAACTACTTTTTCATGCTTCTGTACAAGTCTTCAAGCTCTGCCTGACTTGTCTTTAATATCGTGGAATGTGCTTAGGAAGAGCAGGATGCATTTACCACTAACAGTGTGCTTGTGTCATGGACAATGTTAATCTCTTTCATTGTTCTTATTCTACATTCCCTGCTAGACACTGAATGTACCTCTTGTAGGTACTCTACAGTTCAGACAGTATTTTGTCTAAGATGTATAATGGAATACACTTACTGATTTAAGATATATTTGTTAGGTTTGGGCTTTTTTCCCCTCTTCTGTCCTGCTACTTAACTGTAAACCAGCTTCTTGACCTGGTTAGGCGTGGGATGAAGATGTGGAGGAGAATATATTGTTCCTAATGCAGAGTTGTGTAACTACTAGTGCAAAAGAATAAATTTATTTCTTGCTTGGCTACTGTTCTCAATAAAAATAGAAACTGGCATTGTCATAGTTGGTAGGACTTAAGAGATGAGTTGGGGGGACAGGGAGTATTACAGATGCACTTCCATATGGCAGGCTATTGCTATTTGGGAATTAATTATGGGGATATATTTATAACAAACCCATGAAATATGGTTAGACACAGCATGATAGAGTATAATTTTGAAGGGTTTCTATACAAATGAATTTCTCATACATCTCATGTTCTCTTGCTGTTAGTTCTTTTTCTTTCCACTAAGTATTGTCTTTATTTAGCATTGTTTGGGTTATGTATAGCTGCACTTCTCTTTAGAATTTCTACTTCTTTCCCTTTATTTCAAATAGTAATTCTCTTACCATTTCACTCTGTTCTTTAGTAACAGAATGAAACTGCCTATCATCCTGCTGTGTGAACAAAAGGCAGATTCGAGCACACTTACTGAATGCAATAGCATTTTTCATCTGCTTTTGTGGTGTATAGCAGTGACTTGTTGGCCATGTGTTGGCTTTAGTAGTGCAAGTTCCCAGGTTCAAAATTGCTTTATATGATTTAGTCCCTCTAACTTTCTGCTTACAAAAACGTATGTTCTTGAAGCAGGTTTGGTTTCTGCAGCATTTTCTGCAATTTTGATTCATTGTTTCATATTTTTAAAAAATGTCTTAAAAATACATGTTTTTTAAGTTTAGTTTTGCTCTTGGTAACCAAATTTTATCAATTCCTTGTAGTTTTTCAATAGATAAAAACTAACACTCTTAAGACTGCTGCTGCCATATTTCTGAAGTAGAAAATTAAAGTGTTCTATTGCTGGAGAATCAGTTTTATTTGCACGTAGGCAAATCAAGTACATCTTTTCAAATACAGTTGGAATGGACATAAAAAGCCCTTTATGGAATCTTGTGCTAAGATTTGATCAGTAGTATTAGCCCTAATGGCTTTAGGTCTTAACTGAATTGTGTGCAGTCAAATTCAGTAGCTAGATGATCAGACATTGTTTAAATATTCAGCATAAAGTGGCCTCCATCAGAAAGCAGATCTGTTTTGTGTATTGTTCTACTAGCAGAAAGGTAAAGAAAAGATAGAAGAAAGGTATAAAGCCTATGTTGAACTTGGGAAGACACTAATGCTGTATTTTTTTTCTGTCTTGGGCATAACACTTATTTGAAAGGCTGTTTATTATTAAAAGAAAACAGAATTTATTTAAAAACAAAATGTGAAACACTGTATAGAATAATTCTACTCATTTGTAATAATGAACACTAAAGGGAAAGGAGCAACTAAATTTTAGTAACAGAAATGTATATTTGAAGAAAAAATACAGCTTACCTACATTAATAAAGTGATCCAGATAATTATGCTTGCTTTTTTAGGAAGAAATACTTCTTGTTGACCTGCAAAATTATGTCTTAGTATGCATATGCTTGGTGACTTGGTAACAGCCACCTTTTGTACAAAATCAACAGCTTAGTATTTGACAAATATTTCCAAGGCTATACACTCCAGTGGCTTTGTACTTTTAATAAATTGATTAGTCCAAATAGAAATATTCTCTCGAATTTGTATGCTGGAATCTTAATGTTGCAGTAAATTAGTTTATACTAATCAGTTAAATGTCAAGGGAGAATTAAAAATATAATTAGAGCTTGAAAGTATACTAGCTTGCTGTGTGTATCTTGTGTCATTTTTTTGCCATGTGTAGTGCTGAAAAGTGTCTCTTGTGTATAGCTGCCTTGGCTGTCGAAGAGCTTGGCTTTGAGCGATTTCATGCATTAATTCAGTAAGTAATATGTTGGAACATTTAAAATACAATATTTTGAAGTTACACTTAATATTCACAGGCCTGAAAGGGGTATGTTGAGGAACTTTGTGTGTTAAACATCAGGTTAACTTGGATTTCAAGTTTGGTTTGGGGGTTTTGGTGTTTTTTCTTTGCATTTTGCCATTTGAAATGGAATATTATTTTGAGCGTAAGTATTGGGCTTTAAAATAAAACTGGAGCAATATAATGTGCAGTATTGGCCAGATAGCTTGTGCGTTTCAAGTGTACAAACACAGCTAATCAACATTCACATTTAAGTTAAAGTTGTTAATCCTGTGTATTTATGCACCATGTTCTCAGGTGTTTCTGTCTGAAATATTTCTGATATATGTACTAAAAAAAAAGTCATCTAGTATTTTTCTTGATTTGAGATACCGTAAGAAACTTTTATAAAAATACTTCATATACAAGACTCATACTTTAAAAACTGTTTTCTTTTTGGGGTATAAATAGAGAGCTCACAGTTTTATTGAGTTTATCTTAAAGGTAACAGCCTTTTATTTTCACAGTGGACAAATAAATTCCCAAAGAGGAAATAAAGAGCAATAGAATTCCAAAAAACACCTTAGATGGAAAATGTTGCTAATTACAACTGGAATTACCATTGCTTATCATATCATTAGTAATTATAATTTATTTTTAAACCCATTGTCATATAAGGAAAGGAGAAAGTGGAGAACATACAATTTTTTGTAACCTTATCAAAACACTAATTTCCTGCCCTCCCTCTCCTTCCTTCTCACTCCCTCAATCTTTGGCCTTGTGATACTCACTTAATTTTTCTGTATTTCTCACTGGAAATGAATGCTCTGGAATTTGCGTTTAGAGCAAGCTGAGCAATGGATTTCAGAACTGGCTTTGCCTTGTATACCTTGTATGCCATGTACACTCCACTGATGCAGAAAGGTAGTTAAGAAATCTCAAGTATTAGCCAGAGTAAACCTATCTGTGGATTTATTTTTGCAGACGTTTGTTTCTTTTGTAAACAAAACTTACTAAAAGTGTGCAAGAAATCAAAAAGAAAATAATTCATCTAAGTTTGTGTAAGATAAGCAGAGAGTATGATCTAGTTCAAATTAATAAAAACTGATGTCTGTGTTCTGAAAAGCAGTATTTAGCTCTAAATATCCCAAGAAATAGAAAGTGTATTGCTTCACTGGAATCTTGGTGGATATCTTCCTTTCCTCTGTTTTTATTTTGCTGTTATTCTTTTTAAACATATGATCACATGGTGTTACTTTGCCATCCAGGCAGCCACCATATTTTGCAACCAGATAGTGTCCCAAATGTTAATGTACCACTTGTGGTTGTGAACATTCTGTCTTTTCCAAAGCTAGAGCCTAACAAAGTTAAATTCTGATGGGAAATATAATAATTTCTTCAAAAGCCTGGAAGATAGTTTTACCTGGTTAAGTAGAAGGGGAGTTTTTTCCACTGTTTATGGGCTGAATGTCTTTCAGAACACATAATGTAAATGTTATATTGGTGACATACAGTCTATTTGAAGTTTCAGTAACAGTGGTTTATAGAATTACTGGTTCAAGCTACTCGGCTCTTTCACAAGTGAATGTATCTTTATGGTTAGTGTTTGCATAAAAACCCCACATTTGTTTTTGCATATTGCTCCAGAATTATTTAACATCCTCCGATGGGTAAATACTAATGACTCTATGACAGTTATAGTAACTTCAGAACAGCTGCTCTGTCATTCTGTATATAACAGCAGATCTACTCTGACTTGGATATTTTCATGTTAGGTATTAGTAGTTCTTGTTTGTGCTTTGTGACACTAATGCTTCATCTAAATACATTCTTCTTTTCTGCTGTTTGTTTGTTTGTTGGTTTTTTTGTCTTTAGCAAACGAGCATTCAAAAGCTTCCCTGAACTGAAGGATGCTGTTTGGGATCAATATTCAGCATGGACAAACAGATTTGGAGTATTGCTCTTTCTGTATTCTGTAATACTGACAAAGGTTTGTGGGTTGTTTGTTATTTTTTTGTATGAGTTTTTTCTTTAAGAGGAAATTTGATTGTAACCCTTTTTCTCTAAAAAGTGAACAATAAACTAATCAAATCTACATAAATGTATGGAGTGGTATCTTCACCCACATTGCTGTACATTTCCAGCCTAAACACTTGAAAAGCTCAGTCCTTTGCTTTTTGGGTTTTGGTTTGGCTTTTTTCTTTTCTGATCGCGAGAATTACGTGTTTTGGAAACATCCTTCTTATATATATAAAGAGAAAGCAGCCCATTTAGTTATCAATTCATATAAGAACATCGGCCTCCTAATGTTTTACTGTTGAATTCTGTTGTATAAATATTTTAATTTGTTCCTTCAGATAGAAAAAAATATTTGTAATTTTTCTGCAGGGTATTGAAAACATAAAAAATGAAATTGAAGATGCAACTGAGCCATTGATAGATCCTGTTTATGGTCATGGAAGGTAAGCTGCAAAATATGGTTGCTATCACTTAAAATAGCTTAGTGGGCTGATTTTTTATGTTTTTCTAATTGATCATTCTTCTAGAAAAATCACTGACACAACACAGATTCAATTATAACTTTAACTGAAAGTCAGACTGAAAATTGTGTGCCTTTTTCACAGCTAACTCCATTTAGTGCATCAGTTCTGAGAAAATGCTTCTGTTATTCCTGAATTTTCAGAGGAATAATTCTTAAATTCAGGGCCACATTTTTATATGAAGTTTTTATTTGAAAAATGGAGATGATAACTAGTGTTGCTGAATTACAGACACGTACTAATTAATGGAAAATAGTTCCAAAATGCTTAACTGAGTAATGCAATAATTTTTTGATTTGTTAGACATAAACACATTTTCAGAAATGAATTCTACATCCCTTTTAATTTCTTATATAATTTCTTTCTGTTATATAGCCAAAGTTTGATTAACCTGCTGTTGACGGGACATGCTGTTTCTAACGTGTGGGATGGAGACAGAGAATGTTCAGGAATGAGTAAGTTGATTCTAGTTCGCGATTGTTTGTAATTTTTACACACTATGAGACACTGACCTACTGATTTGGAATATGCTCCGTTTCTGTTTTGATAGTCTCTTTGCTTACTGCTCACTGATTTAAGCAGACCTCAAATGGAAATAAAACATCCTTGCATGAAATTTCTCATGTTAGTATCCAGGAATACAGGATTGTCAGCTACAAGTTGAAATTATAAGGTACCTGATGACCTGGATGATGGAAGGGAGTGCAGTGTCTGCAAGTTAGGAAGGTTGGCCAGACTACTGGCGGCAGGGCCACTATTCAGAGCAGCCACATCAAGGTAGAGAAGTGGACTGACAAGAACATCATGAAATTCACCCCAAGTGCTGCATCTAGGATGGAATGTGCCCATGTAATAGGACAGAGCAGCACTGGCTGGCTAAGAAGCAGCTCTGTGGGAAAGGACCCGAGGTCCTTTGTGGGCAGTGAGTTGCACAGTCCCCAGTGTGCTCTTCTGGCAAAGAGGAGCGGCTGCATCATGGGCTGCACTGGGAGGAGGGTAGACAGGAGGGAAGTGGTGGTTCTTTCACTCTGGTACTTGTGGAACAACCTCTGGAGTGGTGGCCTCTGGGCTCCGCAGTACAGGAGATGTGGACGTCATGGAGTGAGTTCTGTGGGGGCTTTTGTTTTTTCACATTTCATCTTACCAAGAGGTCATCTGAAAGTAGGAACAGTTCAAATTGTTTAAGTGTTCATATCTTCTCTTCCACTGCTTCGAAGTCCATCTCAGCGTGTTTTTACAATGATTTTCCATCATCTGAGTCATCACTGAAAATACTGACTTGAACTGAGGTTCAAAACAGATCCGTGAAAGAACTTGAAGTGAAATGCCCTGGTTTGACAATGAATGAGTAGTATAATCTCCTTTGAGACGTTTTAGACTTCCACTTGATTATTATTCCCTAGAGCCTGTGTTTCCAGATGTATAGAATGCCATTTGGATATTGTATCTAACATTCTTCTATTTGGTAGACTTCTTACCAGGGCATTCAGAGAGAATTATTGCAGTGTGTTATTGATGAGCCAATAGTGGCTGCTTTTTTTTGGTTGGTTGGTTTTGGTTTTTTGTTTTTTTTTCCTTGTTCTTCCTAGTGATGCAAATTGATTACTAACCCTTTGGAGCTTAAAATCATCCTTTCTCATGGGTTTTTCCTCTAGCTTTTTATGTTGTTTTTGCTAGGGTAAGGACCCAGTTTTCCCTTTTCCAGTTTTCTGACAACTCCTATACCTTTGATATGTAAGGTAATCATTAGTGCTTCAGAGACTTACTTTGTCTAGCTACTTGTGTATTATATAATGATTTTTATTAAGATCTGTAAGCTTGAACAGGCCTGTCTTATTTTCAGTTTTTTAGCCAATTTATTCTTTACTTTATGGATGACAGCATTATCTCATCATTACTCATCTTAAGTATGTAAAGGTATATCATGTACCTTTTTGTTAGTTAAAGCAGAGATGGCTTTCAGTATTTGTATTTTCTTTGTCTCATTTCATTTTGTGTTTTATCACTCAATTCCTACCCTGATTCCTGCTACATATATAAAATATTGTTGTCACTTATCCCCCCTATTTCTAACTGAAATTTGTTTTCATTCGCCTTCTGGGTTTTATCTGTGTGTTCTCTTAAGTATTTTTAATTTCCCCTTTTTGATAGTTAGCTTATGATTTATCATTCTGAATTTTTAGATTATGATCACTCAATCTGAATTGTTCTTGCAGCTTTCCTTTACATTGGGATAATTTGCTCTTCTGCAATTCAGTGAATTGTTTATGAAATCTATGAGTTCATTCCCCTGTGTGTCTTTCAGATTATCTTTCTGGTAGGCCTTATTCCTTAGTTCTCCAAGCTGGAATTTTTTCCTTTTCTGAGAATGCTGACCTCATTTCGCACCCAGTAATATTCCACATTTAGGTTCTCAGTCAATTCTGCTCTAAAAATCCAGAAGCAGAATTCCTATGGAAACATCTTGTCTCTTTTTGGGGGAACAGAAAATGATCTTTAGTACTTCTTGAGGATCAGGATGTGTCCTGTGTTTTGACCAGTCAAGTAATTGGACCTTATTATTGGGAGCTCTCCATTTTCTTCAAGCCCTTGGGATAATTATAGTCACAACCAACTTATTCAGTGTCTTAAATCTATAATCATATCTGTTATCAAGAGATCCATCAAGTCTATCAAAAAGAAGGAACAGCCAGTACTGTTCACAACTTCTTAGACAAGACTAAATTTTGGACGCATCTAACAATCTTTTTTGTCATCTTCTTTTCTTCCATCATTTTTTTTGTATTTTGTGTTACTTTGTCTGTAGCCTTCAGCTTTTTTTCGGGCCAGTGCTCTGAGTTTCTCATCTGGAAGAGCTGCAGGTGTCGAAATATCAAGGACTGAATGTGTTGGGTGACTGTTTTATTCACAAGTCACTTGACCTCTTGTTCAGCTGTTTAGATAAGCAGTTTTTAATTAATAGTAAATCATTAAAATAGTTTATAAACCACTTTAAAGGTACTGTCAGTAATTTTAGCAGTGACAAAGAACATACTGAATTGCAAACTTGAGGAATCACCAGGTAGTTTGCAGATTGTATTTAGAGCTCCAACTCTTACGCTATTGCGTATTTTCCAAATACGGTAGGAGTTATTAGCTGAAATTGTTCTTGGCCGCTAGTGGTATATACCTCTTCTTTGAGTATCTACATATTCTCCTTTAAACCTTTCTTCTTACTGTAGTCGCTTCTCCTGATGCAATTATCCACAGTGGGCAGATATGGGGAGGTAGGTTTTTTCTGCTTTTTTCTGGACTGTCATTCTTGTGTGCAGTGTATCAATTTCCTGTGAGTTCAGATGAGGCTGCAACTGCTTTTCCCAAGCAGTGCCGGGAATTCGTGGTGTTTGGTGTCGCCGCTGGGTGGCAATGTGCCGGTGCGGTTGGTACCAGGATTCTCACGTCCTTAGTTTGACTGATAAACCATCCTTAGTTTGGGCCTGACTTTTTTTAAAGGCTCCAGTTTCCTGTCTGTTTAAAAATTTGAGTACTTTGTAAAATGCTTTTCCAAAAAAGAGAAACTAACTTTCTTGCAAGAGGCATGCTTATTAATTTTCTTAGATGATCTGTGGTGTTATCAGATCTCTTCCAGGGGTCTTTTCTCCTTGTGGGATGAGGATATTCACACTCTGTGGCTACTCTTGTAGCCAGAATCCCAGCTCTCTCTTTATCACTCAGAGTTCTCATGTAGTTATCTGTTGGGGAACAAAGTACTTGATAATAGAATAATAGAATTTTTTTTAGTAATTTTCTGAATATTAAATACTGTTTATATGTGGCTTTGCTGTTCTGTTCCAGGCATTGGCTCCTAAAACTGAAGCCTTTGTTTAGCAGACTGAACCTTACATTGATTTTTGTTTTAGAGAAATACATGTGATATTTTTAAGAAATATATATGATGGGTAAAATCATTTCTTAAACGTACTATTGCTTACTTTTGCCACTTGTTTCCTGTCATTGCACATATAAATGTACTATTTCTGTATGACAGCTATTCCCTACTTTGAAGGATCCTTCACTAATTTTTTTTTAGTTGGACTATAGTTCTCTTGCCTTCGGCTTAAAGAAGGGATGAATTGCCTCAGTGTATGGCAATTTATAGCAAAACACCTATAAGTCAGTGAGATAATGGGGTTCTGCAAAGTAATTTTATGTACCTCTGAATGCTTTAATTCCAAGCAAATTTGAAGATAATCCATGAAAGCAGTTTCAGATCAAAGAATTCTGTACTGCAAGATCCTTTTAATATGTATAGCTGAAACTCTAAGGAAGGAGTTGTACTTCCAGGCCACAAAGGTAGTGAACAAGCTTGTGCTTGTAAATTTTTTGGGTTTTGAATTTCAGAGTTGGATGAATTTTTTTTCACTTAACCGTAGAGGGAAAAGTTAAACCACTACTATAATAACTGTTCTGCACTGTTGCAAAATTCAGTAAGCTTGGAGTATGGCATACGGTACCTAGTGCTCTGAGTTACAATGAATACAATGAAATGCAGAGTGGATTACTTCCAGTCCAGAATTTTTTTAAATTTAGAACAGTTTCTTACACTTGCTATTGTCCTGAGGCTTTACTCATGGATAAAGACTACATAGTTTTATGCTGTTGTACATGAATGATTAATGTTAAAAAAATACAGTTGCAACTTAGTGTTTTAGAGGGAACTTTCAAATGTGAAAGTCAGTGTTCACTGGAAAAAAAGGAAATCCAGATCTTGTTAAATTGATCATGATGTATGCTTCCAGGTATGTGTTGCTCTTGTTTAGGCAATGTTTGGGGACCTAGCAGAGCTGTTCCAAGCAGACAGTACTTGGAACTGTTGAGATGATGTATATGTAAGCCCAGAGCTTCTTATAATTAGTTTCAAAGCTTGAATTTTGAAGTACTTTCTCATTCTTTATTAGAGAACCTCAAATAAGGCTCTGTAAGTGCTCTTTCAATCAGTAGTACATAAATATTTGTGCTATTTCTGGCAGCTGTGTGTGTTTGAGAGCTCTATGATACATTAAGTGGAAGTCAGTACAGAAAATCAAATTAGTTTTCCTACTAACAAAACTATTTTTTCAAAATTGTGTTTTATTACTCAGAATGTGAAATGTTTAGATAAATATGGAATTCTTAAGAAAAAAAAAGAGGGAGGGAGGAAGAAAAATGCAGATGTGCATATATATGGGATATTTTCCTCTTCAAGATAGTTGTTTTCCCTAGGTTTTTATGAGAATAATTGTGGTGTAAGTTGAAAGTACTTCATCTTCTACTAATTTCAAAAATTTTTGAAAAGAGGCTATCAACAGTAAGCTTTTAAAACCATGAGTTTGCTCTTACTTTATAGAGAGGGAAATTATTAAACCTTTATAATTTTGGTTATACCTTAACGATTTGCCATTGTTACTAAAACTGCATGCCTTAAAGTTATTATTTGACTAATTTTAAAAGTAAGAAAAAATGGGTTAAAATAGGATTTGCAGATTTTTCTTGAATAAATGTTGTGTTTTGTTTTGAACAGAACTTCTTGGCATACACAAACAGGCAACAGTAGGCTTTTTGACATTGATGGAATCCCTGAGATATTGTAAGGTAAGCTGTTTTCTACATAATTTAAAAATTTTCTTTTATTAAGGTGTTGTGGGCTTTTTTAACAGTGAAAGCTTTGCTATGTACAATATGAGATCTTAACTTTCAAATTACATTCAAATTAAAACTGAGGCTAATATTTTAAAATTATAGATACAAAATTGTTAAATGCATCTTATTGAATAAATGTTGTTTGATGCTACTTAAATTAGAACTTTGTTGCACTCATTTATTATAGCTAGTAAGAAGCTTGTGTTTTTACTAAAATAACCCTTAATACAAGTTATGTAGATGGTTATAAAACTGTGAGGTCCCAAAGAGGCTTGCTGTTGTCAATGTGTTTATCTCTGAACATGTGAAAGTAGCTGATGGACACCCTAGTCCATATTGTTTCTTCCTGTTGTGACACAGAATCTCTTGATTTCAGGTTCTTATTTGAGAAATGTTGTGCTTTACTGTTGTGGTTTAACCCCAGCCAGCCAAGCACCATGCACCCACTCACACACTCTCCCACCAGTGGGATCAGGGAGAGAATCCAAAGGCTAGAAGGTAGAAAACTCATGGGTTGAGATAAAGACAGTTTAATAGGGAAAGCAAAGGCTGCACACAAGCAAAGCAAAACAAGGAATTAATTTACTGCTTCCCATGGGCAGGCAGGTGTTCAGCCATTCCCAGGAGAGGATAGTTCTGTCTCATGTAATGGTTGCTCAGGAAGACAAACACCATCATTTCAAATGTCCCCACTTCCTCCTTCTTCCCTCCCACTCTATATACTGAGCATGATGTCATATAGTATGGAATATCCCTTTAGTCAGTTTGGGTCACCTGTCCCAGCTGGGTCTCCTCCCAGCCTCCCGTGTACTTCCTTGCCAGTGTGGCTGTACAAAAAGCAGAAAAGACCTTGGCTCTGTGTAATCCCTGCTCAACAATAACAGAACATCTCAGTTATCAATACTGTTTTCAGCACAAATCCAAAACATAGCCCCTTATTAGCCACCGTGAAGAAAATTAACTCTATCCCATTCCAAACCAGCACATTCCACCCTTTATTCCATACCATTTACATTATGCCCAGGTCCCAGGCTATTCAATACCACCTCATTAACCAGCATGCCCCTTCCCATCCTTTGATATAATACACAGGTGTCATTCGCTCAGTCTGTGGAGCACCCCTGCTAAATGTCCACAAAATGTCCTTTGAGTTCATTTAATCCATAACTTTGGGTTCCGTCTGTTATGGTGTTCACTCTGGACAGGAGGGTGGTGTGCTGCACGGAGGTGACGGGCACCAAAGCCAGGTCAGGTCAGTGCTGCACTGCAGCTGCTTCTTGTAAGGCTTCTCCTCCATTGGTTCAGGTGGTTCCTGTTATAGTAATCCCTGTAACATACAACTCACATAATGCCTTACAAAAATTGAGAGGTTTATCCATTAAGAATCTCCACTCCTGGTCCTTGGGGTCAGGTTATAGGGTTTAACACTGCAACGAATTCCACCCCTTGTTCCCAGACTGGCTGCAACAAGGGGCTCTTCCTGTAGTCCACCATTAGTAAAGCCCACACCGTAGTCGTCCATGGGCTGCAGGAGACACCTGTTTCACCATGGTCTGCAGGGGAATTTCTGCTTCTCCTGCTCCAGCGTGGGGTCCCACCCGTGGGAGACAGTTCTCCTTGAACTTCTACAACGTGGGTCCTTCCCATTGGCTGCAGTTCTTCACAGACTGCTCCAGCATGGCTCCCTTGTTGGAGTCACAGGTCCTGGCTGTTTTAAAGTAACTGCTTTTGAAACAGTATGAATACACTTTTTTTTCGAAAGACTTTTTGGTGGTTCTTTGCTTTCTTTTCAATCTCTATTGAATTCCTTTAGCTTAGCTCAGGGTTGAAGAGGTTAATGTACTTGGCAGAACGTTGGTATATTGACTGTAACTACCTGTCCCTTCATTTATTAAATAAATGTCAGTTCTGAATTGATTCATCCAAAACCAGCTAATAAGTCAAGTGGACTTCTACCTCATTTAGCATCTGATTATAGTATTGTTAAGCACAGGAGTAGTGTGCAGTGTTTGGAGCATGTCTCCAAGGTTGAAGTAAGGGATATCATTGATACCACAGTCTCACTGATGTCTTATATATGTCACTGTTAATTATCTTAAGCTATGTTGTTTTGCAAGTCAAACAGCAACCAGTGATCAAAATTAAATCCTAAGTATTTTACACAGGTATGCCATTTTATTGAACATATTGTGTTAGTTGTCAGAGCAGTTGTGATTCCACTAACTGAATTTTCATTAACTTGGTCACTAACTAGGTGACTTTTCTGGGTTTGCTTTGTGTTTCTGATTTTGTTGTACCTTTTTAGGTTGGCTCCTATTTGAAGTCTCCAAAATTTCCTATTTGGATACTTGGCAGTGAAACGCACCTCACAGTCTTCTTTGCCAAGGTATGTTAGATGTGGTTTTTGGTAACCTCAGGCAGATCAACACCACATAAATTCAAAGTACAAATCTTGCTACCATGTGAGTTTCATGTGGCTTTAATGTAAAAATATAGTCACCAAACCTTTCAATTAAGCCTTCCCTTGAAGGTAGAGTTGTTCACATAATTTAGTGATACCTCATAAATTTCTGTGAAGTCTTTCGGTTTTAGCTTAATTTAGTGGGCTGGAGGTAGGGTATGCTTTAGAACACCATGCTTGGGGTAAGTACTATCTTAAATTTCTACAGTGCAAGAGAAATATAAAAAGCAAGTGGTTAGTGTAGGTGACTTCAGCAATTTAATCTTCCTGACACAATTTTTAATCTATAATGATAGTTGGTTGTTCTAGATTAAAAATAGATATCAGGACTGTTATGATAATTCCTTATATTTACTCTGTCAAGTATGTACTGTAATCTGTGAGACATCCTTTTGAGAGGACCTCTCAGTTTAAAATCTTAGACCAGATTTTCGAAGGAGATAAATTCTGTTTCTTTATTGGACAACTGCAAGTTGTTTTCCCTACATTTTATTTTAATAGAACATTTGTTTCTGATTAAAACTTTTATTGAAACTTCAAATGGTTCTTACTAGTGTATTTATTAGTACTTATTAGGAATTAACTTCCCTGTACTTAATATCTTAAAAATTAATTAATATTTTAGGTACAATACATTGGAAGCTTCTGTGTAGTAGTATTTATTTACCTTAAATTAAAACTTAAATTTAAACTTAAGTTTTTAAAAATCCTTCAAATTAATTAGCCAGTGTTGCACATTGACTGTCTTTTGCAAATTCTGAATCCCTAGTTTCTGAGAAATACGGTTTCTTCCCCACTCCATGGAAACAGAAAAATCCTTTGAATACCTGTTTTCTGCTTTGCTCTGTCCCCAAACAGTCTTTCCCAGGAAAGCTTTTTTATTTCAATTTTGAAATTTTGTCCATAGTTTTTCTGAATTATAATATCGAAGTCAGTACCCTGTCATATAGACAGCAGTCTGATGCAAATAGGTATAACGGCTCTGTTATACCAGTCCAATGTACCTGTCACAAATGTTATTACACCTAATGTTTGGTGAATACTGCAACCATTTCAAGGTAGAAATCCATTTCTAATGCTTTCTTTTAGGATGTTGAGGGCTGTTTGCTGGGTTTAAAGTAACCGTGTATCAATATCTGGTGTCTCTGATTGGTTTTCCTTCCTTCACTGAACTGCACTTAGGCTGTGGAAAACTTCAGCCTGCGGTTAGTATCTTAGGAACTAAAAAGCAGAATAAGGAATTGACATGGTCTTGGTAAAGAATTCCCTAGGGGTTTTTTTTTGTTATTATTAAACAAAGCAGGAGCTGAAGATATGTAAAAGCTCTAGAGTACTTGAATTTGCATGTCTGACCTCACCCTTTCTAAAGTAGTAGTTGTTGAAAATTTCAGGTGGAGCAGAGATGTTGGCTACAGTGGAAATATGAATCACATTGACAATCCATTACTGTATCAATTGAAGCTACATGCCAAAAACTACAGGAAGAAACTTGAATTCATTGCCAATGGCTAGTCAGCAAGTTGTTAAAATAGCGTGTGTAGTTTTATAGATGGTGTTTGACACTGATGATGTAGCTTCTAGTTTGATGGTGAGTTTGATTACATGAGAAAGAAATTTTCAGAATGGAAAGAGAAAAATGAACTGTGGAGCCAAAACCAGTTCTGATTAAGTTAAAACAAACCACATAAGCTTTAATTCTTTCAAGCTGCATATGTTTTACGGGAGCCTAACCCCTTATGCTTAAATAGAAGAATGTTAGGCAATTATTAAGCATAATAGTAGTCACTTTTGTCATTAGCTGAGTAACTGGGTCTAGAAATCTAGAAACGGGAATCTTCCTAGGCTGCTATCACTATGGACAAGTAGCATGGGAAAATTAGGGAACAGGACAATCTGCACTGCTATCCCAGGGACTTTGTGTGAGCGTGGAGGTTTAACAAGCAAAAGGTTTTACTCAAGTTCTGCATACTACCCGACTTAAAAAAGCTGTCTACTGTTCTTTAAAACTCAGATGTTTCACTCAGATTTTTTATGTTTGATGAATGATAAACATTGTTCTACCAGTTGAATGAATGATAAACCACCTTTTCTATCTTGGAACACTTTGATTCAGATACTGTGGACATCTATTGCTGAATGCCAGAATATGTTTGCACTACTCTAAACATGGACCATTCCTCTGTGTCTGTGGCTGTGAGAAATGTTTTTCAGTCATACTTCCTAAAATAACTAAATCTGTTCTTAGCTGCCACTCTAAAACTTTCTTTATTTTCAATGGATTGTAATAAATGAGCAAAATGAAGCACAGTATCTTTGGGCTGAAGGTCACACTTACAGCTTAAAGTGAAAAAAAATTAACTGAAGTATGTAATTTGGCTTAAGTTCTCTTGTAACTGCAGCTGCGTGAAATAGCCTTAAATGGAGACAGTTGAGTCATGTCCTAGTTTTAACAGAAGTCTGCAGAGGGTCAGCAGTTTCTCCCATTACTAAAAGAATAAGTTTTATTCTGTCTGCATGGTCTTCATCTCCATATCTTGATTGTCATAGCATTTCTGTACATACCAGAGTTAGGAGCCTCATTTTACTACAAAGAATTGGATGTAGAGAGAAATAACAAGAAATAATTTCTTCCTTAAAAGTGCAATTTTGATTGAAGCACATTTTATTGAAAGAATATCAATAGTTTTGCTACCTGGCACTTAGTTGACCTGTCATCAGCCAAATAATTTTTTATAGTTAGATCTTTTGGAACGAAAATACAATCTGGAAACATCTGAAATGAAACCTCACGTCTTCCCTGTATTAATTTCTAAGGTTGACTGTCTCAGGCAAAAGTACTATGGTTTGTTCTGCTGATGAGTATGTTATGAAGTCAGAAAGGCCACGTGAACATCTGTATTACCTAAGTAGTTCTTCAGAACTGTAATACTTACATGTGTCATAATAGAGCAGGAAAAACTTATGTCAATAGTTGGGAGGGCAGACAAATCCTAGCAATGAATTAATTAGTAATTCATTATTAAGTAACTAGTACAATCATATTTTCTTTCGTTTACAACTGTGTATGTATAAGGTCAGAAAGTTGTTTAATGCTCAGCATCCAATTTAACATTTTCTGAAAAAATAAGCTTGGCTATTACTCTTAGTGGTCATGGACTCTGCGTTTTGCAACAAGGTAGAGTTTCCTTGTAAAGGCGAGTATGTAGCTTCTTCATAGGCAACTAAATCAAAGCAGCCATCATTTCTGCCTCTCCCTGCCCTCCCTTCTTTTCAGTGAATAGGGAAACTTTCAAGTGGCCTCAGTGCAACAAAAGCAAACAAGGAAACTTTCAATCTGACACACTGAGACAAATGGCGCAAAGGCAGATATATGGTATTGTAAGTGTCCTCCAAAAATCAGCTTTAAGATTACAGGGTTTTTTTATTTTTTGTCTTTTT
Organism: Cephalopterus ornatus; assembly: GCA_013396775.1. NCBI lineage: Eukaryota > Metazoa > Chordata > Aves > Passeriformes > Cotingidae > Cephalopterus > Cephalopterus ornatus. The sequence goes on along the minus strand of VZRE01004478.1, from coordinate 334,772 downwards.
TATTGTAGGGAAGAGGAGTGAGAAGTGGGGCAGCTCTATTTAGAGCTCTGATGTTCTGGATGAAATGCTGTATGGGCAGTTCTTAATTATTTTTATGATACTCATAACATAGGAAGTTATGACAAGCTGAGACTATTCAGAACTTCAAGGAATGTCCAAGTGTGGTCAGACCCTGTATAAAAGAATACCAACAGGTTGAAATGTTATGCGGAATATAAGAAGAAAATGTTCCAGTGCAAACAATAGGAAGAACAGCAGGTTAACAGCTGCTTTCTAAATGCTGTCTGCTGACATGCAAATCCACATGGTCTGGAAGTTTGAATTCAGACTCTTTGAAAGTGAAAAGAGAGCATGAAATGAATGTCTGGTGATTGAAACTGTCCATGGCGACACTTCAGCTGTGTAAGTTTTAAAAAAATTCTCTTAGTTTGTGTCTAGGTTTTGGAGCACACAGGCCACAACAGAATTGGCTATCCATTTTCAGTTATGGCACTGTAGCGTTTCTAGACTTGAAGAATCAGATAAGCAGATGAAACTCCTGGCTGAGACACTGAAAAGTTACAAATTACTACTTTTCAAGGAAAATGTCCCTGCTCTGGTCTGTGGGAACCATACTTGTTTTGGATTACATTTTTTCATTTTTCTAACTTTGATCACTGTTCTACATATTCTCAGGGCCTTTCTTCTGTGTCCTTGATAGTATTTGTCTATCAGAAGAAAGAACATTCACTTTTCCTCATAAACAGTCTTTTTAATCAGAGCTCAGCCGAGGGGCACCTCAGCAAATGCTGACACTGCTGTAGAAGAGCCTAAATTTGGGTCAGTGGTGTTCACCAGGACTAGGCTGAGGGGGTGTGTTATTTGGTACAGCATTTAAGTCAGAACACCAGCAGAGACTGTCAGTGGCCAGGAAAGAAAACAAGATGTATGTGTGAAAATTCAGCCATATGTGTTAACAACTCTGGTCTCTACAGGAGTAACTTACACGTATCCTTTAACTTAGGAACTCTTCTACTTAGAGAAGGTAGTGAAAAATACCTATGCAATTCCTTTTGTTTTTTACTCCCATGACCAGTGAATGCAGGTAATCAAATTTTGAAAGGTATGTCTTCATCAGAGAAGAAATTAAAATCACATTTTGAAGACTCCTCTTCAGGAAATGGTTACAGAGCATGTGGATTCCGAGTCTTTAGTTTTGAGAAGTAAGAGGGATTGGTTCTGGTTGGAGCAGTCTGGGCATTTAATGGAAAGGATATAGATGTATGAGGCAACTGCAGAAATAATTTCAGGGCTAAAGTAGTGGTTTATATTTTCTGTGTGCTGATGAAGAGCAGGGAGACAAATGCTGCTCTGTTCTTGACAATAGCTCTCACCTGACTAAATCAGCAGTGAATCTTCAAATGTTTCTATTGGCTGTTAATTTAAGAGCTTCTTTTTTCAGGAAGAGACCCCTTTTTAAAATGAATGTTGAAGGAGGGTGTTTGCCATTAGAACTATGGGCTCCCAAAGAGAATTGAAGTTGTTCTACTGGTTGGTTTAAGCTTCATAGTGTAAATGCTATTGCTGAACGAATTAAAGTTGTTCTGAATAACACAGTAGTTCATAAGGGTTTCTTTGTCCAAATGAATTTCCTAGCAGAAAAGCCAACTCTGAAGTCTCACAGTTGGCAAGGGGCACCTCAAAATAAAATACTTCTGAAAGGTATCTTTAGCTTTGTGAGATCACAGAGCTTAACTTTTTCTGCTCTTTGTGGGTCTACTCCAATTTTACTTGCGATGAATTTGTTCCTGCTCCAGATGTGTGGTCCTTTTTATGAACAGGCACTTCTGTACAGTTTCTTTATTTATTGGGAGGTTTTCTGTAGGGGAACTTGTGCTTTTTTCTTTCATGTAAGTGATTTTCACACCAGCATTATCAAGTAACTTAGAGATTTTTTCTAAACTTTTCATTGTAGTAAAAGAGACTATATGTGATGCAGCAGTGTGCAGTGGCATATTTGTTTTTAATAAAACCCATTCATTATATCAGTTTATCCAAAGTCATTGTGGTTTTGTCTTCTCTGAAGGTAACAAATCTGGACTATTGTAATTTCTTATGAAGTCTCTGTATTTCTTTCCTTTTTTTTTTTTTTAATTAGAATGTACTTTTGGTTTTAAGTGGAGGTGGCTTTCATGAGAAATTCTAGCCATCATATGATTTTTAATTTTGCTCAGAAGAAATACTTGTTTCCTTTTATTTTCCTGTTTCTCATGTTGCTTGAATGAGTAGCCAACTCTGATAGCAGCTAGGAAATATCAAATCTCCCTGTATGCTCGTAGTTTTTGATGGTCTGTACTTCAGCTTTACTAAAAGAATTTTTAAATAGTGGAGAAAGCAAAGCTCTGAGTGGCTATACCAGCTTTATACAGAACATATTCTTTTTCATGTCTTGCACAAAGTTAGGGAAAGAGGAAAAAGGTTGTGAAGACCCAGGTATGCCATCTCCAGTCCAAGAGATAAAGAACTAATTCTGATTTTGCACCTCCCTGACATCCACTCAGGCATACAAAGTGTCTTGGAGAGCTAAGGCATAGGGCTCATAGATCACTGTGCCATAAGAAATTCAGTAATGCATATCACAGAGGGCAAATAATGTTCTAGTGCTGGAAACACTTGTGATTACAACACACATTATTACATCTTAAATCAGAGAGTTAGGAGACCATACGAAAGTTTCCAAGATTTTTAGTGGACATGACTTAGATTTTCGGGTTTTAGGGTTGATGATCACTCTTTCTTCCAGAGTCAGGCAGGACTCTAGTTGCTCAGGATTTTTGGATGTTTCAGGTATTATTAGAAGGATGGTCCCTGTTATAAAGGGACCTTGAAGTGGAGATCTAGATGTAGAGATTTTATTTAGGTTTTAGCCTAGTATAATAGCTAAAAATATTGAGCTAGGAAGGGAAAGCCATAACCATGGAATTTAAGATCACATGGTTGACTTTTGTCAAGACTAGAGTACAAACGTATTCCTGTAGATGTTGAGGAAATTGCATGTGAAAAGTATTAAAGAGCACTTTGGTGGTCTTCCACTTCCTGAGGTTGGATAAAGAACTTGATGTCTTTGAGCACTAGAGAAATTAATCTTTGGGCACTGGTGGGAATTTTGACAATTTGTGGCAAAACTCTGAAGCGAGAACATTTAGGAATTAGGTCCAGGTTGTATTGCTCTTGTCAGAAGTGCTGTGCATCCCATAATAATGAGCAATTGTGAGAACTTGCTGCTCAGATCATAAAGAGGTAACTCAGTCATGAGGTTTTGCATTATTTGTTCTTAGACACAGAAATTGTAGTGTAGAGATCATTAAACTGAGAGACACAAGACTCTGTATGTTATTCTAACCAATTATTTGGGATTCACCATCCTAAAATAATTTTTTTTTGCTGTGTTTACCCCAATTGTCTGACTAATTTCAGCTATTCAGTCATATCTATGTGTTCTCTAAAGTTTTAGAAAAGTTTTAGCTTTCATCCCATTATATATGGCTTTCACAATGATCGTTTAAGGGCATTTTTCAAGGTTGGCTGATACAGACCATGAAATGTAATTGTATATGCCCCTAAGCAAATAAGCAGATTACTTCCTTTTGGGAAAAAACTTCTCATCCATCTGTTTTCCTGCAGAGAGGGGGGTTCATTATTTTTATATGAAGTATCTGAGAGTAGGTCTGTTTGGATACCACTTGTCATGTGTATGTTTGAGTTGTTCCAATTTTTGTGTCACTGAAAAGAGTTCATCCTGAAATGTTACACATCTTGGTACTATTCTGTGCTCAGGTAGATGAGAACACCTTTGTACTGACTCAGGGCACGCAGTTTCAAAGCCTAGATGAAAACTTGTAAAATGGGGTGCAGGGAGTAGTTCTAGCAGTTCCAATAGGAACTTTTGATCCACTGAAATTTAGGTTATAAAAATTCAAAATAAAACACTACCACTTGTTGAATGAAATACCCTTTGAGAGGAAGGAAGGAAGGAGGTCTGAAAGAAGGAAGGATAGAAAGCCAGTGCAATGCAAGAACCTTTTCTAGATCCACAAATGAAAAATTAAGGAATTACCCACAAACTGCTAAGCTTTCAGTTTAATATCTTGTAGGAGCACTTTTGAATTGGAAAACTTAAAAATAAAATATGCCTAAGTAATGACCATGAATATCTCATTAAACATTTTTAGGAGAATGTCTCCTTAATCATTGTAAGCCTGTTTTAAATACAGTTAGGATGAAAAGTGATTCTAGAGGTCATCTATCAATTCACTTTTCCAACTTCTTAGTTCCCTTCCGAATTTGTGCTCTGTTGACCTTCCCCTTGCTGAATATGCAGTTCAGTTGGTTAAAAATCAAACTTTTGTCTGATTTTTAAAGGTTGTGTGGGAATATATTTGAGACTAATGTACAGTCATCTACAGGAGACAATATTTTGACAATAACTTTTTGGATACATTATCTCTGAACACTGGCTGGCTCTTTTTTCAGTTGAATAGCTTGTAGTGGTATAGTGTGTAAAGCACATGTGAAAAAGGCAGAGAGTGGTGTAGAAATGGTGGATCACTTACTCCCCGTTCATAGGTAGCGCTCTCCTGAGGAGTACTTTTTCTTTTTCCTCATATTTGGATGTATGATTTTCATATGTAAACTGAAATTGGTGATTGGAAGGTAACAGATTGGGTCCTACCCCATAGGAGACTTAGTGGCATCTCGAAGGAATTGCAGCCTCCCATTTCTGGAAGGAGGAGGGTATGAACAACTTCTAGTTTGCACATATGTTGACCTATCAAGTGAAAGACTGATTTTTAAAGAAATACATTTTAGCTGTTTCATTCTTTGTTGGTAGAATATGCAGAGAGGCTTGCAAATAATAAATATCTCAAAGAAATTGCTAAATGCAATTTTATAATTTATAAGTCACTGTATTGAGTAAACTCTGAAAGCAAAAGTATTGCATAGAAACAAAGGCTGAGAACTTGTATCATTCTGTATCCCTTTTAGGTGTGAAACCAATGTTGGTTCCAGCTATATTTGATACAATAGCGAAGACATTGGGCCTGAGTCATCACATGACGGGTAGATATTCTGTTTTTGAAATTTGGAGGAAAGTCATACTGGCTCATTGTTAAAATACAATTAATAAATTGATAAAGAGTTTTTAATAGTATTGTAGTATTTAAATATCAATCTAATTGATATTTAAAGAAATGTTGTATAAAGAAAATGTTATTTGTAATTCCAAATCAAGTGAAAAACAGAATACTTGATGGCTTTTTCCTCCATCATTTGGTTCTTCCACTAGTCAGGTGCCCTCGCCTTTCCAGGTACAAGTCCCACTTAATTCTGACACAATTACTTTCAGCTACATAAAATAGCAAAGTATTGTATATGCGATTTCTGGGGTAGCAAGGCAGTAAGATACAGCCATTCATAGAGAACTCACCTGAAGTTTCCTTAAAAACACTTTTTGTAATATAATGCCCTCTTGTATGTTGTGTTACTTTTTTTGATTCCTGCTGGGCACCAAGCATATCCACCTCACTTAACGCATTAACATTTACCACTTGATTCTGCATTTGGCACGTGTTATGTTTGTATCTATTGCAGTCTGCTGGTAATGTTCTGAAATTAGGTATTGTTTATATATCTTTGCAAAATTGTTTTACAATAACCTTCTTTTGGTGGGTCATTGTTACAGAATATTATATGCACAACTTGGAATCCTTCCCGTGTCTGATAGCGAATGAGTTAATGGTTAGTTCACAATAGATCTTGGCCTGAAAAATAAAGCTCTTCTTCATAAACCCTTTTCTCATTTGGATGTTTATGTCTTGGCTTTTTAGTGTTCAAAATTATTTTACACTACACTTTAGCTTTCTGCATGTATCTGGATACTTGTCAAATTTCCCCAGAATAATAATACTGTCCTTTTTATTTGAGCCCTCTGGATAGTGGAGGAGGTATTGTTGCATCCTAACCAATTTGTAGTTTGTTCAGTATTTGTGAGTAGGTGGAGAGGAGAGGCATAAACTTCTCATTGATTTGCTCAAAGGCCTTCTGAAGTCTTAGACCAAAAGCTTTGACTGCAATAAATTTAGTGCATTTTCATTTCCCGGTAGTTTACAAGTCATTGAATGGTACACAAGCAGTTAGGAAGAAGAAGGCATTAGTTTAATGGTTAATCTGGCAACAAGTGAAGAATGGAAAGAAGGGTGTTAGTTTTATGCAGTAGAACACTCCTTTCCAGAAATTCTGTAAATGCAGTGGTATGCCCCAGTGTTCATATCAGGCTTTGGAGTGATGGTGTATTTATGAAGGAGATAAGGCAGAGGTCAGAGATGCTGTTCTAGTGATAAGATGCAATCTCAGCAAATGGAGAGGGGAAAAAAGCTGAGTTTTGTTTCCTCTTTTTTTTTTTCAACAAGTGTTTGTATGCATGGATGCCAAAGTTTCTAAACCAATGCAGGTCAGTAAATAAACCAATTTAGAACAGCAAATAGTAAATTTGTAGTCAGGATTATCTTCATTGAATGGTTCCAGAAATGGAATTTTGAAAGAGAAATGTTACTGAGTCATTTCCACACAGAATTTTTTATAAGAGACTTTATAGCCAAGTAGAATGAATATTCCATGTACCTGTAGATGAGGTAGTAGGTAGAAATCATAAACCTTGATAGTGCCAGGCTCACACCAGTCATTCTTTGCTTCCTACTTATTTTATCTTACCTTTTAATTGCAGCCTACTAACTGCAGATTTTTATTACCAGATAATGATACTGGGAATACTATTTTTCCCATTTTTATTAAGACTTTGAACTGGGACTCTAGTATTCACTACGTTACCGAATGGCAGTCCCAGAGTGTAAACTGATTATCTGCCTGTCGTGTCTCCTGTTTGAAAAAATGAATCTCCTTGAGTGGAAAATTCAGCCTGTTATAAATACATGTTATAAATACATGTTCTAGATTGATTCCTCAGATTTTTTCTTCCCCTACAGTTTTTATTCCTGAAAAAAAAAAAAAAATGTCCTGAAGGCATTAATGTATTGCAGAACTTTGGAAATAGACTTTTAAATATAGTTATTGAATGCCTATTAAAGATATTTTTAAGTGAAGTGTTGTTGGGCTAAACAACAGGGAAATTATTTTGTGGCCATTTTCTGTCTCTCTGCATATTTTTTCTCCAAATGTCTGAAGACCAGATGTTCTTTTTGAGCAGGGCACCATGTATCCTTGAAAGTGGAGGCTGACATATTTTTTTATTCTCTCTTCAGCCTGCTTTATTCCCATGTTCCCAAACCCTACTGGGATAGATGCAGGGAACTAGAAACAGTAAATGAGCCTGCCAACATACCATGTGCTTCAGTAATAAAAATACACTTTAAAATAGTAACTCTTGTGGTCCTGTTCTGAAACCTTATGCCAAGTTCTGCTTTTTACAAAACTCACAAACTGCCTAAGAAATGCATGACATGACAGACTGAACTTGTATAGAGAATCAGTGTCAGGATACTTAAGATAATTTTACCAACAGCAGGAACCTAAATCAATCTGGTTTGTAGCTAGTGTTTGAACCACACAACCTTAATGCATATGAGATCTGTTGAATCCCTGGGAACATTAGGGTGAATCCACATGCAGCATCTGAATTTAATCCTTTACAAGTACAAGCACAAAGACCTTTAGTAATCAATTTCTAACCACTTTTTAAGAAGTATTAATAAGTTTTTTATCCCTTTATTGACTCTTTTCACACCAATAGCAACATTTTTGTGTACAGAATAACATCTTTGACCTCTTTTGATAAGGCAGCTCTACTTTCAGGTTAGGATGTGTGAATGAAAGAATTGGAAGTCTAAACGTGGAAGGAGGAAAACTATACCAAAATAAGAGGGGGGGCAAGGATTGTCTATGGTGGAGGAAGTTTTGAACTCTTCCTAGCAAAAGTGAAGCACATTTAGTGATACTTAAGACTTTGCCTTAATTTTCTGTCTTTACTTCTCTGCTTATATAACATCAGAAGTCACATCTGAATAATAAATTTGTTTCTAAAACTGTCGTAACCTCATTTCAGTATTTAAGTGCATTTTTTGCAGTATTACTTTGTTTTATATGAGTATGAAATCTGTTTTCTCTTTGTAATCTGTGTTATGGGGAGTCCAGTGCCATTTTTCTCTACCAGTGGATTGTTTACAGTATCCTTGTATGCTTATAAATTTATATATATACTTTAAAAATAAGTGCTTTGTGTTACAGAGTGGTGCCAAAGTTTTCAGTCAAAGACATTAAAGACGCTTACCTATGGAAATACTGAAACAGTGCAGATGTACTTAGAAAAAAAGTTCAGTCACTGCCTGTGTGTAAAGAAAGCTCTTAATTGGTGTGAAGTGAGATAGGATTTATTGTATAATACAGTTTTCATGAGAAAAATATCACCATTTTTATATTAATTGAAAGAATAGAAGCTAATTGCTCTATTCTGCTACTGCTGGAATTAGCTACCTGAAATACCACATTCAAATATGAAACTTAAAGGCAACACTGTTCTAATAATATGCGAAACTGTGATGTTTGTGAATATTTAGTACTTTCTCATACATGTATCAACACATGTACATATAAAAACTTCCTAAAATGCTAAATTACAGTGGATTACATGACATTATGAATGCATTACATTCTTCATTGCTTCATAAAGCTCATACATTTCACATGTAAAGACATAAAATATTACTGTTAGAATAATTAACCAGGCTAATAATTGTCCTTTAGAAACACTTTCATCTTATTTGAGTTATAAAATAATCTGGTCTGTTTTCAAAAACATTTCATCATTCCTGGATTAAAGCAAACCAGAGGGTTTTCGTCATCCCGAGAGAGAATTATGTGGTGTAAGTGGGAAACTGAACACTGTAAGCTGTTTTCCAGCATTAAGTGCAGCTTTTAGTACTGTGAGAACTGTATTTAGGAAGATCTGAAATTGTGCAGTACATCTTCACTGGCTTTAAACTTCACTATCAAATGTTCCTGACGTACTTGTTCATTTCCCACATCCTGATTATGATTGCCAAATAGAACCAGTATGTTAATACCATGGGTTGTATAGCAATCAGCTCGTATTTATAGGCTGAAATAATATTAGATATAGAAATAGTATAAAATACAGATAATAAATTTTTTACATAGAAAAAAGGTAACATGATAATAGAAGCTAAAGTTAATCTTGAGTGGATAATATTGTGAAGGTTTTGGAAGTAATAAAACACGAAATTTGACCACTTCCAGCTTGATTCCTCTTAGGCAACAGATAATTTGAAAAGCTCCTTTCACATTAAACTTGTGACTGGAGGGTAGTATGTAATTTAGTAATTAGATAAGAATTCCAGTAAACTCAAATTTGCTGATTCCTGGTCTATAATTCCAGTAATGTGTTTTTGCTTTCAAAACAAAGACCTCATTCTGTATTGCTGAGCAAAACAAGCTAGTAGCTAAGAAAAAGACTATATACCTAATCTTTATTGATTTACAATAATGTCTTGTAATATGTCTGTCAAAGCAAGGAACATGTTGAAGAAGCTTTCATTTTTTTAATGGGTCAACAAGTGAATTGTTGCTTTCTTGTAATGTTTTAAACTAAACCACCACCATCTGTGGCAATATAACTGTTAAACATGTATTCGCTGTACTTCGACTTTCTTTTATTTTTTAAAAACTGCACTGCTCTGGCTTTTTTTGTTGGCTGTCTCATTAAACCATCCTCTCCCACAGGAATGGAGGATATAGTGTGGTTTCTATAACTTGAGTGTATGTTAAAAGCCCAGATTTCTGATGGGTAGGCTGACAGCGTCTTCAGATTCCTGTTACTAATTCTTGCTCTCTGGCTTGTGTTTGCTTTTCCTCCTCAGCCTCACCTCACCTTTGGCTCAAGTAGGCTCTCTTTTCTGTCAGGGTAGTATGGATGAAAGTGAAAAAAGATTTTAAGAAGTAGTCCACATGTAGCTTTTCATTCTGCACTATTGAGAACTCTCTTCTGTTCTCAGCAAGGCACTGCATGTCCTGTCAAGTCAATGCAGTCCTTTCACTCTTACAAGGCAGCATGCAGCTGGTGCCAGTTTGCTTCCTTTTAACCACCTTGTTGCAACAAACTGCTTACCATGAACGTGTCTCCTCCCACCACATCTACCCATTGATGAACACCTTGAGATAAACTTTGTCATCTTTTCCTGGTCTGAATTACAAGGCCTGTATTTTATTTTCTGACCCCTGATAAGAACTCAGCTACTTTGGGGGTGGCATAATTCCTTTTGTGCCTCTTTCCTTTCTTGTTCAAGGAAAGGATTTTCTTTTGGCATTTTCTGAATCTCAGATGGACTCATAGCCCTTCTTCAAGGCTGAGGAGGATACAGTATATGACATTTGACACGTGCCATTCTGAAGTGGCCTGCAGAGTTCTTGTATAGTGACGGATAAGTTAAGGACCTTTCCTTCAGTTCCTCTATACACAGCTCTCAAGGGGGAAAAATCTGATACTCCTTCAAGTATTCTTTGGCTGTGTTCCAGTTGTTTGGCAATTTTTAATGCCTTCTCTCCTAGAAGATAATATGCAACAGAGTAAGCTCATATTCCACTGGCCAGCACAAGAAAATAATTGTAAGCATTCCATACAGGATACTCCCATCACAGCTACAACCATGGGCCAGTGACCGTCCAAACTATTGGTGCAGATGATCTCCCTGAAAACAAATGGGAGTCTTCATTGGCATTCTGCCTGTTCAGAGCCAGATTTGTACTCCTTCAAACTACCTTTTTCTCAAATAACATCAAATGCCTTGAGACGGACTTTGCAGGTTAGGGCTCTAGAATTTGACTTGTTTTGTTGCCATGGCATAATTCTCCAACTCTGTCCCTTTCCAGACAGACCCTTTACCCAGTCTGCCTAAATTGACTGTAGAATTTGGTGAGTATTTTTAGAACAAGTAACTTCATTCCTCAGCAATCTCAATACCTATTCAGTGGTGCCTAAGAGGAAACAAGATCTATGGCCTTTCCATACCTGTTCAGTTCTTTATATGATGGTAATAATGGCCTCCCATTTCAGGTCTTAAGGACTCTCCTTTCCTTGATTTGATAATTATCTCCTAGGAAGACCTACAATAAAGCTGTTACTTAATTGCAAGCAATACCCGAGTTCTATTTAATCTTCCCCATCTTAATGAGAATCAGCAACTAGATTTTATACCACTGCAAGACTTTGAACCTCTTTTTACTTCTGTAGTGATGATAGCTTTCCCACTTTTGAACTGATGCCAGCCTATGTTAAATTATACTCTTTGGTTTACTTCTTGGCCAGTCTCTACAAGTAAAACAGTATCTGACACCTTTAGGACACATAACCTCATTTGTATGTGTGGTGATACATCTGGCACTTCTCCTCCTTGCCTCCGTGTAAAGCTGCATTCAAGTCTGTTCTCTCTCAGTTAAGTGGGTTGTTCTATCTCAGGCTGTAAAGATCATTTCTTCTCTTCTGGCTTGGGAGCAGGATTCCCTCACCTTTAAAAAGAAGAAACCTTCTCTGTGTCCTCAGGATACTGACATTGGATGTGGAGATTCATTGCAAATGAATGATTACAGCCACTGGAGGAACTGAAGCTTCACATTCTTATTTCAGAGGATTATCCAGTTTGAAATGCATTCTGATCATGTGTGAAAGACCTGTGCACCTAAATTATAATGATACAGTTACGTAGTACATCAATAGGGTTGTGTTAAGTGTCTTTGCTCTTTCAAAAGATAATCTCCAAAGAAACCTTACTGACATCTAAAATCAAATTTCATTTTGAACCAGCTCCACAGTGAGATGCCCTGCCTGGCATCCAGTTTCAACAACCAGTTGTGAGACTCCATTTCATCTGTAAAACTGAAGTTGGCAATGGATTCAAAAGTCAGCTGGAGAGATGGGAATCAGTTTCAGAGATCCCATCAACCTTGTTTTCTTAGGAAACCATTTTGGAAAAGTTGATGCCTTGAAAGCCACTGATGATAGCATTGAAAAATACACACTTTTCTCTGTAATGTGAGACTGGATTAAATAAACTTTGGTCCTCCAGATCTGATTAAATTATAGCAAGTTAAAAAGTTGATTAAATAATAAGTGTATCTGTATTGTCTCTAGGCAAATTTTCAAGAAGAAAGTTAGTACTGCAATATGTAATTCTTCCATGTATCACTCAACAGTGGTAGTGTAAAACTGTAAAGCAGTGAGTATGAGATTGCGTTACCCAGGGCTACAGGTCTTTGAGGGTGCAATCTTTGTAAAAATTCATAGCCAAGATTTCTGTGTGGCTTAGCCATTATGTTCTGCTTTTGATTTGTAGAATGAAAACTTCTGGTATGTTTTCATTAAAACTTATGAATAATATTTTTTGCCTCTGACTGTAAACATGGGATCTTAAAATAACTGGTATTACTGATGAGAATAACTTTTCAAAGTAATATAAAATTACTTGTTTGTGTATCACAAAAGCCAACGAGTGAAACATGATTTTTGGGACATGTTGTACTAAGTATTGGAAATAATTATTGTAATTAACTGTTCATGGGATTCCCTTACATGGAACTTTCAATGCATGGGTTACATCAAAATACAATTCATAAGGCTGGGGTGGAGAATATATTTTGGCACATATGGTGAAATATCAACTTGGGCAACTGAACTATGCTTTTGTTAGATGTTTGTCACATTTTCAGCTTTATTACATGAAGAAGCTATGGTATTTTTTTTCCCCCTAGATACAAATGTATGGACTAATTGAACTTTCAAAGGTTTCTGGATAGTGGGAGTGAATGATATGCTAAGTTAGAGGTTGTATGGGATTTGTATATAAAAAATTGAAATCTTGCATTTTTAACTCTTTATAAGACAACAGTCTCAGTGAAAAGTTAGAATTATTTTGCAGATAAGAGGGGTGGGCTTTTTGGTGATCTCTCCAAGGCAGGTAACTTTTCCAAGTTTCCTTCTGAAACTACTTGCTTAGAACATCAGTAAATCACATTTAATGAACAAAAAGTGGTAATATGTAATAATTTGGATGCTTTACCATATTTAAAAGTTCAATTGAAAGTCATAGAATTTTCAGTATTGAGAAATGCATTTAGTGACTTCATCTCTTAAGTTCTTCCTGTGTACACATATGTGAACTAATATAACTAAGGACCTGGAGGTCCTGGAAAATTAAAATGCCATTGGAAATATACACTGATTACAGTTGGACTATCAAAAAAAATTGTTGGTAGTTGCAGAAAACTTACTTCAAAAAAATCCATTTTGCATCACATGAAACTGTGGAAAGTACTACATTAGCAAGATAATTTGCAGGGAGGGTAGACAACCCAAATGATAGTCTTTATTTTTGTATTACATTAAGATTGTATGGAAAGAACTGCATACTCAAAGCAAAGTAGAAACATGTAGTTTACATTTGAAATTGTGTATGCAGTTGGAAGTTACTTTGGGTTATATCCTTCCATGCCATTGGAAATTTAAGAGGTCTCTCTTGCTACGTTGTCTCTGTGAGCTGCTAATTTATTAGGAAGAACCTACCATTAAAATATCCCTTCCTTAGAGTTAAATCCTGAATATTAAAATTGCTGATCATTTTGTTGTTAATAAGCTCTGTATACTATGGCATCAGTTGTAAACTGAGAACTATTTGCATTAGTTTACTTTAATACACTGTGATAGTGAAATCTGCTCCTGCTTAGTATGTTTTGTATTCCAAATTATTTACAAGTTGGTCACATATTATGAAATTTTACAGTCTATGTATGTAGCTTATATAATCACATAAGTGTTACCCATTATGACAGGGTGAGTGTTCAACAACTGCACAACTTCATGCATCATCTGGCAATATGAAACTAATTGTGTTGAGCTGTTACGGTATTTTTATCTGAAAGTACTTTAAAGAAGTTTAGAACATACGTAAACTTGAAGATACACTGTATTGTATACAAGAATTGGTTTTCTGTAGATGTTCTCATTAATTTGTAAAATCACTGGAAAACTTTTCATTAAATAGTGGTTTTATTCCAAATAATTAATATTTATGGATCTTTAAAATTACAGTATTATGATACTGAATTAATATAAAAATCTAGTGTTTCTATTTTCAGTATGCAAAGCAAGGAATTTTCAAGTTGCTCTCACGAGGAGAGATTAGGAGGGTGAAGAGACCCCTCTAAAATTAGTTTCTTCCATATGCTTTTTCACTTGGAGCTCTCGAGTACTGGATGATTGCAATTGTAGTTTCTAATTACCTTTTGTGCTACAACATCTGCATGAATAGACTTGCATAAAATTTGTCTAGAAGTTTGTGGCATAATCTTTAGCATATTTCTTGATCATTTTATGTCATTATCAGCAAAATTGCCAAATTACCTTAATTTTTTTTCCTGTTGTATTTAATTTTTCATTAATTTAGCTTTCAACCAGGTGTAGTACGGCTAAAAGTCTTCTTAGTAATCTGTATCTGAAGTAAGAATATTCTGAAGGTTTTCTTCTTTCCCCCCTCCGTAGGATATGGCCCTTGTTGCTCCTGAAGCGCCTTCAGAACAAGCTAGAAGAGTTTTCCAGACGTATGACCCTGAGGGTAAGGGCTGTACCTCTTGCTGAAATAAGACTTTTTAGTAGAAATCTACTCATTAAGAGAGGAATGAAATGCCTAGTACTTAAGAAATGTCCAACACAGTAGTCAATTTATAAGTGACACTGAGCACCCTGGTCTAGTGGAAGGTGCCCATTGGCAGGGGCGTTGGAACTAAATGATCTTTAAGGTCCCTTCCAGCCCAAACCATTCCATGATACTATGAAGAAATTCTCTGAGACTTCTAAAGTAAGGGAAGTTGTGCAATAGGAATTCGAGTTCTTAAACATACATTTTTTAACCTTGTAATATTCTTTGTAATTAGCGTGAAGTTAAATATAATTTGATTTCTCCTTTATTATGCTTTCATAAAATAACTGATCTGATATGATTCATTCTTCATGAGATTTTGTTCTTGAATGTGTATGACATACACCGAGAATTTTCTTATGATTTGGAAAACAGAGGATATCTGACATTCAGGTACTATTTTATCTAATCCAAAGGGAAAAAATGTACAGTTATTATCCCTAGGTACCTAGTGGAGGTAGAGATTACTATACAGAGATTGAATTCTTAACAAGTATTAAGCTTCTAAGTGTATGAATGATAAACTCAGAGTTTCTGTATTGCACTCAAATGGGTCAAATAAAGTGGGAGGGAAGTTTTTGAAAACTCTGCTCCCTCTAGAACTCCACCATTTGCTTGCAAATTTTACCGATGTAAATGTAATCTATAATATGTAGTATTTGTATTTTTGAGTGAAATTTGTACTCCTGGAGAGCATTTTGTTTCTTTTCTTCACAAGAAGCTTTCCTTTTTCTTCAGATAATGGTTTTATACCAGACACTCTGCTAGAAGATGTAATGAAGGCTCTGGACCTAAGTTCAGATCCTGAATAGTAAGTATAATAAAATTTAAATATACAAAAGTATCGATTAACCACATAAATTGTAACTTAGGGCTTTTTTCTGGATTCAGTTAACCATATATCTATTATAATTTCAGGTTGGAGGTTTTTTTTCCTAGTTTGCATTTTTTCTTCCTATCTTGCATTCTGGGCACAGAATGTCATTTTGAAGTGTTTAAGTCAGCTTTAAATTAAATGCAAGGAATGAAAATTAAGATATCTCTAACTTTGCTAGTAATAACTAGAAGCCAAAAAAACCCCTCAGATTTATTGCATTACTATATATTGAGGAGATAGTCATGAACATATTTCTGTATGTTAATGGGGGTAAAACTTTCTGACAGGAGAGCCAAACAATCAAGGTATTCAGAGACAGATTTGCATTATATTACCAGTGGGTCTGTCTACAGAGTTTGCAGCTGAAACTGCTTCAGTTACACTTCTGTTTCCATCACCAGCATTCAGGACCTTGTGGTGTTTATAATTGTCATTTGTTTCCAGAAATGACACATTGATTCCTAGGATTAGAGTTATAGTTTTCAAATGAGAAAGATAACTTATTTTGGATCTAATGTGGACAGACAGGACTAATATTAAGTGAGAACAGCTATCCTTCGGTGTCAAAACTTACCATGTTTTGCCACTAAATGTTTAACCCAGAAAGATGAGTTACATACTTGAACATTTTTACCGCTGCAAAAAATGCTTCTACCCTTTTGTAAACAGGTGGTCTAGTTAGTTGGGACTAAAGCAGTTGTTCTGCAGAATGGCTGTGGAAATTGCAAGTTTACTTAACACGGCTATCTGAAATGTGATTGATGCCGTTTTCTCTCCTTTCAAATGCTAAAGTATAATGGAGTTTACTGAGCTGTTCTCTGGAGGATAGAAGTGAAAATTGAAATAAAGAGACACCATGAAACTAGACCAAAAGAAAGTACAAGACAAAAGGCTTGCATTCTTGTTATGACAAAAAGTGGTGAAATCTGCAGAAGATATTTTTTAAAGGGAGGGAAAGAAAAAAGCCGTAGTTAATAGGTCTGACAAGCTTTCTTTTGGCATTTTTGTTCAGCTGTCTCAATAAATCTTAAAAGAACCTCTTTCCTCATTTAGCATTGTTTCCATTTGGCTGTTTGGCTTTTAGGGCATTTGTGGCATAGACCAGTCCTATTTTATTGTGCATAGTACATCAAATATAAATTGACATAGGAAGACCCAGTCAGAATATTGATACTTGATATGAATATAGTTACATTGAAAAGCCATGAAATATGCAGCCTTGAATCATCTCCTCTCAAATAAATATATTGCCTAATATTACTGTTTTGATGACCTGCTGTGTTCTGGTCCTGGATGTCCTGTCTATTTAATGTGGAACACAAGTATTGATCACACATTTCAAATTCCATACAGGCTTTTCTGCTTGTTTTTTTGTTTTGTTTGTTTTGTTTTAAAGTAAAATTAAAGGCTTTGCCTCTAAGTATACTATTTACATTTCTGATAGTCTAATTCAGTGTGTTAAGCTTCCCAGAATCTCAGGATGTATATGGTCAGACCCCTTTAGAGTTTCAGAACTACAGAGGGGAAAACGCTGTAGAGCAGATGAGAATTAGCAGGGTGGATTATTCAATATCGAATGCCATTACATGGGATTTTAGTAAAATTTTCTAGTCTTTTTGTAAATAATCTGAGAATCCAGCTTTCTCATTTTGTTTCTAAAAAATCATTTGATGGTCTTCAGGGCACCGATTTCAGTACATCTGTCAATCTAAGTTTAGCTTTAAAACATTTAAACATCTAAATGTTTAAAACATTATACCCTGTCTCTCTGTTTGACCAATAGTGGAGGCTTTTGTCCCCACACACTTCCCAGCCAGAAGAGTGCAAAGGCCATCAGTATCATCACCCCAACATTCGTAACCTGCTCGGTTCAGGTGCCAGGTTTTGAACTGAGGAGACTGAGGCACAAACACATCTGTAGCTCTGCTGTAATACCAGTAACACTGAACAGTATCAGTGATTTGCTGAATGAAAAAGCCTCAGCTGAAACATATCACAGTCAAAGTTTATTAAATCTTCCCTCCTGTTTAATTGATTGAATTTTGTACACTGACCACACTTAAAAACATAGAATGGCTCTGTATTTTTAAACAGTTCTTTTATTTCATCAGTGAGTATATAGTTTGCTTTAATTTTAGTACATAAATTTAAGTGCATTTTCAAAATGATCTGCCATGGTTCTGTTTACAAACACAAATGTTTTTACAACTGTTACAGCATTTCAAGAATTTGAGCAGGCTTCAAATAGCCACTGAAACATCTAAAATTTTGTACTTTGAGAGCAGTGAGAATGAGGAATAGAAGGATTGTAGTCCAGTATCTTGCAAATCCTCAGTTGCAGTTTCACTTGAGTAGTGAATTTTTTTAAAATATTGAATTAAACAGTTTATAGGTTATCACATTTAGTTTTATGGATTTTAAATTCCTCTTCCAAGGACCTTAACAGAGCCACTCTCTTGGCATTTGCATAATGTATTCTGTGTGTATTGAGGGAGAAACAAAAAGAAGAAACAAAATCATTTACTACTAGTGCTATGGTAGGACCAAGAAAGGCAGTTACTTGAAAATGAAGACGTGTAAGTGGTAGTCTAAAGGATAAAATGCTTCCACACAACAATCAAAAAGACCTTAGAAATTATACCTACTGCCTGCAGCCCCCAGCAGAAGACACCTTTTGGTGGTTAGAGACCTAGGTGGTAAGAGAAGGATCTATGAGAAGCTAAGAATGTGTCTTCTGAAAGAAAAATGTAGTGCCTACATGAAAAAAATAGGGAAGATTCTGGATTTATGAAATGTTAAATGTAAATACAAAGTAAATCAGAGTTAAAAATCTTCTGAAGAGTAATCTGCAAAGTGACAGAATAATAAAGTGTTAAAAACTAATAGGATTCAAATGAGCCCATCAGAACCAGGAGACTTGCCAGAAGTCTGTAGTTCAGATAGATGATCCCCAGTGTGTAAAAGTATTCAAAGTTAGTTAGACAAGTGTAGTGAGTTCCTCATATTCACCAGGGAAGATGCTAGGGAGCTGTTCTCATCCTCACAGGGGAAGATTACAGAGTGGTTTCACTTCAGCCTTTTTATGGGTAGTCAGAGTAATTAAGATTCTGAAGTGTCCAGACCATAAAAAAACCAAAATCCTGAAGAAACATCAGAATGAAATTACTGAACTATTTTAGCTTACATACCACTGTGAACTCTACTGGTACCAAACAGTATCAGAATGAGAAGTGACAAATGGAGAACAGCACTTAGAAAAAGATTAGAAGGCCAGTCTGAGAAAAATTCACATGTAAATATTTCACATGTGAAGACGTAATGAGAAGGAAGGTTTTTTTGTAGATAAAGAATTAATCAAAGGAAAAAAAAATCAGTTTTTCATAGTGGAGGGAGATCATTAGAGGAATTTTACAGGAATTTGTGTTAGGTCTGTAAAGTTTATTATGGCACCAGTGAGGATATGACAGTAGGGATTTGTTATGATAGTTTGCTGCTGATACAAAACTGTTCAAGATGTTAAGAAAAATATGTGTGAGAGTAGTAGAAGTTACTAGAAGATACAGTAACACAGACGTCTCAGTACAGTAAATGTAAATTGTTTTATCCCTTAAGCAACAATCTTGATTTTGCATACACATTGTTGGTCTGTGAACTAGGTATTACTGGTCAGGAGACAGATTTTAGGCTTAAAACTGATAGTGATAGACGCATGGAGTGGGATTTCTAGGAATTATGCCATTGTATAAATGCCTGACCTTTCATTCCATCTTAAAAAAAGAATATTGTAGATGAGTATCAGGAAGGCAACAAGGCTAATTGAAGGTACAGAGTGCCATTAGTACAAGTGAAAACTAGGTTAGGACTGTTTGACCTGGAAAAGATAGACAGCCGTTGGCACGGTAAATAGGGAGTGATTGTTACTTGCTTCACACAATACAAAAATGAGGTGTCAAACTGAATTATCAGGTGACAGGTTCAAAACAGAGAAGATACTTATTTCCATAATCTACAGCTCAATTTGAATTTTTTGAGTGAAGTTTAATAAGTGCCAGGAGTATATATGGGTTCATAGCCAATTAGGCACATGCATGGAAAGAAAAATATATATGTTTGTGTTTTAGATACTGCCTGTCACTGAAGATGTCTTTGAGCAGCAGACTGCTGGAAATGGGGAGGGTAAACTAAGGATGTGTGTTTGCCCTGTTGTTCTCTGTCGTAAGCACCCACTACTGACCAGTGTCAGGAACAGGATACGGGGCAAGGCGCTCTGTTGGTCTGACCCAATGAGGACGTTCTTGTGTACGGTACAACTTGTAACTTAGGCAAAAGGCCGGCTAGATGCAAATAGATGTGATCTCATGCCTGTAGAAATATATTGCTTAAATAGAAATATAGAGTTGTAATTGACATTTATTTGTAGGGATCTGGAATTACTCCACAGTTGTGCAGTAAGGCTTTCAGATTAATATTGTTAGTATTTCCATTGTTTGTTGGTTCTGGCTTCTTTGATATCAAGTAGGCGATAAAAATATGAAATGTATCTGTTAAATTTAAATTTATTTCAGTGTTCTTAGAAAATCTTGGACGTTTTTCAAATCTCTGTTTAAAAACAGGTTGTTTGGCAGTTACAGAGCTGTTTTTGAAAGATGACTGTTTTTTGTATCTTTAAAGAATGCTTACAAAACAGCAAAATGCCTTTTGGGCTGTAAACCTGGTTTTAGATTATATGAGTTTCAAATTATTTTACCAAATATGGCAGTCCTTCAGAATTATCACTTATTTAATTTAAAATAACAGATTACTTTTATTTAAAAATAACCATGTCTTGGCAACTTGCATGCCATTCTGGTGCAGTTGTCACTTATTATTAAAAATAGAATAGTATTGCTATATTTGGCAGTAAGTACTGTGGTAGCACAGCATAACTTACTCATGCACGAATAAAAGTGTCTTACTCATACTTTTATATTCAATGTTTTTGTCTTAGTGTAAACCTCATGAAGACCAAATTAGACCCAGAAGGACTGGGCATCATATTGCTGGGTCCCTTTCTGCAAGAATTTTTCCCTGAGCAGGTAATCAATATAGTTTAATTGCTGAAGAGCATTGTCTATTCTGTTTGTCTTTGAGATTCATTAAACACTTTCATCAATATCACAAGAGTTATTTTTAATAAGTATTCCATTCATTTGACAGAGCTGACCAGCAAATAACTTCTGTATTGGTCAACAAATGGTAGACTTCTGTTTTGCGTAACATGGCCATAATTTTGTCAGCTTTACACTGGAAGGAAACTCCATTATAGTGACAAGTTCTAAATTTATCTTCAGGAAATACATAATCGTTTTGCATATGGAATTGAACAGGTTCCCTACTCAGAAAGTTCATCTGAGTTTGTTTTTTCTGAGAATAAATGTCCTCAGTGTTTGCAAAAATCAATATTACAAATGTTGCTAGCAAATGGAAAAAGGTTACAAACATATTTATAACTGTTTTTATGTATGTCTCTAATAATGTGAAGTTGGTGACAGTTAAACAAAAAGTAATTATAGACTGATGTTTAGCATATGTGGAAGTCAGTATCTGCTACAGTAATCGAAAATTATTTTCCAACTGTCTGTTCCATATATTCATTAAGACACCACCACCACTGAGACACATGTGTTAACCTAGCACTACTGTCCCAGAGGGTGGGTGAGCAGTGGAACAAGCCACTGGGGAAGTGATTACAGCACCAAGCCTGACAGAGTTCAAGCAGGACAATGCTCTCAGGCACATGGTGAGATTCTTGGGGTGTCCTGCACAGGGCCACGAGTTGGACTCGATGATCCTGATGGGACCCTTCC
The DNA here is from genome assembly GCA_013396775.1 of Cephalopterus ornatus. Lineage (NCBI taxonomy): Eukaryota > Metazoa > Chordata > Aves > Passeriformes > Cotingidae > Cephalopterus > Cephalopterus ornatus. The sequence continues at coordinate 313,293 of VZRE01004478.1, read as the reverse complement.
AACTCAGCATATTCTGTGATTCTATTATTCCTCTTCTCCCTTTGCCCTGGATCACATTTTCCTGCCCTTACACTGCCTCCGTCCTGCCACAAGGAGCCTCTTCGTACAGATATGTGGTAAACCAGAACAGGGAGCTGGTCGGGATAAGAGCTCTCTTTGAAGGTTTATGTTCCATGGCCATGCAGATGCTCCTGAGAGGAGTACTTCTCTGGAGGCTTTTGTAGCCTAAGGTGTCATTAAAACTATGTGACCTAATTTTTACAACCCAGGAAATGCTAAACTAATATTTTTTAAATGCCTGGAGCAAGACTCTTTTTGTTGAGGGTTGTACAGCACTGTTTGGGTGTAGCATTCTGTACTGTGAAACAGTCCGGACATGTAGAAGACACTAGAACTGCACTGCCAAAGATGGTGGGGACTGACTATATCATTAAGAGGTTATTCATCACCCAGAGGAAAGAGAAGCAGTTAGTGTTCATTTTCTCTGGACTTCTAGAATTATATCTGCATTGTATATTTGCTAGCTGTTTCTTGTTCCTTTCGTTTGTTTATTCAGAAGTGGAAATATATGTACAATTAAATATAGTTTAGTTCTAAAAATTACATTACACTTGCAAATCTGGAAGACTCCACTGCTTAATTTTAGACCCCAGATGCTTAGAATGAAGTTCAAAAGCAAAGCACATCCTCCATAATTGTGCCTAAACTGTCCACTACCTAGAGAGTTGGTGAGGCAACTCTGTTCCTGCTGTGTAACCAAGTCAATGCCTGTCTGTCAAGTGCTAATTCCCTGCTTTATGTGATTTCTCACCAGTTTTGCCTGTGCTGTTAAACCTTTGCACAAAATATGGAAAGTGTTACTGCCTTAAGGGTACAGTTTGAACCATCAGTGTCTTTCGGACTGGAACCTGCCAGTTCCCGTTACTGACTGCTGAGGGCACAGATACATTGCCCAGCCTGTCTGTGCTCTATGGATCAGGTAGCAGTAACCCTTACCCATATTGACACATTGTTCAGAATTCTTTCTGAAAGTGAAATTCTGCAGAAATGAAGATTAATATCTTTCTTTAAAATACTGTGAGTAAATAGCAGATACCAGTGATGATTGGAATTGTTATGTTGCCCTTTATACCATATCTGACCATGTAGCCAGTGCTCAGGAGATCCAGATTCAATTCCTTCTTTGTTGAGAATATACAGACCCTTGTTCTTACTCTCCTAGAAAGTACTAAACTCCACCTCAAAAGCAGGAAGGTATCTTAGCTTTCCTTCTCAAAGCTGCTGGCTTAGAAGAAGTTTATTCAAAGCTATTCAGGCTGAGAGAGCAAGCTTTGACTGCTTAGGGCAGTCACCTGGGATTCATGTATTCCCCAGTAGCCCTTTTTGGGGGGGGAACAATAACTGCACAAAATTCTTAATATCCATGGGACAGGAACTGGAAAACAGCATTTCTTTTCCTTCAGGGTGAGCGTAACTTTCTTGGGGAAAAGAGTAAGTGTCCTCTTTCCTTCCCAGCAAAGCTTAATTTTACTTACTTCTGTGAAGCAACTTTTGTAAGCAGAATTACCACTTAACCTTCCTTTTACCACCCTCCCTCCACTGAATAACGTGAGTTGCTTTGAGAGACCCATACACAGATAGTTTGTGAATCATTCAAGAGTAAAAAAATGAATGAGGGCTTTTTGTAGTCTTATGGATGTACTGTAACCTGAGCAGATTTTATTCTCATTCCAGCCTTTACCTTCATCTGTTTAAAAAAGGTATAAGCTTTTGTTTGGAGCCTGGTCCAGTAGGCATAAAAGAGGCAAAAAACACACCTGGGTTGTGTTTCCTGATTCAGTTAAATCCAAAACTTGTCAGTCATTTTAGGACTAAAGCATTAAGTTGACAACTGCAGTACATTTGCTGTTAGACCTCAGCTGAACGGGTGTCTTCAAAATTAGTTTACTTAAGCAGGCATGGGTGTAAATTACTTTTTAGCCTTCAAATAGAGAACCAGAGATTGGATCTGGTCCGTAGTAAAAAACTTCATCAAATAGTCATAAATACACATGACTGTGACTACTGCATAAAGTATCTGACATTAAAAATCAGAACAGCTTGTACATGGTCAGTACTGAAGTTGTAGTTCAAAGTTGCTCTTGGGGGCATTACCCTTTAGTTTACTGCCATCTGTTTTTTTTATTTCTGATGAGAAAGGTGAAATTAACAAAATTTTCAACATTGTCACCTAAAAGAAACTGTACTATTTTACAGTTTCCTTGAGTCTTCGTGCTTGAATGCATCTGTTTACTTATAAAGAGAGGAGACTCAAGGCACGGTGTATATGTCACGTGAAATTAACTGTCTTCTTTCTACTAGGACTCCAGGGTTTCAGAGTCATTCACTGTTTACCATTACAATGGACTGAAGCAATCTAACTACAACGAAAAGGTAAGATTCACGATTAAGCCCTAATAACAATTGCTATGCAAAACTGAATATAGTTACAGGCAAAATACTCTAACTTGAAACATACTTTTTACAAAGCTGTTATTTTGATAATTTTCTTCCGAAATGATGTATTTGGAATTGGGAACTGCTTTGTACCCTTGATGGTGTTTGAGCTAGTGTATCACTTGGCCAGACCACATTTCCTTAAGCTCTGTGTTTTGAAAAGAGCACTTACCTGTCAGAAGGGGATCTGAACTGTAAAGGACAATGGAGATGATCACATGAAGTGCAACTTCTGTAAGTAACCCCACATCTAAATTCAGATGTTTGGAGTTTTTGTGAAATATTTTAGTAGTTCAGAGTTGCATCAAAAATCAGTATTTTTTGGAGCCACTTAGTGGGAGGACAAAAATTACCTATTTCATTTTCAGCTTTCTTGAAAGGAGGGGTGTATGTGACACACCATGACTGCTTCTAAGTTAGTTCCTGAAGTAGAATGGAGGGTAAAAGATTGTGAGGCATTAGTAGACATAAGAAAAAAAATTATTTCAAGTAAAAGGAGTCTTTGAGAAAATGTATATACTCAGTCTTTGGGATAGCTTTAGTTAAGTCCTTAAAATTACTCCTGTGAAATCTCCAGGAGCTTCATACCCCAAAATGTAGGCAGAAGCATTCAAAGATTAGGGTTTTTCAATCTCAAACTTCAATTTCATTAAAAAAAACCAAAGTAGGTAAAACTTCACATACTTGATTTTTATAGTAAGAAAAAATGTGTATTGTAACACCTGTCCTCCTAATGTGGTGAAAAGAATCACCTTATCTTAGAGTTTTTAACCAGGCTGACATAATTTGGTTTATTTTGACAGGTCATGTATGTAGAAGGCACAGCAGTTGTTATGGGCTTTGAAGAACCAATGCTACAGACCGACGACACTCCTGTGAAACGCTGCTTGCAAACCAAATGGCCATACATAGAACTGCTCTGGACCACAGATCGATCTCCTTCTCTAAACTGATGTGTTGCCCATAAAGAACACACTGCTATAGGATCCTCAAATGGGGATGTAGGAGTTGGTATTTGCTTGGAAGTGGTATACTTTGACTGTGTGGAGTTATACACTGGTATCATTGATGAATTGTAAATAATGATTACGAACACTTTTTCAGTGTTAATTGGAATATTTAATTTTTTAATCAGATTTATTTCTATTATAATAGTTTGTCTTTTTTGGCCACTGTAGTACTGTTAATGTGAGTTATCCTAAAAAAAAACAAAGCCTTCTTATTAAGTCTTACCATTTGCCATCTCATAAAGATTTGAAAAATTCTGATGTTGCAGAATCTGCATATTAGATGTCAGATCTTCATAACATAAAACATATTCAGCTTTCTCAGAATCATATAGGCATGTTCCGTTATTTAATTTATATTAGCTTACATTACAGTACCATAATATGTGGACTAGACTGGCCTTTGCACTGGATATGTTTTAAGGAGTTTAAATTTTCTGCAGTTTTTCCTAAAATCTAATTTTACCTAAAGAGCTTGCACAATGTGACATAAATATGATACATTTTTAGGAATAAGTATAATTCTAAATACTCTTTCTTGGCAGTTGTATATTACTGTGGCTTAGTTATTGGGCATGTTAAAAGTGAAGAGAAATTCTGGGAAAAAAATAGATGTATTAATATTTATTTGAATTTGTATAAAAGAAATGTAAAAACAGCAGAAAGAATTTCTTGTTCTATAAACTATTCAAACTTATAATATTGCCAAATACCTCTTAATTTGTCCAGACAGCAGTGTAAGCCAGCGTTACTGTATGTGTTAAGTGCATGAGAACATCTGGTATTACATTATTATATTCCTTTATTTATTATCAACTTCTTAGCCCTAAAATAAAATCTTTTCCTTGAATCATATATTATTTAAAGTTTGGTTTAATTGGATTTGTTTGCTGCGTCTCTGAGATTGTGAAAAGGGACCACAGGTTTAGAAATGTCAGCTTTCAACGTGAACACATCATGAGGTGAGGGGAAAAACCCACATCAAAAGGTAATTTCCTAACTTCAGAAATTACCATGACCACTACTTATTGTAAACTGACAGCAGAATATCTTACCTTTTTTTCAAATTTCTTTTTCTGAAAAAAATAATTCCTTTGCAGATAACAATAATTTGAAAAGATTCCTTAATTCATCTTAGGACTTACTTTGTCTTGTGGTTTGGGCCTGATGTGAAAAGACTTGTGCAACAGCGGTAGTACTACTCAAAAGTATGGATAATAAATGAAGATAATCTGCTTGGCAAGTGTGAAACTTTGCTTTTCACAAAATACTCAGTAGGTATTTGCCTTAAGTGGTTTTACACATTTAAGATAAATGTCTTTAGGCAGACTTCCACTGATGCCTTGGAAGGTGAAAATTCACTTTTCTTGCTCTTTCTCCTGAATTTTGGTGTCTGTCTTGGTTTGTGCAAGAGTATCTCACACTGGAGTTTGCACTTAATCATAGCTTAATTGTTAAAATAAACATCCCTTTTTCTAGTCCACTGTCAGATAAAAGTTATGTTCTGTCTCAGAGGAAAAAATAAAATTAGAAGCCCAGGTGATGTGAGATCTCTGTATAAGCACTACTCTGGATTAAAAATTTTACTGTACTCCAGAGAAATTTAGCTGATGATGGTGTGGTACAAGATCCGTTCTTCCTGTATCCCTTTTGCTTCATACTGCCTAGCTGTTAGAGGCCTGGCTTCTTATTTTTTGACTACAGTGGCTAACCAGCTCATCTGAGAGCCTCAGCCAAGTGAACCTTTCTGTCGTTTCTTCCCTGATAAGCAAGGTGGGAGAGCTTCTGCTTTTATGAAAATTCACCCGTAGCAGTGTGGTTATTTTAACGGCAGACTTATATAATACATGGGATATTAATGTCTGGTACTTTATATTTGTTTTCATAGAAAAATGACCAGAAATCTGTGACACTCAACCCTGTAACTGACTGTTGTTGTGCTGAAAAATAGCAAGGCATTATTATTATTAGCATAAGGCAACACAACTTTTAATTTTCAGAGGTTGATGTGCTCCAGGTACTACATATGTATATGCGTATATATTGCAGTTTGCAACTGAGGCCTAGCTGATAAATAAAACCAGAGCATTCTATGGAATTAAATACATGCTTTAACTAACCAGAGCAAATTGATTGTGCTAAATGTAAGAAAGCACATGAACTAAATATACAGTTAAATTACTTTTTGATTAATACTCTAGGTGAATGATTTTTTTTCATGTTGCACAGTGATTCAGTTTTAGAGGAAAGATCAGTATCTTCTGGGAGGCAATTAGTGTCCCAGCTGGCAACTTGGTACAGTTAGCAGGACATTGGACAGGCAGTTTGGAAAACTGGGTTCTTCATCACATGTCTCAAAGCCTTTAGAGACAGAAAATTGTTCAGATACGTGTTGGTGGCTCTTCACTTTAAATTCACTTTCATAACAAAGAGATGAGGGGGGAAAAAAAAGAGTCCTGGGGTCAAGTGCTGGCTAAATGGTATAAGAAATTATTCCCATTTCAATGTATACTGAGGTTCACAGTCAAGATACTCTAAATAAATTACCTAAATAAATAATGGGAAGACTACTTTCAGTGCATCATATTATCCCAGAGGAGTTATATTTTTAGGGTGAAGACTAACAAATACGTATTTGCTTTGTTAAAGTCTGAACTGTTCAAGGTAAACAGCCACATCCAAATATCCTTGGTATAATCCACACAAAGAGTCCTTTAAAACAGTGAGTCACTTAAATACTGGCTGGGCATTTTGGTTTCTGGATACTTTTAATCCTTCAGACAGTTATAATTTCTGCTTACCTGATCCATCTGTATGCTATTTTATTCTCTCCTGTGAGGATGAGTTTAGGGCAGAGATCTCTTGAAAAAAAATTTTCCACAGACTATATGCTTTGACTGATAGAAGATGTCAACTGCTCACTCTAAAATTAGCTTTAATGTTTTTCACATATGAATTACTTTGCTAAGATTTTTAACGTGGACAGTGTTCACAAAGGTAAGGTTCAAAACAGAAAGCTGAACATCTTCTGTTGGCATGTCATCCTGAATTCAGATCCCAGGAACTCATTCTGTCTGTAGAGAGCATGGTCACATCCTTGTTTTATCCTCTTGCTTTAAGACAGGATGGTAAGTACAAAATACTGTCTTTTTGTAATGGCACTGGCCTACAGAAACAAAACTAGGAGACAACTGAAAGAAAAGGTAAATTTTTGTATGGAATTTGGACACTTCAGCTTCTGTATTGCCATACAATTTTGAAAGATTTAACAGGAAAATTGTCATTAATTTTGATAAGATTTATCTTAAAAGCCCATATGATTCTTTGAAATGCTTGCTCTTCCTCTGCTAGCAGGTACATTCCTAAATAATGGCATAAAAACCATTAAAGCTCTAATAATAAAGTCTTCTATGAAATATTAATGTTTAAGTTTTGCTTGAGCAAAAATTTTTGTAGAAGATTTGACAAATCTATTTTTAAGATTGGAAAGATCATAATGACATATTCACCTACTGCATATAATATAAGCTGTAGAAATTCACACCATGAATCTTATATTTCTCTGCATAAATCTGGCTTTCCAGTTATTCTGTAAGGTAGATAATTACTTTTGCACTCATTGGCTAAATGTTCATAAAAAAGCTTTCTGTCCTGACCAGAACAGAACCTATTAAGAACCTAGAACCTATTAAGACTTTTTAGTTTGATATTCAAAGCAATTAATGTATCTATCAGGCCACAGATATGCTGAAGTCCAAACTTCAGTCTACCAATAACTGGGGCAGTTGCTTACCCCTTAAGCAGTGCAGATCAGTGTCCAGTCCAAACATTTCTGAAGCCTGAGGAAACCAAGTTGTGGAATAAGGTTCCAGTGATCAGAACAGGTCCTGGTTATTTAGGGAAATGCTACAAATCCTTAAAAAAACCAAAAAATACTTTTTATTTCTCTCTAATTTAGAATATCCTACACTCATATGGCTCTTCTTTATGGGGGGG
>VZRE01004478.1:136822-303698 GCA_013396775.1 Cephalopterus ornatus | reverse complement strand
GTGAGTGCCGCCGCCGGGGGCGGCGGGGTCCGGGCCGCCCGCCCTGCCCGGCCGGGGCCGGGGGGCTCACGGGCTCGGGGGGACGCTTTGGGAAGCAGCCTTTGGGAAGGCGGTGGGCGAACGGCGGCGTCCCGGCCGCGGGGTGACAGCGCCCAGCGCCCGCCGGCCCTCGTCGCCCCGGTGACCTGCCGATGTGCTTGGCAGGGTCAGTGTCCTGGTGGGAGCTCCCAAAGCCAACACCACGCAGCCCGACATCGTGGAAGGAGGAGCGGTGTACTACTGCGCCTGGCCCGCCGCCCGCTGCCGGCAGATCCCCTTCGACAACACCAGTAAGTGACCGGCTGGTCCCAGCGCAGCGCTCGCTGTGCCCGGGTCCCCTCTCGGCTCCGCCGCGATCCCTTCACTTGGGTCACTTTGATCCGAGGATCTGCACTTGGCCGGAGAAATCCCGCTCCTGCGGGTCCGAATGCGTGTGCGCTTGCAGGGAAGGGCTTAATGGTCCCCAGGGAAATAATAGGAGTATGACCTCCAGGATCGGCACGTAGTTCATCTTAATAAGTGCCCTTTATTTTTCTTTTTTTTTTTCTTTAATGCAAGATATTTGTGGCAGATTCCTCCTTTTGAAAATAGTTTTGAGTGTTCAGAAGGCAAAGCCCCAAAACCCATGTCTCATGCTTCTCCGAGTCTTGGAAATAACAGGGTTTCTAGTCTTTGCTGTTATTTTCAGCAAGGGGCTTTCCGGCTCTTCAGATGGATGAAGGACCTCATGTGTCATGCTTATTTAATTCTTTTCAGAAAGCAGGAATTTTATTTCAGAACATTGGAAGCTAGATGCAAACCGATTTAGGCACAGTGTGGATAGACGATATCCACTTCCAAAATCCCAAGACAGATGTTTCTTATTTAATTGGAGGGAACACACGTTTTAAACAATTCAGGCTGTTTATGTTTTCTGTTGTCTCTTTATAGGTCTTGAAAATAATTTAAACCTAGTGTTTGCAGAGACTTTAAAACTGATTCCTCTATTTAGGCAGACTTTGACAGTTTAACCATTAAGTGAAAGTTAGTATTCTTTAGGTTATATTTAGTCTTAATATTTGTGGTTTATTGAAATAGAAACACAATACAATTCTTTTTTCTGAGAACACAGTTTAAATAAGAAGAGCTTACTTAAATGTAGCAAGTAAGCAGTGCAGTTCTTTACCCCTCCCAGCTCCAGCCACCCACATCCCATTACTATATTAGTGTCTAGGAACTCTGATCAGGCCGACTGTCCAATCACGCTGAGAATTCTTCAAAACAGAGTCAGTGGTAGTTCCTGTATGTGTATATGGTTACTTGGACATATGAAACTATGCACAGCATATGGTAAAATATATAAATGGAAATGTGCACGGACAGTATACGTGCATTATTTTTATTGTAATATGCCCTGAGTGTACATATTTTAAATAAAACCAGGAAACAGAGAAAATATTCATGTATTTCCATCTATGATTAGATACTTCATGTAACAGAAGTGGAATGTTTTATCTATGCAAATGAATTTCAGGTTTGAATAGAAAACTTCCAGACCAAAACTCTGTCATGTTTTCGAAGGGGCGTTTTGAAAAAATGAATTAAAACCTGTTCATGAAACATACGAGGACATCTAACTTTCCTGTGAGAGACTCAGGACAACTCTATGCTCTTGACAGTATCTTGCAGATACTATGTTTTGAATAAAGGCACAAGCAAACTGATAAGTACATCAGTAAGGCTTTGGACTGTATCACTTAACTATTCAGCTTGGGATCTCCGAAGTGTGGTTCATTCTTTCTTCCAGAAATGGCTGTTTGTGTCTTCTAGATAGAATCCTGACTTGCAGGCAGCTGAAGGTAAGCCAGAAGGAGCCCACTGTGTAGATAAAAGTGCACGATCCTTAGAGGAGGGACAGCAGCATAGGCAGGTTTAGCAATGTTGTCACTGGCTGTCTAGTTCCAGTTCTAAGGGCAGTTAAGGTGTCATTTCACACAATTCAGCAATATCCAGCTGCCTTTGTAGACAGGGTCCCCGGGAAGGTTTGCATACCTTGTACCAACCCCTGTTCTTCATTGCCAGCAACAGAAAGGCCATCTCCAGTAGGCCTTAGATGGCTGGTTTTGCTGATGTATGAATGTGTTTTCGTGTCATTTTTTTCTCTCCAAAATCCACTATTTACAGGAGTAAGTTTTCCTTCTTTTCTACTTTTCCTCCAAGCAGATATATAGTTCACGTGAGCTCTATCCTAGATGAAACTATTTCGAATAGTCTGTGACACACAGTTCCTTTTGTAGCCTTTAACCATTTTATGCCTAGTGGGGCTTAGTCCTGAGTAAATGTGGGGAGTGTTTTCAGTTCATGGCTCTTTCTTGTACAGTCATCTTCTGCTCATTATGCCTTTTCCCTACATCACTCATAAATGTTGCTATTCCCGGTTTATATTTATATTCCATTTTGATATTTATTCTAATAAACAGAAAAGAGTCAGTCTGGGTTGTCAAAGATTATACAGGAAGTTGGTGATGATACTGATAACTGACTCTAAATTTTTTTCTTCTTCATCCTGTTCCTAAACCACAAGATAATTCTTTCTTCCAAAACAGAAGCACCCAGAAGTTGTTAAAAGACTGAAAATTCAGCTCTAGCAGCTTTAATTTTAAAGATTAATGCTTCATACCTCATAGGAAATCTTTAAAAGTCTTGTGAAGCTTTGGGAATATTTTCTGAAACAAAACTTAAAAAAAACAGAGGCTGATTCAAGGCTGGAAGATTTCATTTTGATGCATTTTTATACAAAGCTTCCATTTTTAAGTACTTTTTTCTTGACTCTAAATAATATCAGCTCTTTCAGTTAGATTCGCTAAGCATAATAAAAGAAACAAAACTACTGAATAACTGGAAGCATTCTAAATTAAGTTCAGACATAAAAACTGAGTGGAACTAGGAAGAAAGGCAAAGTATAATGTAACACTTAAAAGGCAGTGGGAACCAAGAAGTAGATAAAGAATTTGTTAAATCAGTATTTTTCAGCCAAGAGTTTAATGGAGGACTTCTAAAGAATTTGTAAAAGTAAAGTAGATATATCTGTATCCAACGTTAGAGGTGTGAAATTGCTTCAGGTCACAGAAACTGTGAAAATTCCACTATAACATAAAAATTCAAGAGATTCAGTCCAAGAGGTTGACAACCACTGGCTTAAATTACATATGAGCATGAGGGCTCATGTCTTCCATTTCTGGATCTGCGTCCGGACTGGATGCACAAAACTCAAGTATGTTACATTCAATGCAAGTTGTGCTCATACTTCTACTGCCACAAATAAGTCTGCAAGTGGGCGTCTAATTGGTAAGACTCATGTGTAGCTGTACAGATTATTTCACTGTTTCCAGGAGACCAGTGGACCTAATTTTAAGAAAGGTTCATTTTTTTGCAAATGCTTTGACGTTATTTATATTAACGCAATATCTCTGTCCTACTAAATGAAAATGGTGAGGACACTGACTAGTAACATGATGGTTTAAGTGAAGATTCTGGACATTTTCAAATATCATGGTGTTACAGATGTGGAGTTACTTTGTACTAATTTATAGTTATCCTGTGTTTTACAGATATTGAGGTGTTTAGGTAATGAAAGGGTAGATATGCCTTGTTATGGAGCTGTAAAGTATAACCTACTAAGAAGGAGCAAAATCTCTCTTCACCAACATTTAAGGCTTGTTAAGAGGCAATGATGAACAAGAACAAGCTCATGAGTCAGGGAAGGGAAAGAAGAAAAAAAATTGTGTTGGGTTTCTGAAATATATATTGCCTTAGACAGCAGGGGCATTTTCTTGAGAAGTGGTGTCGGGGAACCAAGTAAGTAACTGACACCTTAGTGAAAAATTCAGTTGTGCTTAGGTTAATTTTATGATGTTAAGCGCTGAGATAGGATGGACTTTGGTCCTGTAAAGGCTATTTCCCTGAGGCATTTTATTTATTGTTGTTGTTGTTGGTTGTTGTTGTTGCTATTATTATTATTAAAATAACTAAAGTGTTAGTTTAAAGAATGTTATTCTATATCCTATGTGCCATGTAGTCCTAAAGGGAAGACACGAGTGCTAAGCCCAACTGAACCTGACACGCTGACATTGGTGTGAGACAACTCCAATGTCCCGATGTAGATCAGGGATATGACACTGCAAGGGTTGCACTCAGAGTCATTGGCAAGGAACAGCTAACCTCCCTGTCACCACAAAGACTGTGGCACTCAGTCCTAAACTTTTTTTTTTGGCTCATGTAAGTTTTAAATGACAAAAGAAAAATCCTTACAGTTTGTGAAGCCTTCTTGCTCTTTTTTTTCTCCTCAGAAACCGAGATCACATGAGGGAGTAGACATTGCATTGAATAACGTATACCCAGCAGGAACACTCAGTGTTCACCCAATTTGCAATGAAAGATATGAAAAAATCTTTAAAAAATGTGTCATTACTTCTGAGTGCCATGTTCTACCTGTCAGACACAGACTGGGCTCCTTAGTAACAGCAGTGATATTCAAAACCAAGAATACTCCTGAAATCATGTCTGTGGCCCTGTGCATACGTCAGGATGCCCAAGCTAGTCTGAGCCCTGTGGGCAGCTGCGTAATTTGTGTTAATGTGGAAATTCATGTGGGCTAAACTACTCTGCTGAGAAGATGGTTTAATTGAAGTTAATAGAGGTGCAGGAGTATCTGCAGCCATTCCAAAAAATCATACCATCTCACTGAAATTGTTCTACAGGTAGTTATCCCAGATTGTCACTCATTTCTCAGGTGACAATGAACATATCTCTGTTCTTCATAGTAGCTGATCCAGAGATTTCCAAAGCAATGAGATGATTTAATTGCATCAATAATTAGTCTTAATGCTGAAATATGGTTCCTGAAATGCAACAGAGGGGCAGAGGAGGGAGAGAGGATGAAATTTTGACATGCTGTAGGATTTGAGCCGACCCATCCATAAGCAAGTCATGTAACCGGACATTCCCATATGGGTTGGCCAGTGATGTGGCCTCCAGCCAAGAAGGGGCTTTAGCAGGAACTCTGTGTTTCCTGCTGTTGATGCAGCACTGACTCTGCAGTCCCATGTTTGCAGTTCTTTAAAGCTCCCTAAGTCTGTTCACCAGGTCAAGACTCTGGGAAGAAGCTGCCCCTGAGAGCAGACGGGTGCTTTAACCTGCTCCATGGCAGCAGGGAGCTGAGGTAAAGTATAATGGAAGGGCTTTTAGTATCCTCTTACTTCAGGAGATATGGATTGAAGGGCAGAGTCTCTTCTCCCTTGTTTCCCTATTTTGTAAAGCTGTCTGGTTGTATTGCAGTGTACAGCTGTGATACTCTTGAAACTCAATGAGAGGACAGGGAAACAAGCGTTGGCATCATATTAAAGGCTTGTGGTCTGTCTTTTCTCTCTTACCTACACAAAGCTAACTTCTTTTCAGTTTCACCTGTATGAAGTGAGGTTTTCAATGACTTTTTCTGCTTTAGCATTGAGGTAGAATTACCAAGACTTTGTTTGAGCTGTGTGCTCTTCCAGTCAGCCACCAGGAGAGGTAGCAGGAGAGCAATATGAAGGAAACTTTCTCCCCACTTGATTAACTGGGGGACTTCTGAACCTTTCAAACCTCTTGCAGCCAGAAGAAAACTTAAATACCCCCTAAAATGCGCTATTGCATTTGAAATCTGGTAAAAAGCTACTGGTTCAGATTTCAGAAACTCGTTATAATGGTCACTTTTAGTTATAATACATAACAGAATGCGTCAAGTTCTTATGTTTTAAATTAGCTCTTGAAGGCAGAATTTTAGATCCTACTTCCTCTAAGTTTCCAGAACTCACTGGGGTGTTGTCTTTGCTAACTTTACCACTGTTAGTAAAATAGGTTATATTTTTCTAAACTGGCCACAGAAAAATCTGAACAGCCTCTGAAGAAGAGCAGGGGAGGGGGATGTAAATCAGTTCTGCCCAAGTGTGCGGTTGATAAAAAACATGAGCTAATCTGGCCAGCAGTTGAGCTGATTGTAACAGAACCCAGGTACTGTATAAGGAAAAGATGTACTGTGGGACTCAAGAGATTTAGTTACATGAAAAAATCATTAGCTGAGGAGATGGTAAGATTCTGGGGAAAACTTAGAATCCCATTATAAAAAAAGAATTTACATCTCAAGAGAAATTGCTGAGGGAGAACTTTGTTGTACTTTTAAACATTGACACTTCTCAGTCCACTCTGCCAGTAAGACCTTATCTGTAGCCTCATGGTTCACTTGTAGCATTCTGATTTATAAGAGACTCTCATGAGTTTCTTTTCTAAGTCTCAGCCTTATCTAAAGAAGGGAAAAAATACTCGTAGCTATGTTAGTTCAAGCCCTGAGGTCTTAATTTGGCTTTGATCAGATTTTACTTAGGAGAAAAAAAATCCTATTGGGTTTGATGATTCTGGTTTTTTTTATTCATGGAATGAAAGTCCAAATAAAGCTCTCTAGATATGATCTATCAAATTAAAATAGCTCATATGAATAGCAGCTAAGTCACAGTAAAAACCAGGAATTAAATAGATGTTTTCAGAACCAGATAAATCTAAAAATAGAAGCAACTCTTGTCATCATGCAAGGATTTTGCATATCCTTACTGTCTCTAAACACCACAAAGTCTTTTTTTCCCCTCAGCATCAATTAAAAACAATTGCTTGGCTTGGTTCCCTAGACCATACATAGTGTTTAGATTTACTTTTGAATTCTGTCGCTCTGGTGAGGGTCTAATATCAATGACCCTGTGAAAGTTACTGGGTTACCTTTGCTTTCTAATGGGTGGCATCATTGGACTCTTTTATTGTAGTGATACGAAAAAGATATCACTGGTGATAGGGTTGACATGATTCCCTCTTTTCCCTCACTTCTAGAATATGGGAACATGTATGCCAGATCAAACCCTACCCTCTCCCTCTTCCCTTCTATAAACCAGAACCCTTAGGATGCTGCAGATCTGATTTTGAAGTTAAATGAGGTTACTCAGAACCTTGTGTAGTCAATGGCTGAAACCACCCAAGGGTGGAGATGCCACAGCCTCCAAGCCAAGTCTTGTACTGGTGTCTCAAAACTACATAGCATTCCAGGTGTTGACTCTGTTTCAGAGGGATATTCAATTTCCTTTACCTATATAAATTTAAATAAATGTTTGTTGGGTTTATATGTTTGTATTCCCATTTTATATAAATATAGATATATTGAGGTGATCATTCACCTCTACTCTGTATATATATAATTATGTAGAAATATATATCTTATGTTTTATGGTATCTATATTTTTATATGCATGAATGTGCATAGGTATGTACATACATATATCAGAAGAGGTATTTGAAAGGGATTTGCCATCCTGGATGTAGGTACAGATTTGAGAGAAGAGTGTAACTGAACCTTCTGCAGCTGCCTGATGAATGGCCATTTGTGTTTATCTGGTATATACAGGCAAATACACATAGAGCAAGTAAAGATAATACTTTGCAAGGTTCCTGAATGGTGAGAACTTACTTGAAAGAGTTGCAGGTTTATTGCATAGACAGATTTATTGCTTTGATTAGAAACATTGTTTTCCTGTATGAAGTTTGATTAAAATATTTTCACAGAATCATTTAGGTTGGAAAAAACCTCTGAAATCCTCAAGTTCAACCTTTGACCCATGACCACTTTTATTTGCTTTTGTTCATTTGAATATTTTCAAATTATAAAAGATGATGCATTTTTTACTTACTGTATTCAAGATGTGAATGAATCACAATAAGCCACTACCAGTGGTCACAAATACACCTGTTTCTTTTGCAAATCTTGATTACTACAAAAAAGAAATATTGTAAGAGTAGTGTTTGATTCATGCTTATTAAACTGTTTATAATGTGCTGACTCAGTGACTGAGAGGAGACCAATCCCCAAGAGAAAGCACCAAATTTAGTCTAATGTGTGCAAATGATGGATTTGCATTAACACTTACTCCAGGTTCAGGATTTAATTTCTGAAATTATCTCTGTACTGTTACTCTTAACATGGATTTGCTTTTTACTGTCTAAAGTCAAATTTTTCTACTTGTCCAGCTACTGCTTGGGCAATGTAAAGGGCCTCTCTTCCCTTTGGTAGCCTCTAGGTACGTCAAGACTAAAAGACTGGGTGAAGGAGCACTGGTTCTAAGAATCATGTTTCACTATCTCCAGAGATGCTTCGGAAGCTGGATTGTGGGGAAGTACCATGTATAGGAGTCATGGCTCCTGCAGTAGAAATAAGGTCCTTTGGGTTGCTGAAATGCAGTTTAAGGATGTCCTTGCACCTAAATTTCTATTTGTAAGTCTCTCTGCTCTTTGCATACTCCTGGTTGTCTGGGCCTTAGTCTGCAATACAGTCTTAGGCAGTACAATTATGAGTGACTCCAGAGCTGCATTTCAAGCCAAATTTACGAATCATCCAGACTGTTGACCATCTGGAAGAGATCCTGGGCTGGCTTTGAAGCAGTCCAGCTGGTACTGAGGCACTGGACCACTTTGTGGACAGGCTCAGGCGTTGTGTGCCCAGCCCAGCTGCTGCCTTGTATTCCAGCTTTCCTTGCATTAGTGTCACGTATCGTGATACAAGATAGCCTGGACTCCTTCCTAAATGGGGCCAGCCATTCCCTTCCAGAAGAGAAGATGACATTACATTGGAACACAACCTGAATTCAAGCCAAGTTTTTGCTATTCACAGAAATATAGCTTAGCCTGTGGGTAAGGTACAGTAAGACGTAGCCTGTGGGCGTCAGATCCCCATAAATAGCACAAGGAGAGAGAGATTTCTCTGTCATATAAAGGTGTTGTCAGGATGCAGACATGCTACTTTTTTAAATGCCTAGGTAACGCTGTTTTGAGGAATGTACCAAGGACAGATTTTTTTTTTTTTTGGTAGTTGGAGGGAGATTTATCTGCATTAATGAATAGTTTTTATCTGAGTCTGCTCTAAGCTGGTCATCCACAGTTATCTACAGCTGGTTAAAAAAAAAAAGAAGTACTTTTAGGCCATTATTCTTCTGACCTTGCTTTAGGAGAACTAGCCTAGATCATGTCCTGAGATGTAAGTGGGTGGCTAGCTCAGAAATGGACAATTATCCTATGGCACAGTAATGACAGCCCATGTGCATTCAGACAAGTTATTTGTGTATATAGCTTCATTTTGACAGAATTATAGGGAAAACCATTAATGTTTTACAGCGATCTGAAATAATGACTGGTTTTTACATACAAAAGACTGAACTGTATTTTAAGGCACAACCTTAGAAACTGGAAATATGAGTCCATAGCTCTAGCAAGGATGCCAAACAAAGGTGATTGGAAAATTTCTATCAGAAGAGATTATCTAGGGAAAAAACTGTTTATTAATTTGTTTGTCTATGATATTTTGCTAAGAATTTTATAATGAAAATCCCATGCCACATGACAAAAGATTCCTACTACACCATATGCCACTAAATGGGATGGGAGTGTGTGTGTATGTGTCTATAATTCTTGGAGATTTACTGGTGAATTCAGCTGTGGTTTTATAAATCCTGCAAATGGTTTTCCTAGTTTTAAAATTTAACTTCTTTTCAAATGTCTGTGTACTTTGCCAGTAGACAAGTATGTTGTTTGATTGAAAATGTAAGCTCCTCTTAAATTAGAATACTGGTTATGAGTATCCTCAGAGCCAGGGTAGCGCTGGCTGCCATTAGCTGGCCATGGCCGATTTTCAAGCTTCAAAACCTTTGTTTCTATCAAGACCTCATCTGTGGACATTGATCATATTCAGATCTACTGGAGCATTAAAAAAAGAAAAGAGAAACCTTTAAAATTTGTAAAGGGTCTGACTTAACTGGAAAAAACAATCAAAAGAAGTATTGCCAACAACTAGGTAGAAGCTGGCAGCTCTTACAATGTGGTGTGTCAGATACACTGTCTCTCACACTTCACACAAGTTTAGGCCTAACTTAAATAAAATGTGTTTTTAAAGTTAATATTTTAGAGTAATTTTAAATTCTACTTCCTGAATTTTTAAGATCTAAATATTCATGAAATTTATCTCTCTTTTTTCTCTAAGCAGGGACTTCCATAGTAGCTCCTGTAATTGGCGCAGCACAGAAACAAATACTTGTATGAAAGAAGATGTCTCCTCAGAGACTTTCAAACTTTAAAAGATTAATTCTTACTCAACTTTCCTTCATGTTTATTAGAAAAAAAAACAGAGATAGAGTACCTTTTTCTCCAGATATGGTGCATTTTCCTTCCTAATTCAGTTTATATTTACATTTATGAGGTTACCATGAACTGAAGTCACCAGCAATCTAATGTCCTAGAAAAGCATTCAGGTATCTCCTGTATTCCTGTTGGGGAAATCCCAAGGAGTGTTGGCTTTTTAAAGTGTTGTCTGCATTTTTTCCGTTATTTAAAAATGTGTGTAAATCCGCAGAATATAATCTGACACTACGTGGGGTTTTTTTTAACATTCCAAGGTAGACAGTATGTTTTTTTTTTCACTTAGAGTGAATAGAAAGGATTGATTCTTCTGAAATCCCTCCTGATAAGAACCAGAAACAAACATAAGAGAATGCAGATACAAGGGGGAAGGAGTAATGCCCTGCTTATGTATAAAGTTCATTAGGAATGACTGGTAAGGGAAGAGCATAGCTCATGAACATATGGGAAATCAGTTTACTTCAGGGAACTGAGGGTGAAAGGAAGGGATGTCTGCTTTTTATTAAAACCTGAAATGCATTATAATTGTCCTGAATCTTTGCCCAGATGGCTTCTCTTATGCTGACATCTGCAAGAGTGTATATAAAGCAACATTAAGAAGCTGTCTCTTGTGACAGCGTGTACACATGTAATTTTGTTAAAAACTAAGTCCTTTGCTATCTGTAGTGTTGGACTTTGAATAATCATGCTGAGAAATGTCATTTGTTTGACAAAAACTAATTATGGAACCTGATTTTTACGTGGAAAGTTTCTACTACATCTGAGAAAACTTTTTAGGGCTTTCCGCCTATTTTTGTAGATTCTTTTTCATTTTTCATCATAAATTCCAGGTAAAGTTTTTTTTTTTTTTTTTTTTTGTTTTGGTTTGTTTTTTGGTTTATTGTCGGGAGGAACACAGCATTTCTTATTGCAGTCCTGTGTATTTTTTTCTAAAATTTAAGTGTAGCTGTTGTGAATGTTCACATGTGAATTGAAGCTGTTTTCCACTGACCAGTGAAAAGCTTAAATGATACTGGGATGTCCATTTCCTATTAAACAGGTTGGATGATGACAGTGGATGCAATGTAATATATCCATTAGTCCGTTCACTTGTGTCTGTAACTCACAGGGAATACTTTTTGAAAAATAAGCTGTCAACATACTGCTTCTTCCTTTGTCAGACAACAGGAAAATTAAAGTCAATGGCACCAGGGAACCTATTGAGTTTAAGACAAATCAGTGGTTTGGAGCAACAGTCAAAGCTCATAAAGAAAAAGTTGTGGTAAGTCTTATGCATTTGGTATTCATTTGAAGATAATGTTTATTTTTCTCCAGTGTCTATCTGTAATAGCTCTCTATGTGTATATTTTGGAAATAACTTCGATTATGCATGAATTATAAAACAGATGATGTATATGATTCAGAAAATGAAAGCAACTTATAGAATCAGGTTGAACTGATCAAGTGAAGATGATTCTGCTGGCATATGAAAACAACAGAATGCCATATTGTTATAGAAGTGAATGATGATATTTTTTAAACAGACAGTGGGCATACTTTAGAAATACAAAGTAGCTGATAACTACGCTATAAAATGTTTTGTATTATGAAGGTATATTTGGAAAATTAAGTACAAAATGTAATGAAATTGTAAGTATTTGAATGTAATGAAATGTAATGAAAGCCAAAAACCTCTGTTGAAGTTCAGTTAGTAAGAGAAAGCGCTGACCTCTTTTGTCACATTCACATTGTTTTCAGCAGCTATGTTATAGTCATGGTAAAACAGCTGCAAAAAAAGTCATTATAAAAAAGCTCCAAATTAAGATGGCTGTCAAAATGTAATGTCTTGTTTTCCAGTTTCACTGAACATTTTACCTGTATTGATAGAGGCCTTTAGCAGTAAGCAAGTATTTTTATTGCTTACTAAAGTGGTGGTGATGCTTCTTATACACAGAGATTTTATATTTCCAATTTATGCACTTACTGAAAATGGCAGTGAAGTAATTGTGATAGGAATAATTAATTTGGTCATTAGTTTTATTAGTTTTTACAATTACAAAACAATAATTTGTTTTCGGATTTGCTTAAAACTTCCAATTATTACTTAAAAAAATAGTCATAAGGGAGGAAATATCAAAAGGAAATGCTTTCCCTTGTATTGTATGCCTTGTGGTTAACCTATGGAAGGATTTTGTCACGAAACAGGTAATGAATAAAACATCACCCTATTCTGTTACAGAGCTAAGTAAACATAAAAATTCTGAAATATTCTAAAAATAGCTGAAGATATTTCATTTTAGGAACCATATTAAACAACAATTCACAAATCAAAATAAAATACTTCTTTACCACCGTTTGTTAAGTCTTAATCAATTGAGCAGAAAACCTCATCACCAACTGATGTGCTGTCTCTGTACTGACAAAACTTTGTTTTACTTCTGATAACTCTTCTCAGACTGAAACAGAGATATAGTCAACACTTTCCAGGCAAAAATTTGGACAGCAAAGATGCAAAACTTTGTTAATCTTTGTAGGCTGAAAGAGAAAAACAAAATGACATCAAACTGTCAGGAACTTTTTAAACCTACAAATACCATAGTAAACTGCATTAGGTCAACGTTTATGGTAATATTGAGTTCTTTTTTCAATCCATTTTGCTTGACATCAGATGTACCTAAAATCACCCGCACATGACTCTCCTGTTTGCTGCACTCCAGTTTTGCTCTCTGTTTTAATATGCAAGGTTTTCTAGGCAGGGGCATGTTAAGAGTACCTGTTCCTTAAGCAATTGCTCCAGAAGCTCTGACTTTTATGGCAAGCTCTGAGTAGCACAGTGATTCATCCAGCTGGAACTGATTGCAGATCGAAGGCTTATACGGTAATGTCAATAATAGCAATACTTTGCCAGAGGCAGACAGGTTTCTCATTGGAAATGTAGGACAAGGTAGGACATGAATGAAGAATGTATTTGTATCTGAGAGGTAGTGTCTTCACCCTTCTTGGAAGTGAAAATTTTTAGGGCATAGGACCCCCTGAAGCATGACTTGCAGACCTGACAGTTTATCATTTTTATTTTTCTAATTATCTGGATTACCTCCAAAAAAGATGCCTCTCTCTCTCTACACAACTTGTATATCATTTATCCTTACACTGCCATGTTTGTAACACCACTACTGTAACAGAAGAATATTAAATATTAGTTCTCTAGCCAAAACTTATGTAGCAAAAAACTGTTCACTCAGACTTTTGAATGCATTATAGGTGTACCATATCTACAAAGATTTGAACCAGGGATTTATAAGAAGGAAGACAATCTGATGATTGTGCTAGATAATATAACACAACACCCTGACAAATCTCCTTCTGCTAAGTGGGGTGCAGTAGTTGTGCTGCAATACCTTCTCTCTTAAGACATACCAGGACAGAACTGGGATTGCCTTAAGCCACATATAAGTGATTTGCATCTTAAGCTATGGGAAGTTTTCCTGTGCAATGAGCAGTAATAGAGCAAAGATATTACTTGTGAAGCAGGCTTGGAGGATATTTGTAACATGTGCTTAAATGTGACTTGTAGTCCCTGACAGATTTTACCTGCCAGGGCTAAAAGTAAAAAATCGGTGTGCTTTTCAGGTAATAATGAAATTATATGAAGCAGTGGTCCTGCATTTTCTTCTGTCAATGTCTTGTGATCATTGCTGTATGAATGATTCAGTACTAGATAGAATCTTTCCACACAGTTTATTAAAAACTACATTTGCCAGATGCATGAGTGTGTGAAAGGTATGTGTGACATCGTTTCTATTTTAATAGGCTTGTGCTCCTTTGTATCATTGGAGAACCCTTAAAGATAGCCCTGAGAAGGACCCTGTTGGCACCTGCTATGTAGCAATTCAGAACTTCAGTGCTTATGCGGAATATTCACCTTGTCGCAACAGTAAGTATTAATGTGAACAATCCTTTGTTGAAGGAATTGATATTGCACTTAATGTTTTCATCCTTTCAGTCTTCATACAGTCTTAGTTGAATAAAGTTGCTATGTGATGTTACTGCATTGAATGAGAGTGTAAAGAAAAATCAACATTAAATTATATTCCTGCGATTGGATGCTTTATTGTATAATTAATTGAAAAAGGAGAAATTAGGTAAACTAAGTGTGTGCAGTTACAGTGATGAGCTATAATTGGTTCAATTTGAATGGCTTTAAAATGTAGCTAGATAAGACAGATCTAGATAAGAACCAGACAGCATTTTAAACCAATTATTCATACCTATGCTGAGTATAAATCTCTCATCACAAGATCGTAATTTGAAAACCAGACCCTGCATAGAAACACACAAGCCTGTATCACTATTCATGCCAATACCATCCACAATAGCTCATTTGTGAAGAACTTTCAGCGTGGAAGAAAGACATGCACATTAACACTGGTGCTACACACTCTTTTCTGTGCTGTTCTGAGGTTGCAGTAGCCATCTCTGGGCCTTGCTTCTTGGGGAATAAGAAAAAACTGCATGTATATTTAGAACCAAGTTCAGTTATCTAGAAATCTGGAGAAAATACCACACATTAGATTGTATCAGTCATTCATCTCATTCAGCATCCTATGTCTAAGTGTTTATGATGATTATTAATACCCTCATTACCTCAGTGCTCCATATTATTAAAAGCAATATGAAGTATCCAGTGACTTTGCTGAGCTTTGGATTGAGCTGAATCTATGGCAATTTTTACAGTACAGATCAGAGAATTTTCTTTCAGTTACTTTTCTAAAGGTAGCATGATACCTGTTGTTGCAGATAATGTTCTTGCTGTTTGCATATGGGCTAATTTCAAATCACATTTTTTAACTGTTCCTCTGCTGCAAACTGCGCTCCTGCCTTAAACTTTCTCATGGATTATTTTGCCAAGAATATAACAGGCATTTTACAGAAAAAGTGGGCATAATTACAAGATCTCTTTCCTGTGGAGATCTAAAGATAGCATCAGATCTTGTAGCTGGATTTTGTGACATCTGACAGATGTCTGATAATGTAGCCCAGTAATGCTTTCTGTGGTCTATCAGAAATCTGCACACCAATAGCAACATGAGATATCACATTATTCTCTGGTTTTCCTCTTCCCACACTGAGGTATAGGAGTAAACAGAGTTGTGCTATGTCTTCCTTTAAAGCCTAATCCTTGCCCTCAGATGGACAGTTGGAGAAGAAAGCTGAATCTGTAAGAAACAGTGATCATAAAATCTGCATCATGTACTTCTAATGTCTCACTGGGGCTTTGACAAAGGCTTATGTCATTTGAAGATAGAGTTCAAGTGACCATTCCTGCTCTCTGCTTCCCAGTCCTGCAGTCTTTCAGCATTCTGGCACAGACAGAAGTGCCCTAAAATGCATATCAGCACACTTTGTACAATTACATAAGGGTTTGGAGACTAGAAATAGGAGTAGAAAGAAGCAGGAAGATTGGTTTTTCCCATACAAATGTGCATCCAAAATTATATTACACTTTAGTCCTCACTGAGCAAATGTGTATCAGTTAAAGGGCTGACCTTTCCAAGGGACATGTGTCCCTTTCCCATGCCATAGTACAGATAAGCTGGATGTTGTCTGTACATTGACCCATCCTGACCCGTCCACTATGTCAACATTTTACGAGAATGCCTTAGTAAACACTTTTGTATTTATAGAAGATTGGACTGTGATGAACATTCTACAATTTCTTGTTGTTTACTTTTTATCTCCAGCCAAATTCAAACTTATTCCCTGATAGTTGTTGCAAGGGTCCTTCCTTGGCAGTGAGAGGAGAAATTCCCAAGTAGCAGGTCCTATTTTTCAAAATCTTCACAAGGGGCTGCATGTTCGGAGTACTGTAGAAGGTCTTGATTTGCTCTGCCTCTTCT
The DNA here is from genome assembly GCA_013396775.1 of Cephalopterus ornatus. Lineage (NCBI taxonomy): Eukaryota > Metazoa > Chordata > Aves > Passeriformes > Cotingidae > Cephalopterus > Cephalopterus ornatus. Next base: position 287,547 of record VZRE01004478.1, on the reverse strand, counting down.
CAATAAGAATACATCTTTTCACATATTTTGGCAGATTTACATTTACAGCCTTATAGCTCCAGAGATGTGTATGCTATCTTCCACATGCACTGGGAAAACAATAAAATGCTTCTACCTTCATAATTGCAGGCAATGCAGATCCTGAAGGACAAGGCTTTTGTCAAGCAGGTTTCAGCTTAGATTTTTACAAGGTGAGATTCTGCCTTTGAAGTATTTTGACCAAATGTAATGGTGATCTATCCCTAGTGTTCAAGTGTTGTCTCAGAGAACGTGAGTTTATCCCTATGCTGTTGCATGTGGAAAGTTTCGTGAAGTTGTTGCAAGGTCTTTCCTCCTTTTCAAGCTCCAAACTTTCTGGTTTCATTAATAAAAGAAATACTCAACCAGCACCTGTTTATCTCTTTGCAGCACTCCAATCTAACTCTGGTCAGTCTATCTTAATAGATAATTGTGCAAACAATTGTATGTGCTTCGATCTCAGTCTGTCCCACTTACAATGCTTTACAGGAACTTGACTTTCAGAAAGTCACGGGTAGGCACCAGATAGTTTATAAAGTTAAAATAGCTTGTATAATGATGCTTTTGGAGGCAGAGTAGTCATTGAGTAAGACCATTCATGTGGGGGTGACAGTGCTTAAGGGAAAGAACTAGTTTTTCTTAATGCCAAGAGGGTCCGGAAACAATATTGTGGAATAACAGATAAACTTTGCAGCTATCGTTATTATCTGTGCCATTATTACAACACCAGGGCCTCACATAACTTAGACCGTTGCCATTGTTTTCAGCGTTCTGCAGCTGCATTTTTATTTACTTTATTAATAGCTATGGGGTTAAGACCTCCTTGTAGGGTAGACAAAAGTATATTTCTCTAAAAAATGTTACTGTTGCTTCATTGAATGTAAAGACCTCTTTTTTGATAACTTTGTTTTGTTATAAATCAGCAATTTTTAGAATGCTATGTTAGCAGGAAAAAAAATTACAGCTTTCATTAAAGTGAACGTGTACTGGATGATCTTAACTTTTTTTAACTCTGTATTTTCCTGTGCATCCATGTACATCCTTTCCTTGAACATGGCTGTTCTTCTTTATCATGATTCTGATATTATTTTTGTCATTTAAATAATTTTTTTCCCATGTGTGCTTACTTTTGTGATGTTCTTTTGTTGTGTAATTTTATTCAATTCTGCTTTTTATAGAATGGAGACCTGATAGTAGGCGGGCCCGGTAGTTTTTATTGGCAAGGTATGTTCATCTGGCTGGGTAACTTGATCTAAGAAGTGAAGCAGAAAGTATTGTTGTTGTAGATTTCCATTGTTTTGTCGGTTTAAAATAACTGGTCCCAGATCTTATTTTCCACAACTGTAAATCAGAAGAATTGCTTAACAAGCAACTGAGCATAAAAATAAGTCAGGGAAATTTCAGGATGTAGGTTATATAGGAAGGGAAACAAATACAAATAACTGTTTTTATGTTGTCATTTAAGCATACTTGTCATTTGATTAATAAGTTGAATTTTTCCCTAGAAATACCACAGATTTAAAAACAGCTAGTATTTACACAGCAAACATACTTTTTAAAAAGTTTTTGTTACTGTTTGTTTTTGAGCACAACCCTTTATAGTTATCTGCATATATTTGAAGTTCTTTTGTGGCATCACTGTAGTTTCCAAGATGTAGTTTCTCATGTAGATAAAAACTAAAGTTGTTTTTGTAAAGGGTTAAAAGGTTATTTTTGTGTTAACCTGTTTTGACATGTATGATATAGCTGATTCCCAGCCTCTGCCTCCCAACTTGCCCATTGTCAGCCTCTTTGATGTGCGTTTTTGCATTGTCTTTAAAGAAGGAAGACCTAGTTGATTGTTATGGTAGGGAATTCATGGCTCTGAATTCTCTATTGAGAAATTGCTTCCATTGGTCTGCTATATTCATACAGTGTAGTGACTTCAGTTTGAACCAGCACATTTAAATGGGTCTGGAGATGTTTTTGTGATGATTCAATAGAAATTCAGTGCGTTGTTGTATGGATTTATGTGTACTCTTGAGACTTCCGGGGTAATAATAGAGAAAGATTGAGAGAAGGTATCTACTCTTTGCATCCATGTTCTATTATCCCTTCAACTCTGTTCTGATCTTCTGCAAGCCCTATTTTGTAGAATTTGGCTCTCTTTTATGTTCCTTCTATTTATGAAGCTGTTTGAATCCAGGTCAGGTAATCACTGCAAGTATTGCAGACATCATTGCAAATTATTCCTTCAAGGATATTCTGAGGAAACTGGCACGAGAGAAACAAACAGGAATGGCACCACCCTCATATGATGACAATTACATGGGTAAGCTATGCTCTATATAATATAGCAGTATGTTCTAAAAGCATAAGTCATATAAATACAAGAACAAGCCCTAAATTACTACTGTCACAATTGTGAGAGAGTTTCAACATGTTTTGCCTTAAATGCAATAGCAAACCTGTAGTTTACTGGTTACTTCAGTGAGATTATTAATATTCTTAAAATTATGCACAGCAACAGGGTTTGAGGATTGAGATCTTAAATGACTGATTAGGGTTCTTATTATTTGATCTGGAATAATTAAGTAGAAATACAAATTTTTTTCATTCCAAGATGATGGATTGAACTTAAACTAATTAAAGAGTATTTTAATTTTTAATAGATAAATGAAAATTCAGTTCTGCGGTATTTTGTACAGTACTGCTCAAATACCCAATTTATTCTCACTGGTATTTAAAAGATACAATTGAAGTAAGCAATAATAAAAGTCAATTTGAAGATGTGCAATACATAGAAAAAAGGCTCCTTATCTACCTTATATTAGTACTGATCTCTAAGAATTTTCATGATGTTCACAGGTCTCTTCATGTAAGACAGGTTTTTCTTCACATAATTGCAGAAAAGAGTCAGTGGAATTGGAAGGCGAAGATGCATCCTTTTACCCCTGCCCATAGATTTGAAATTGCACTCCCTGATACGGTCCAAAAGTCTTTACTGTGACAACAGCAACTACCTCACAGATTTACTAAGGCTCCAAGAGGAGCAACTGCATCTTTGGAAATCTGTCTTCCATATAAATCTCAATCAGGACACTCACATTATATATTATACATTATAGTATAGTAATGAAGACCTACATTGTGTCAACAGGTGTTAGGGTAAAACATCATAGTACCTGCTGGTTTTTTCAGATAAATTATTAATGATTTAGAAGCTCATTTTTGGAGAAGAGGGATCAATTTATATGGTTTATATTATTGTTGATATTGTATATATCAATTTATAGGTTATTTCATACCTACCATTAATTTAGTTCATAATTATGTGATAAAAAATTTTTCTTTTTTCCACACAGTTTTAGGATACTAATGATAGAAAATTTGTATTCAGATGATCAGTTGAACATACAAATCTGATTGGCCTTCCGTATTTTTTGAAAGAAATTGTTTATCAGGTATTTTTTTTTTTTGGTAATTTGTCTTTAAACAGGATACTCAGTGGCTGCTGGGGAATTTACTGGTGATTCTGAACAAGGTAAGAAGCTATGTAGTTGAATGAAAACCATATGGCCGTGCACCTATTAAATTGCTGGGTTTGGGTCTCTACATACCTATTATACATTTGAAACACTGGTGAGACTTAAGCTATCTGTAAGGCATATATTTCCTTAGACAGTATAGCATGACAAAAAAGAATGTCAGTAACACAAAAATCTGAATCTATTTTTATGGTATCATGCTTATGCATGTGGTCAGAAATTAGTGCTGTGACAACATTGTCGATGGAGCCATTTGGTCTCACTTAATTTAGCCAGTTTGATGTGCTGAACTCATAGCATGAAGTGTTGTGGCAGGGTAACTAAAACCAAGCTGAACATGGTCTAATTTTTAAGTTGCAAAGTAAGTTTTTGTTTTAGAAATTGAACGGTATTTTCCTGTGTCTCTGCAAGTTGGATCCAGTTTAGAAGAAAAGCTCCTGTCACAGCTGTCTGTTTAGCGAAGTATATTAAAAATAATAATTTATAAATAGAAATTTGCTCATGATTTAGCCAAATTCAGATGTTCTAATATTGTAAAGGATTTAAAAACATGTAGTTAGCTGAAAATACCTGTGATCCCTGGTGTTTCATATCTGAAGAGCTGTGTTTCTTGTGCAAGGCTGATAGTATTCTTCAAGTATTCCTTTCTTGAGCAGGTGAGCAGCTATGTGGTCCAGACTCACAAAGCCAATAGAGACATAGTACATTTCCACAAATGAACCCAGCTCTTCAGAACTGCTGCTGCTTAATCCCTCTGAAATTAGAGTTGCCTGTCCTGTGTTAAGAAGGGTTTAAAAAAATAAGTAAAAAAAGACACAGTTTTGAGCCAAACAGTATGATATGTGAAAAGAAATATCCCTGGTAATGTAAGGCTGCATTTTTTTTCTTGTTTTTTAGTTCATACTCAAAGTTTTATAGTGGATGATTTTTGAATCAGTAAGTCATGTGAATGATTGGCACAAAAAATTGCATGGTTGGCTGACTCAAGCCAGTGTCCTGTTCAGTCCTTCCTTATTACTTCCATTTCCCCTTGACCAAACACATTCAGTCACAGGGAGATATATAAACCCAGAGAGGAACAGAGGAATGGTAGGTCAGTACAGGCAGGTGTCTGAGGTGCTCCAATATCTGAAGTTCCTGAAGTGGCTGTCTTCTGACGTGGATCTCCTAGTGAGGGAAAGTTTAGACAATAAGGCTGCAGGCTGTGACTTCACTTTTTCCTTCGGGTTTTTTTTACACATTTTTTCTACAAGGTATTTAATATTTCATCATTGAGCAGACTGATTCCTAGAAGGCAGCTAAGTCTAATGTTTCATGTTCTTGTTCAGTTGATGTCTCTAATGCTGCTCACAAAAACTTCCTCGTAACACTTTTAGATAGCCTGTGCAGAACTTGTCAAACACTTCCATGGCATCAAGCAAAATAACGGGTGAGACAGATTGTTGTGTAGCCAAAATGAAAAGAAGTATTTGCAAGGACAATTGTATTTAGCTTCTGTGCTCTAGTATGGGATGCTGGGACTAATTCTGGTTCCAGCAATCCACAGCTGTCAGGTAGTAAGCTGAATTATACCCAAAGTTTTGTTATGCTGTGCTATGCTAAGTAATGCTAGGCAGAAAGAGACCTATGGATGAGTGTGTTCAAAAGTCGAGGTGTAACTTTTTATGCAAGTAACTTTGACTTCAAAAGTAAAGGTGTAACTTTTTATGCACTGAATGAATGTTAAAGTTGTATAAATTAATGTGATTTAATGTCGTATAAATTGAAGTGATTTACACATCTGATACATATCAGAAATCAAAATCCTTAGGGGTTCGAGGTAGAGAGAGAGAGAGAGAGAGAGAGACAGATATCAAGGAAGGTTTAAATGGCATGAGATGTATGTGGCATGCACCACTCAGACAGCATAACCAGTTCACTGTTGATCATTTATCCTTTCAGAGCTGGTTGCTGGAGTCCCAAGAGGAGCACAGAACTTTGGCTATGTATGTACTGGACCCTCATTTTATCCTTTTTATAGTGAGAAAGCAATTAGACTATTTAAAAGGTTAAAAGCTACATTATATTTTCTGTCTCTCTAATAAAACACTTTTAAATCAGAGAAAACTCTCACTGACTTTTACCCTCAGTCTTACCTGGCTGGGTTGAAATGCCTTACTGGTTTAGGCTTTGAATGGGAAGCACTTAATACCTTTCCAAAGTCCGTTTTCAGTAGGCAATTACAAGAATGCTTAGAGTGTGACTAGTATCTCTGTACTCACTGAGTGTTATCAGACCCAAGCTTACCCTTAGGTTAGCACATTTCATGTGCAAGGCTGTGTCTGCAGTAGAAAGGAGTCCAAGTTCAGATTATTCATACCCAGTGTTTACTTTCAGTGCTGTAAGTATATACACTGAATACCAGATGCAAAGAATCATGATAGGAAGTTAGAAGTGAAGAGAGAAAACAATATACATTTGTGGATACAGCTTTTACCTCATAGGAAAAAATGTTTCACAACTAACCTGACTGGGAAAAAGAGATCCCAGCCACAGACATATTCTTTAGTTTTAAGGACCCAAAATTCCTTGTATCTCTGGAACTTGTTCTTAAAATTTTTCAGAAGAAAGGTGTATATGTATATATGTATTTATGTATATATTTCTTGATGTTTTAAGTTCATTTTTTCATACTGATTAGCTGATAGTCTGTGATTTGCTGCTGTTCAGTGTCCAGTAAGGAAGGGAAGTAGTCTTTTCCTTATTTTATTCATGGGGAACCTGAGTCATAAAATCTTAGTGGTTTGTTCAAGATCATACAGGAAAACTGTAGTGAGACAGAAAATAATTGTACCTTCTTGGCCACCTGGACCATCCTGCAGTGTCTCAAATTGGTTTTCATTGATGCCATGCTGTAGCATCTCCATGTGTGCTTGAAACTTTCCATATTTTTCTGTTACCAGGTCTCAATTATTAATTCTTCAGACTTGACCTTTATCCAGAACTTCACTGGTGAACAGGTAATGTCAAGCAACTATGTGATGAAATATTGTATCTCTAGAGGATATAGTTTCATTAACATAGTTTCAAGAATATATAAAATAATTTTTGGTATTAATGACCATAAAAACAAAGAGGATTATCAGTAAAAACATTTTTAAATTGATACCTGATATGAAAGCCTATCTGTTGTTTTTTATTTCCAGATGGCGTCTTATTTTGGGTACACAGTTGCAGTATCTGATGTTAACAATGATGGGTAGGTTACCGAATATATTCAGCTCCACTGAACGTTCATAGAAGCAATGCCTGATATTTATTAATAAATGCAGGTTTTCAGGTGCTTCATACCTCAAAATGCTTTTCTTGGCTTCTCTGCTTTTCTAATTTTAATTGTTCACATAGGCTTATCTTTGTGTAATCACAGTGGCACGAGTATTTGCAGGCCTAGTTCAGGTGAGTTTGTCTTTTGGAATATTTATTCATAGGAGTGTGCCAGAGTGGGAACGTCCAAAGTCTTAGGAAACAGATTGAGGTAGGAAAACAGTGAATAAACAGCACTAGCTACCATTGGGAGGAGATAGGTGAAAGTGAAAAGTTCATTCTTCCATTCTCAAAGGCAGGTAAGTCTTCTCACATGTGCGGCATCCATAGCTTCACTTCTCGATCTTAAAAGCTTTCCAATATCATCAGCTCCTCTTTCCTCATTCCAGCACCTGTTGGTTGGCCATCCATTTTTATCATCCCAAGGACCAACAAGTGTCTATGTCCCATAGTTGTTACGGCAGGCATTCTGCGTGTCTGAGGGAGAACACTGCTCGGCTCCCAGGATCATGTCTCAGACACTTGGGGATTTCACGCCCTGTTGAGCAAAACACTTGTTACCTTCAACTCATGTAAAGTTTGATTAAATATTTTAGAAGAATAGGACTGCAATGAGGTGATATTGACAATAGCTTTTGAGCAAGGAGATAAAGATCCCTGAAGCTCAGAGCCTTGGAAGTCAGCACAAAGGTGAGCCAGGACTGTAATTTAGAGATGTGGCATACTCTTGTCTATTGTGAAGTGTCTCTGATATGTCTACCTCATATTTTTTTCTTGTGATCATTTCTTAATAGGTGCTTAAACATAGAGCATTAAATAATTTTTCTGGGCTAAATCATTTCATCCCATCATTGACTAGCGACCCGTTAAAGAGTGAGGGATACAAGAAAAAAGGGAAGTAAAAAGGTGGTAAAATGTTATTGCAGTTACAAACAAAACAATAAAAAACCAGAAGTTTCAGCAGTTTCAGTGGTAGCTTCATTGTACTCAAATCTTTCCAAGTTTCTGAGATCAAATATTCATAGTACCACAGCTTTTGAAAATTCGTATTTTTATGATTGTATAGAGAGTCAGGATTAATTTTATCCTACTAATGTATTAGAAATGTGAAAGGGTGGAGAAACATGAATCGAAGTTCCAATAGACACTCATTAGACTTTCAGGGAACTTGCTATTTAACTTCTCACTGAACCAAAGTATTTCCTTGGCAGGTTATTTCCTGTTAACCATAGGGTTGCTTGGCAGGTCTCATATTTTCTGTGTACCTCTAAAACCACAGTTTATGTCAATAATATAATCAAACTGTTGTTGAGGCCTGTGTGGTCTCCCAGTCTATATCTTAAAAGAAATCTAATGACTCTTCCTGAGATCCAAACATCCCACAGAAAACAAAACACAAAAAGCTCTACTTGATAAACATGTCTGATTAGATATGTAGTCTGTCTTTGCTGGTTTGCACATATAGTCAATTGAAATATTTATCTCAAGAGGAAAAAAAAAGGAAAAAAGGGAAATTAACACTACAAATTCACTTGGGCTTTTAGCAACTAAATATGAGAAGGTAGGGATAGCCTTATCAGTATGAGAAACCTGATTAAGTTATTTGCTGAAAAGATTAATAAAAGATTAATAGGAATGGTGCTTTGCTGTAGACTGAACATGTAGCTCAAAGATTAGGCTCATCCTAGGAAAAAAAGCTCTGTATACCTTCTGTTCCAGCAATTCTGCAGGAATTCCAGGGTGACTCTTGCAGTTTTATCTGTACCACACCAGGATTGCAGGCAGGACAGGGAAATTGAGGATACTGTTTGAACTACTGTTTACTTGCCTCCTGCTAATAATGAGAAATCCACAATGAAACTTAACAAATCAAGCTTTGCCATCAACTTACAGGCTACATTCCTATTAAAGAGGGAAAAAGAGAACATTTGCAATTTAGCCTGAAACAGTCCAATAAAAATAGTGAAATAAACTGTTTACTGGGTTTTTTTATTTGACCTATATCAAAGCTTTCCATAGTTATACTTTGACCTCTTGACATTTCCCATACTCCTGCTTTTTATTACTCGGCAGGATACAAAGGAATGGCATACAGTCTCAGCAGGTGGTCAGCTTTGTGCTTTTTAAAGATTTTTTTTTTTTTTATCGGAAGGGAAGTCGTACTGGTTGGTTACCTTTCTGTGTTGGAACAAAAATGAATATATAATTTATGTTAACTCTGGCATCTTAATGCAGTAATGAAATAAATCCAACAAACCAGTTCAAAATACAACTGCCAGCTGAACTGCACTTCGTGATTTAATATTACTGTCCAAGGGCTTTTGCTCTTGCTTTACTCTTATACTTTTTAAAAAAGGAATCACGTCAACCTGAATTTGGCTCAAAACTCTCAATTCTGTAAACATAAACTCCTCCAGTTAAAAAGACCAATTGAAATACCTTCCTTCACCAACAAAAATCCATAATACTAATCACAGAGGTACTTAGAACACAAGTACACACCCACACACACACCGCCTTGGCTGCTTGTTATAGAAATAATTAAACTACAGAAGCTGGGAGGCAAAAGTGACTAAAGTATTGTAAGAAGCAATTGCTTGTTCATTTTATCCACTTGGAGAGGAATGGGAAATAAGTAAGTGAGGATTAGGGAAAGTTGGGCAGCTGTCTAATCCTTCATTTTTAGCTATTGCACAGTTCTGTGACAGCTCAAAAAAACCCCAAACTCTAAACACAAACCCCTAGAACTTCCTGAGGGAGAATTCCTTCTTGCAGAGGACTTGCTGAAGCATCTCGCCTTGACCTATAGAGTTCAGCACTGGCAGAGAATGGAAAAATCAAGAGAGTAAGGAAAGGAAGGCTTTGGTGGGGGTGGTATGTGTGAAGACCTGGAGAGAAGGCAAACCAAGTGTTCCAGGGAGCTCTGCTGCCCACAATCAGTCTAGAAATAGGTCAGTGTATTAGATGACTGCCTTCCTTCCATCTTTCCCTCAGTACGTCAGATGATGAGCCATCTTAGCTACTGGGTTCTGGTCCCTGCTCCCTGGACTATTAATGCATTTTTTACAGTCATCGTCATTTATTTTAGCAAAATACTGATTTTCCCAGAAAAATAACCCAGCACTGTGCCCTTCTAGCTGAGATGCTGTGCTCTCTGCACAACAAGCTCCAGCTCTTGTCTGCTTGCTTCCTGTCTCAGCTGGTAGATCTTGTGTTCGGGGTTAGGCTTCTGCTTAGAGAATTTTAGGCCATGATAGATAGTCTGCCTCTCATTTCACCATTTTAGGGGCTCTGGATATTGCTCCATGAACTATAAAGTTATCTGAGTATCTATATATATTTACATCAGAAGCTTGCTGATTGAATGATTTGGTTCCTTACCACCTCTAAAAAAATCTTCCCTTAGCCTTACTATTGTTCATTTGTAGAATATTCATGGGAGCCAAGCTCATCTTTTACTTTTGGTTTATACAGCACATAACTCCATGGGGTCCCAATTTACTGGGAATATCTGGACTGTAATGTAATAAAATAGTAATTGCTGATAGTGCTACTGTGTAATGCTTTTAGTTCATGGTATACGTAAGTTATTTTAAAAATAGCATTTGTGATTGGTTTTTGTTGTTGCTATTGTTTCATGGCAACCATTTCAGCTGATATTCTGTCCCAAAGACAAACATCTTCCATTAGTAGAGGAGGACTTTTGATGTTCAGTGTGAAAGGAAAATCCCCACCACAGATGTCAAGGCAGCATCTACTTCCTTCCTTTTAGTTATTCTTGCCATAGGGTAAAAATCTAACATAAAAAAAGAACAGCTGTACCAAAGTGACATGACATTTTGAAATACAGTTTCCTTTATGGAAACATACTGTAAAAATTTTATAAAAAAATAACATTTTTAGAAGTACTTTGTCACAATTTATAAAATGTGTATGTTGTACAATGTGATTAAAAGGCTTCTAGATTAGATATCCTGTGCTAAATTCTGTGGTATATATCTTAGAATCATAATATATACTTCTGATAAAGTAGTAGCTGATCTGAATCATACGGGGTTTTTTTTCTGCCAGGATTGGGAAAAACAATGTAGTGCAATTTTACTGAATTGGTTTACTAATAGATAAAGCCTTTGGGAAAATGTTGATATTGGGAATATGATGAATTGAGAGTAAAAGGTTTTATATGAGTTTTACAAAGTTTGAACAAACTGTCATATTAGAGCAAGAGAATATGCTTTTCCAAATTAAGAATTCTGGTATCAAATAGTACTGGTTAATACGGATGATCGATGTCCATTGAATGTAATGGGAATTATTTTATTAGTTTGCATGGGCTTGAGCAACCTTCAGCAGTTTTATACTCTCATTTCATATCTCAGAATAATCCATTAAAAATACTTCTGCTTGTTATGTATCTATCAATCTCATTGATTTTATTCTTCATTGTTTTTTAAAGTCTTGTTTTCCCACTAGATAAATATTGATAACATGTTTTGAAACATACCTATTTAGAACAACAACATGCAAAATATCCTTTGGTTAGTCTGTGTTCTTTGACTGATTCTTCTTGGAGTAGCAAAATGGACAGAAATTTTCTGTTATTTTCCCTCTAAGTGTCATATTTTTGTGATTTGATGATGTCCTTTCTCTTTAAAACTCCATGCAGCAAATTATGTGAGCACTGCAACTATTCATGTGCCTAATATTGAACAGAAGTGTTTTCAGAAATAAAGCTGTGGCTTTGTATCCCAACTCTATTTGAATTAGTGATGAGGCATTCCCTGTTAATTGATGCTCTCCTTGTATTTCATGTATATTGCTCAAAAATTGGCTGTAAAGTGGCAGGTATTTTTTTCAGTTGTTCACTTACTGATGTATAAGTTGCAGAAACTAGATTTTATACTAAGATGTGTCTCTCACTAGCACTGTTAGCAGAACAGAACAGATCTACAGAATTTGTTCCAGTAACACAGATTCCCCATTAGTTAAATTGCTGACTTCGGGATTCTTAACTGCAAAGTATTAGTTTTCAGTGTCTATTGTGAGCATAAATTGAAGTGCAAGAAATTCTGTTTAAACCTAAAAATAATTGTTTTTGCTGTGATGGTGATCAGACACTGGAAGCAGTTGCCCAGAGAGGTTGTGGAGTCTCCATCTATGGAGATACTCAAAACTGGACTGGGCATAGCTGTGGGCAGCCTTCCCTAATTGACTATGCTTTTAACAAGTGTTTGGACTAGAAATCTAGAATTGCCTTCTTACCTCAGTTAGAATATGACTCTATGATAATTATCAGCTTCCTCTTTAGCAAGTGCCTAAACTGTGTTGTTTGCACTCAATCTCTCAGTGACACTGCTTTTTGTTTGACTGTTCCAGTTTAGATGATATCTTAGTTGGTGCCCCTCTCTTTATGGAACGAGAATTTGAGAGCAAGCCTAAAGAAGTTGGGCAAGTTTATCTGTACCTGCAAGAAAGTGCATTCCTCTTCCAAGATCCTCAAATTCTGACAGGCACTGAAGTGTTTGGTAGATTTGGCAGTGCAATCACACACCTTGGAGATCTCAATCAAGATGGATATAATGGTAATTTGTATGTAATGTAGTGTATCTCTGTATAACATTGAAATTAAAAATGGCTAAGCAGTGAATATGAAGTGTCTGTGCAGTGGCTGAAAAAGGCTTTTTATCTTGTAACAGCCTTTGAAGATCATGAGAATTTACACTAATGTAATGAAATTGATATTGAGAGCCAAATCATGAGAAGCTTCCCAAAAGGAGGGCAGTCATATTGACTAGAGTGCTATTTTTACTAAATATTAGTATGTTCATTTGATTAAAAATATTTTTTTGTTTTATGACTATAATTACATTTTTTTACTTAGTTAAGCTGTTTGTGCTTGTTTAAAAGCAGAGTTCTCAAATGCCTGGAAGAGTTTGAGCATTGAATGAGGCTCAGCACATGGAGCGTTTTGTCAACAATAAAAGAATTGAACAAATACAGAAATACTATTTTGGAATCAGCCTTCCATTGGTACTTAGGCACCAAAAGAAACACTTGCACAGTGGGTCCTTTTTCAAATGCTTATAGCACATGCATACAACAAAATGTTCATGTAGGGTAACTGGCAGCCTACATTCAAGAAAATAGTACAGGTGAAGTAACTGCTTAATCACCTGAGATGGCTGGGATGCCTTGTGCACCTAGAGTTAGCCTCCTAGACATGGTCAGTAGCACCTTGGTTTTCCCTGCATACATTTCCTTACTTCTTATTTTCAGGATGTTAGGGATCTTCAAAGCAGGTATCTCTGCATCTATAACAGCAAGAAGTTTTTCCTAGAGGAGTTATTTTGCACAGTAGCCTTTAAGATAGTTGGCTCACAGAGGAAAAATTAATGGACTTTGGTCCTTCATAACAGTGCTCCAGCCACTAGATTCTAGGGCAAGGTCCTCATTGTGTGGCTGCTGTGCAAGGAAAAAGTCATGTTGGGAGTCACAGAATCGTATTGGGGTTCAGACTGCACAAAATATGAATACCATCCTGTGGGTAGAAGCCATTGGATTGTGACTGTGGAGAATACCCTCACTGGCTTGTCTTGGAATCCCACCATGGAGTTCAGAAAGCTGAACCCCATGGTGGAGACTTCCTGTTTTCTACCTGTGAGAAATAGCAGATGCCCTCAGCTACTCTGGGCAGGGAATATTGGTCTGCTCTCCAGAATTCAGGTGAGGCAGGCAGGAGACATTGCTGTTTTCCTCTGTCACTGTGTAAAGACTGAGAAGAATCTAGAGCCAAAGTCTTCTGCTTCATAACTGAACACGCCAGTCATAGAGCATTCACACACTTCTGCCTTTAGAATGAAGCTACAAGTTCCTGGTGCTCAATTTAAGTTTAATAAAGAAGTCCAGCATCAGCTTCTAGGTCAGAACCTAAAAATTAGAGTTGTAGATATGTATCCTCTAATGTTTTCTATTGGCTGGCTCAGATAGTGTGGCTGTTGAATCTCAGTCTAGACACATGACTGTCTCCACATCCCATGCATAGGAAGTAAGAAGAGCGCTGTGAATTCTGCTTCTTGGATATGGCACCTCATTTTTAAAGACTGAAGTATTTGATTGCATAGTGCCCAAGGCCTCCTGTTAAATTCCTGACTCGATAATGTTTCTATTTGTCAATAAGGTCATGGCTTGATATAAATGAAAACATGATATTCCACTGTTCTCTTTTGTATACCAAAGCGCTGGATATTTGAGGGATGAAATGTTTTTGTCTGTGTAGAATATTTTATCTGGAAAAAGAAAATTAGTTTTACCTGACAGGTTTTCCTTTTTAATGGGGTGATAGAGGAAATCAAGGAAAATTTGTGCCTGTTTAAAAATATTAAAGTAGAAGTAGGCATTCATTAGATCTTGATTTATTAAAGCTAGTTAACTGCCCTGGAAATACGTAGAGGAATCCAGTGTGGACTGGCTATTTAGTATAATTCAATAATATCTTCAAAGGATTATTTTATAAGCATTTGTCATGAAACTTTGACACAGAAAAGACACTGAAAACTTTTTTGTATATTTGCCTTAAAACTAGAATGCTTACAGAAGCACAGAATGTTGAAGATCTTGCATGTTTGTAGCCGAAGCCATTTGTGTCTGTTTTCCTGCAGGGAGTTAATTTTTAATTGTGCCCATTCTTTTTTTCTTTTTTTTTTTTGCACTGCAGACGTTGCTGTTGGTGCACCATTTGCAGGAGAAGACAGAAGAGGGAAAGTTCTCATTTACAACGGATACAGTAATGGGTTAAACACTAACCCTTCCCAGGTTCTCAATGGAGCTTGGGCCTCACAGTCCATGCCTTCGGGATTTGGCTTCACTCTGAGGGGAGACTCAGATGTAGACAAGAATGATTATCCAGGTAAGATTTTTCCATTAGAAATGGAATTTTATACTTCCATTCTCTGGAAAATGCATCATGCCTAAACTGCTCCTTTTGGAAGGCAGAGGTCAGAATAAAGGACAGACATTTTTGGACAGTTCTAGTTTGCTTTCCTGAGAGTTAAAATCAGACAAAAACAAATACTCCCTTTCCTTTCAAAAGACATGATCAGAAAGTCAAGAAAGGGCTTAAATAGTTGTATTAACATAAAACATGTGAAGTTTACAATAAAAAGCTTAACCCTTTCCCCCCACTTCCAAAAATTGAAAGCTCTCAGCTTAGTGAACTTGTAAGGTCTCCTTCATCCTGGCATTCTTTCTTAATTAAAAACATGTTGTATTGTAAAATAAAGGATTGACTTGGTTGTGTTGCTAAGTTATTTTTTGCTGTCAGAAGAGACAC
Source organism: Cephalopterus ornatus (assembly GCA_013396775.1). NCBI lineage: Eukaryota > Metazoa > Chordata > Aves > Passeriformes > Cotingidae > Cephalopterus > Cephalopterus ornatus. The sequence continues at coordinate 272,370 of VZRE01004478.1, read as the reverse complement.
TGAGCTATATATAGTTAATGGCTTTGCATTACAAAAAAGCAGAGAGAATACAAATTGCTTAAAGGTAAATACTTTATTTGGACCTTTCCATCTCTGTTTTCATTTTGCTATATGGACTCCTCCTTTTTAGGTTAGCTTTGATTCTTCCTTATTAGCTTACCTAATAAAGTAGGTATTTACATTTATCAAGTTTGTAACACTAGTTACACTAGTTACACTAGTTTCATATTTATTTTTTAAAGAAATTTTTTTCTAGCACCTAAGTAGTCTGAGTGTGAGAGTGCTTGTATTTACTCTCTCTCCTCTGGAAGCAAATATGTTCTGTTTCTTTTCATCACAGTTTGGAAGCCTTAGCAAGGGTGTGCAGTAAAACATCGTATTTTGTTATTGTGAAAGGTTCATCTGCAGTAAAATGTTAATAGTCTGCGCTTTCCTGAATTACTGTGTAATCACTTTTGTTAGCCTGGGTTATTTCAAGGCTAAAGTTCTTAGAAGTTGTATTATTTCAAAAGTAAAAATTTTTCAAAAGGACAAAAATGGGATCTCTTTTACCTTTTGTGGTGGACTGTAAAAACCTTGAAAAGGGTGCCTTTTCAAAAGCAGAAGGGAATTTCTGGGAAGGGGTGTTTACAACAGAAATCACAGTTTTACCAACAGAAAAGCTGACCACAGAGTGATAAAGTGAGGCTATCACAAGACTGCAGTAAGACGATCTTTAGCATTTGAGAGAAGAAAGGGCTTTTAAAGGCTGTTTTGACTTTTTGTATGCGTATTGTTGATGTTGCTATTAATAGTCTTTCATTGTCCATGACTAATGAGGTTCTTTTGGACAACAGAGCTCTTCATTAAAGTTTTGGCATTTAAACATCTCCTCAAGCACCCACAAGGCCCCCCAGCAAAACCAAAGAAAACAGGATATTGCATTCCTGACATTTCTAAGATTGAAAAGATAGAGAGAAGGGAGAGATTCTTTGACTCACATAGGGAAGAAAGAGGAGTAGAAATCTCACTACTGTATTAGCATACTTTATATTGAGCATCTTTTCAACTAACCTGTGGAAAGTTTGGGTAATGGGTCTTGATCTTTCTAAATATGTACTGAGGAACTACTACAGTTGTGAGATTTCTTGGAATTATTCTACTTGTCATTGTTGGCTCCACCATGCATCCTACTTCCAGAATTTCACATTGTGGTATTAGCTCACTATGTGTTAGGTGGTTTGGTTTTAGTACATGAATTACTCATTTTCAAAAAACAAAAATAAAAGGCAAAAAACACCACCCTGCATTTACTGTAACTAGCTTTTCCCTCCATCCCTCAGCTGAATATCTGGATGAGCAGTGCAGAGTACTGGGGAGGATGTCTCAGAAAACAAGAAGAAAAAGCCCTACTGTTAGTCAACCACCTCTTACTTAATTCACAAAGTCTTGAAGCACCAAAACAGAGCTGTAAAAATAGCACAAACATGGTACAGTACTAGCACAAAAATAGCCTTCCTATGGGAAAAAGGGGGGGAAAAGAAAGGAAATAATATGGGGAAATGGGAGCACAAAACAAACATGCTAGGCAATGAAATAAGTAATCCTTCTTGTGTCAAAGAGCTTTTCTTCTTTACCTCCTGACGGAAATGCTGAAGGGCAACTCTTGTACAAGGAGGAAGCAAGGTAGTGAAGTTGGAAGGAATAAGTAAGTTTTATTTTAGAGAAACTGAGTCTTGCTAACTGTAGAAGGTCTAGAAAACTAACCTTTAATTCCATGCTTCCCAAACTACTGTTTGAGCCTGTAATTCAAAGAGGATTGTGAAAGATTAGGGGAAAAATATAATAAAAATTTTAATTAAAGCTTTTTAATATGTGTATTTTATAAGAAGAAAAATGTAATAAAACCAAATTATGCTGACAGATCACTCTCAGAAGTTCTGTTCCTATGGACTGAGAAATGAGAGCCAGCTGTAATGTCTGGCTGCAGGCATAAACATGTATTGTCCACTGTCTAAGGTGAGATTCGCTAAGCAATGAGCTCTTCCATGGCTAGACTTCAAGTGTTCAGGACTGACTCGTATAAGTTCTTGTATAATTTACTCTAGCTCTTGTGCCTAACATTGTTTGTGAGTCAGGCATATGCCTGCTAGGAAGTGAGAGGCTGAGAGATGGGAGTTACTCTTCCATTTCATTTGTAATGCACTGTGTAGCATTTTCAGAGTTTTAGAGGTTCAGAACTTCTTTAGTACAGATCATGTATTCATGGCTTTGAATCAGGTCACTGACCTGGAGGCCAGAAGATACTACACGTTGTGTGGCTTCTTGTAACAAACCACTGAGATTCATCCTGGGATCACTGTATTGAGCCCATGAACCAGTGCTCTTTAATTAGAAGTTGAGGAATAAATACAGTTCCTAAAAAGTGAAGGTGGATCACAGTCAAATTTTTCACCCATTGGACAAAGGTTAAAGCCCCTCTTGTCTTGGAGTTCAGTTCATTCTGGTTTGAATCTGTTAGCCTTCTGGAGAAGAGCAGCCATTTGGTACAGGAAGTGGTATCTTTCTCTCTTCACCCAAATGTCGGTATAAGCTCAGGGACAGAGAAGAAAAGAGGGAGCAGATGAAGGCTCCCTAGTACACAGTGCTGTTCAAATCCTCCAGCTTTCCTGTGGATGGAGTGGTTTCTCCTTCCTTCTCTTCCTGCAACTCCTGGCCAGTGATGGAAGAGAGTCCCCCTCCTAGTTCTTGCTCTTATTTAGGAAAAGGAGAAGAAGAGTCTCTTGTCCCCTGTGAGCCCAGTTGTATAATAAATATGGGAGAAAACAGGTCACAGACAGGTAGCAGAGCAGGCAGGGAAGAACATAATACAGCCATACTGATACAGATGAAAGATCTGTCTAGCACTGTAGCATGTTTCCATTAGTGGTCAACAACAGATATCCAGGGAAACATACAGTTATTGTGATATTTCCCAGAATATTCATCCAGCATTAATCAACCAGATGAGCAAGGTGGCCCCAAGTCAGAGGTGGTATCTCCAAATTTAGTAGCCCTTGACAGACTTTTCTTCCATTAATTTGACCAATCATTTATAGAACTCATGTAAACTTCTGGCACATGCAACATGTGTCAGGAGACCCCCTTACTGAATGTTTTGTGAAGAAATAATTCTTTTCACTGTGTCTCATCCAAGTCTTGAACATTCCATTGGACAGTTTCAGTGCCCTAATTCTTATAGTGAAGAGACAGTAAACAATTCTTTAGTACACTGTTACTTTACGTACTTCTGCCATGTTCCCTCCCTCAGCCATGTGTTTTACCAATCCTGTGAAAGGAACCCTAATTTATTTAATCGTTCCTTGTGTAATGGAAAATGGCACACCAGTCCTGCTGTACCAGATGATGGCTCAGTCTTGCCACCACTCCTGCCTCTTCTTCGTATGTAAGGAGCAGTTAGTAATATGCAACTTATATCTGGGTAAAATATTGCTTCTAATAAAGATTTTACCATTGACCTGGGTTTCAGGCTTAACCAACATAAAAGAAGAGTTGTATCTTCCCTACTGAGAAGAAAATCAGAATTAGTACTTGACAAAACAGTAGTCCCAATTATTTTTCCTTGGTATCAGCAATTATGTTTGTGCAAGAAAATTAAGTGAGCCAGGAACTGCGGTCTGGCCTTGAGGTTACATGGCACAGCACAGCTCACTATTCAGATGAAATCCTCCTGCCCACTGGAACAGGATGACCATACCCAAACTGCCTTTTGGGAAAGGTCTTTGGCCCAGGCTATTCCTCAGAGCTTTCCTGGCTACTGTCTGGAAGAGTATTAGCTTGCACATGCTAAAATCACAGCTGAATCTGTACTAACAATACAAAATATGGGCAGTACCAATACAGTGCTCAGGTTCATGCCCTGACTTTATTTTAATTTCACTTGTGTAGCCACTCACTGCACAAAACATAGGATACGAACAGTTGAATGACTGTACTGAACAGGTAGTCACCTGTTCAACATCGTACCTAAAAATGGAAGTTTCTCTGGTAGGGTCAGCGTGCAGACAGGGCTGCTTTTCCCTCTCATTAGCAGTCCTGTCAGTGTAGTGACCATCTGTCTTCAGCTGTCCTGGCACAGATATTCCCACTGCAACAGTAACAGACCTCTACTCTCAGCATTGTGAAAATACAGAGATTTTTCTAGCCCTTCAACAGGGAAGACTGAGTTTTTGTTACTAAGCACCACCTTTGGTTTACATCTCCACAGCTTTCCAGGAAAGGAGTTCTGTAAATTGTGTCATACTCACAGACACTCCAGATGTTATTTGCCCAGAACTGTTCCTTTATCAACACAGACAGGGTTGATAACATGGTAGTCGCTGCTTTGCAGGCTTGGAGGTAGTGGGAAACTTTCAACCCTGGGAAGCAGCAGAGGCAGAAAGCTGTGATGATCATCCTAACAGTTGTAAAGACATGCAGCTGCCCTCTCTCTGTGTTGGTGTTCATCATGTTCAGCCCCAAATAGAGTACTCTTCCTCACCTAGCCAGATTGCAGTGCCAAACAGTGGTGATGGTGACAATGAATGGATGGATGCTCCCATCCTTGCGGTCATGTAAGAGTTAGAAGATAAAGATCAATTAATCCTCTTAAGCTACATCTACACTAGTAAATGAAATATAATATCTTTGGTTCTGAACTGTCACTGAACACTCCTTGTCCATACTATCAAACTCATTTTTTTGCCAAAGCTGGGTTACTGCGTGCTCCCTTTTGGTGACTAATAATTGGCATAGGCCAACTGCTTTGGGGCCATTCTAATGATACCGCTGAAGACAGTAGAGATACAGCACACAGGCACATTCTCTGCCACTAATTTGCTAACACATATTTGTAACATCTTTCAACAGACAGTCCATTTTACTGTTTTCTGACAGCTCGTGTTCTAAGGTCATATTCAAAGAAGGGGATCTGATCTCACTTCTGCTTCAATAGTAAATACTAACTTAACACCATTACTCTGGATTGGCAGTCATCTAAAAAGAATAAATGGGATTAAAGAAATAAGATAGGTGAATGGAGTGAAAAAGTGCAAAATATGGGCTTCTACCATCAGTTAAGTGCAAATACAGTGGTAGTTGGAATTCTGTGTGAGATTCTATGGTGCTGTTTTCAGTGCTGAGTTTAGGATATGGCAAAGCATCACTGTGCTGTGTCTGAGGTTGTACTGGCAAGACCCGTAACACACTTTATATAACCATGGGATTCCCTGTGACAGAGCTCTTCAAGGTTTGCGTAAAGGTATTCTGAAATCCCTGCCTCAGCACAATCTTCCTGGCTCTCTTCTCCTCTGGGACATCGGAACCCCATAATGGTAATTTTTCAAGACAGCTTCCACTCTCCTGTAATTCTGGGACTTTTAGGGCCCCTTTGCTCCATCCTGAGCTTTCTGTGTGTCATCAAAGCCTGGAACAGGGAATGAGGCAAAGGCATGCATTTTGCATTATAGTTTATTTTATTTATAATTTTATTTGTCTCTATTAGCATAGTTCAATTTTCATAGGAACCAAAGAAATCCATAAATCTCTTTAATGGGAAAGAAATTTGTTTCTTTTGGCTTCTGGGCATCCGTTCAAAGCTAGTCCCCACTGAGTGCTTGGAGCCTGTGATTATCTAGGTGATGGTGCCACGCTTCCAGCTGGTTCATCTGTATGTGCACAGCTCAGGCATTTGGAGGCTGTAAGGTTTCCACCCTCACATTTCAGCATATGCTCAGTCACTTGATGGCTGATTATAGCTGAGCAAATAGTTTATAATGAAAAACTTACTCATTAAACTTACTTTCTTCTTGTGGCATATCCTCCCGCAGGCTGTGGTTTCTTCAAATGTATTTGTGAACCAGGATGATTTATCCAGTTTCTTTTAACCATGTGGGTGGATTCAGAACAATGCTCTGGATGAAATCATTGTTCAAAGACTGTTGATTAATCGATTAGTTAATTAGTTAATTGCTCAAATAAGTTATGCACTATTGTTTCTGCTCCCTGGTTGTTTAGATGCTTGTGTAACTCTTAGTAATTTAGAGAGTCATTCTGGAGTCAGTGCCACTGAAGCTTCATCTTTAAGGTGTCCTGCTTTAGTTCAGACAGAGTTGTTGGCCTGTTCTTTTGGTTGTTCGTTTTAGTCAAGCCTTTGTCAGCACAGGGAAATGTGTAAGTCATCTTCATGCCTTGTTATTTTGGACTCAGTTATTAGCTTAAGAATATCATGTAGTTAATATAAACAGATTACTCCAGAAACATTTTAAGAAGGAAAGAAGTGTGATAATCAGACAGAATTTCCTCAGAGCTTCAGTAATCCAGTCTAATCTTATTAAAATAGGAGTATTTAACAGCTCCATCTGCTGCGTACATTAACTCAAACAGCAGGAAGAAAATCCTCAAGTTTCTTTCTCAGAGGCAAGGGTTCTTCAGATTCATAAACTTTTTTTGTGAACAACAGGCATTGTGCCAACAATATCACAAATCGGAATCTAGTCATGATTAAATTATGAAGTTGGTCCAGGAGCTTTGTGGAAGACAAACAAATTAAATCAATGAGAAGCTGCTTACCAAGAGCGAACTGCTGTGTATAGGAGCCAGAACAACGGCTTGGGTTTTGCCAGCAAATGCAGAAAAGCTGAACTGCTTCTACCAGCTAATTATGTTTTCACATGAATAATCAATCAAAAATGTTGAGAGAACCCAAGATTTGCCTCCAGATTTGTTCATTTTATGGCAAATTAATATCCATGTAATTTATAGGTGTGCTTTTCTAAAATTCTTCAAGATACTTAACGAAATCACTGTATTGGACCCAATACAAGAGGAAAGCCATTGATCCCAGTAAACAGTGTTTTACTGAAGTGATAATACATTAACTGTCCTCTTTGGGATTTATTTGTAATATAATAAATAATATAGTTGTATATATTGAAAGGGACTCATTCAGACAAAAGGGGGAAGTGTTGATATGAATTAGCCTTAGGTGGTATCCTTAACAGACCTGCCACCAGAATGTTTGAAAAACAGAGAAAGATTAAGGCAGTTGAGAATGGTAAGATTGAAAGAGAGTGACTCTGTTTTATGTGGTGGCTATTTGTAGTATTTAACTAAAATTCTTGAGTAAAGCTGGCTAAACTGGACAGTCCTGTGTCTTTTACTATGGTCAAGCCTGAAGTGATGACTATTTAAAGGCAATTTTATTCTGGACCTTTCCTGCTGAGATTTGGGGTTGTAATGCATGCTGAAATCCTAGAAAACAAATAGAAATATGATCATGGGCCTTTTTGGCACCTGACCTGCTAAGGAAAATAAATTACAAAAAAGCTCGCAAAGATTTTTTTTAACAGGGTTTGCAGCTAGGTAGTTTTCTCACTCACTTTTATAAAATTTCTATTAGCACCTGTACTCAGACAGAGTCCTAACTGTTTTCCAGTCCCTTTTTATACTCTGCAGTTAAACTGACAGACCACACAAAGTTATGTCTAAAGCTGTCAGCAAATCATTCTCATTCCCCAAAGTTAACATTTTCCTGCCTGTCCGGATAGAGTTGCACTGGGGAGGTGACCCAGCTGTCGTTTCGTTTTTGTGTTTCTCAGAAGTGAGGTGAGTGCCAGTTACGTAGTTGTTCATGGCTGTTTTCCCTGCTCACTGTCTACCATGAAGCAAGATGAGATATAATGCCTTGGCAATTTCTCTTAGGATTTCTGGACAAACTCAAACCAAATCTGGGGTGCTGTGCACTATTCATGTTCCTCCCTGCTCAGATTCCCTGAGGCTGCATCTCTCACAGGGAATGGAGATTTCCTTTAAAAATACCAGGGGATCAGAGAATTTTCTCAAGCTGATAAATGAATATATTAGTTGAAACTGGAAGTAGGACCTTGTTGATCGAAAGATCAACTTCATTTGGTTCTAGTGAGCATCATAGCGAGTTTCTGCCCTTTATCACACAGTGTTTCAGGTCTGGAAAAGCCACATGGCAGAAGGTGCAGGTAAACAGACCAGCTTACAAACTCCAGCATGTCTTTCAGTGCCATCTCCTTAACATTTTATGATAATTTTATCTCAGAAAATGGATTCTCTAGAGGACATCCTGGAACCCTTCTCTTCAGAGTAAAGTAAAATTTGAAATAAGCTTAGTTTTGTACCCCTAGACATCAGTTAGACATGCCAAAGACACTTGTTTCATGATTAAGCTCTATGAACTCTACCAGTTGGGACTTTAATGCATGCAACCCGTAAGCTGTGTTGAAATGGAAGATAAAAATTCCTGTGGAGTCACTCCATGCTTGTTTTCTTAGTTTTTGCAGTGTGGCTGTGACCCCACAGCTCATTTATCCCACAACAGCAAAAGAGGCAGAAGCACACGGCTGCTGCTACCAGTTCCTCCTTCCAGATCTCGGCTTCTCTGAAGGGGAGCAGCTGATAAAGAATCTTCTGAAAGAGACAATGTAGGCAAAGTGGTCATTTACCTAAACATGGAAACATGAAATATGAGAGAAGAAGTAGTGAAGGAGATTTTGTGATTCTAATGCTTCTCCTCTTTTGTTTCTCTCTTTATATATACATATTTTAATCTGAGCTTGAAAAGAAAACCCTCACTAATGCAAAGGAGTAAAGGTTTTCATATGCTTTTCTTCAGGCTCTGTTTGAAAGGGTTATAAGGAGTTAAGCTGCTTTTTTAAAACAGGCTTTTTTTTGCTGTGTAATTGGTTGTTAAACTCTTGTTTTTAAGCTAGTGACCTTTGCATCAGTGACATTGCATGTGTAGCATTAACAAATATTAACAAAGACAACTTCTCTCTATTTTTAGGAAGGGAAAGTTGCCAAGCTTCAGATAATTTAGACATCTCATGCATTTTTTCATAAAAATGATTAGTAACATTTTTTTGCAGAACACATAACAAATTCAAAACTTCTGCTTATACAAGTGCTCTGATTGGATGTGTATTCAAATCTCATGCATTTGTATCAACATCAAAAATTGTTTTTTCCAATGATGGGTATAGGAGTTGCACCCCACAAAGCAATGAAAGAAAGAAGAATAAAACTACTGCTCTTTAACAGAATAAGTAGAAGCAAAGAAAACTCCTTAATGAATCTTCCAGTAAATACTCTACTTGACTATATAATCACTTTGTCCTTGCATTAGATCGTAGATGTCACTACTAGGTATAAATATGTTTTATTGTTTGCATATTCATTCTTAATTCCACTTTCTCTACTGAGTGGTTTCACTCATTCAAGCTCTTTGGATCATGAATAAGCGTGATTTAGGCCAGAGAATAAAGGACACATCAGGGTAAGAGTAAGAGCTTCCAAACAAGCAAGATAAGCACAGTCCTTAGAGTGTGCCCGAATAGGGCCTTTGTGGTGGTGCCATGATTGAAGGTCCTCATCTTTTTTGCTGTGTTGCCAAACCTGGCTGAAATGGCAGTGCAGAAAGACTGCTCACGGTAAACCAGGAAGAATTTTGCCAATGAACTAAACTGGGAGGAGCTGTTGGCTCCCTCAAAGGCAGGGAAGCCCTGCAGAGAGACCTTGATAAATCAGAAAGCTAGACAATCACCAACTGTATGAAGTTTAACAAGAGCAAGTACTGGATTCTGTACCTGGGATGGGGCAACCCTGGTTCTGTGTATACACTGGGGAACAAGGGGCTGGAGAGCAGTGCTGTGGAAAGGAACCTGGGGGTCTTGGTTGATGACAAGTTAAATGAGTCAGCAGTGCTCTGGCAGCCAGGAAGGCCAATTGTGTGTGTGTGGGGGGGCATCAGACAAAGCATCACCAGCCGGATGAGGGAGGGGATGTCCTGCTCTGCTCTACACTGGTGCAGCCTCACCTTGAATATTGTGGCAGTTTTGGGCACTGCAATATAAGAAAGATTTTAGCTGTTAGAGAGTGTCCAAAGGAGGGCAGCAAAGATGGTAAAGGACCTTGAGGGGAAGCCGTATGAGGAGTGACTGAGAGCACTTGGTCTGTTCAAGCCTGGAGAAGAGGAGACTGAGGGGAGACCTCACTGCAGTTACAACTTCCTTGTGAGGGGAAGAGGAGGGGCAGACACTGATCTCTTCTCGGTGGTGACCAGTGACAGAACTTGAAGAAATATCATGAAGCTGAGTTGGGGGAGGCTTAGGTTAGATATCAAGAAAAGGTTGTTCACCCAGAGGGTGGTTGGGCACTGGAACAGGCTCCCCAGGGCAGTAGGCACAGCACCAAGCCTTTCTGAGTTGAAGAAGCATTTTGACAATGCTCTCAGGCACATGGTATGACTCTTGGGTGTGACTCCTGTGCAGGGCGAGGAGTTGGACTTCAGCAATCCTTCCAACTCAGCATATTCTGTGATTGTGATTTTTTAGTGAAAGATCAGATTATGAAATCGTCCCAGGATCAGGGTCTGGATAAGTCTTGGATGTCTACCTGTTTTGACTGTGCCGTAACATAGCCCTGAAACCTTTTGAGTTATCAAGTCTAGTATAAAGCAATACATATTATAAATCAAGTCTGTTGCAGAATTCATAAAGAGTATTCACCTGGGAATAACAGAACAGAAATGCCTTCCTTTGTGTCTTTCACTTTCTGTTAATAACATAACATTTCTTTTTCCTTAAAAAAAAGAAACAAACAGGGGAAAAAAACTAGCACAAAACCCATGAAAACCTCAAAAAAACTCAAACACAAAAAAACATCAACAAAATATTAAATCTTTTTTGGAGGGTTACTCTGGATGCTACTATCAGTGAGCTTCCAGGAAAAGTTCTGCCTTGTGCCTGGCAGCCTTTACGGCTTTGCCTCAATTAGTTGTTTATTTAAACATCTTCAGATTTTGGTACTGTGTGCAAGTTGTCTAAAAAAGCTACTAATGAAAAGGACACATAAATGTCCCAAAAAGGAGTTAAAAACAACACTCATTTTTTTCTGCTATTTAGTGTTCCTGACCCTGAAGCATATTTCTCTAAGGCCAATGAAACTAGAAAAATGTAAATGTTGTACAAAAAGAGGATCAGACCCATAAACTGTCCATGCCTTCTCCTATTAGTACATTATTCATTGGAATTCAATGTAGGGCTGGCTGGTGCCCATGTGAAGTACTTGTTTAAACTTGCGAAATCTTGGCCATCTGAAAGACAAAGGAGCATTAGAAAACATACTGCCAGCCCTGGATCAAGCCCATCCAACTAATTAACAGCAAAGCTTTGTATTTGCATCATGCTCCATTACTTCTGGGCTTCTTAAGCAAACCAGTGCCAAAACTATAAAAGCGGGAAGTAAGGGTTTGTTTACAACCCTGAGTACCGGTTTAATTAACTTATTTAAATCCATTTAGGTTGCCAGTCTGTACCACTGCAAGGTCTGTTGTAAGGTTCAGTTTACTGAATTAGACACGTGTCAATCAAATCGTATAGTAACAACAGTGGAGTGAGAGTGCCCAGATGGACATTTGGGGGCTTTGAAAATGAAACAAAGCTCTTTCCAAAGTCAGAGGCAACAGGAAAGTTGATCTTTTTTCATCACTACTTGACTGCAGTGTTTCTCCAGCAGGCCTGAATGGATCCAGCAAAGCAGTCTAGGTCTTTCTGGGGAGCCCTGTTTGGGGGCTCGAGGCAAAAAGACGAAATATTTGCTCCTGAAGATTCCCAAACCCAAGCCGATGACCACTAACAGAGAAGTGCCCAAGTCCCAGTGTAGCATTTGTGTTGTTGACTCCATCTGTTTGGAATGGTGACTGCTGGGGAAAAAGACAGCTTTAGATGGATAACTGTACACCTCAGTGCCCGCTGCTGCAATACTGGAAACGTTAGAAGCTCTGATAACAGCCATCCTCTGACCTTGCATTGTCTTTATGTGCAGAGATGTAATGCTTAAATTAATGAACAAATTACTTAAAACACAAAGCAGGACGGGAAGGATTGTCAGGAAGGAACACCATAAATTTTCAACCTGACTTGTATGAAAGTGAAAAGAAATTGGTTCGCATCTCTTTGAGATACAAGTTGGAGAGAAGTGAGATTGTGGAGTGAGTGACTTTGTGTTAAATAGATTGGCACTTATGGATACAACTGAGACGTTTCTGAGACGATATCTGACAATGTGAAATGCTTTCTTTCAGGTACACTTTTGAAAAAAATTGCTTAGAAAGGAATATCATATTTGTTTTATGTTGCTGCATTTTTAATGTAAATAATCTAATTTAGGCGGGAAAAAATGTGTGAGAGATTTCTGTATACCGCTTCTGAAGCCATTGTTTTTTCCAGATTTAATTGTGGGTGCATTTGGAGCTGGGAAAGCCGTTGTTTACAGGTATGTGGTAAATACAATGGTTTTTATATTTTGCAGCTCTGGTGAGAGATTTGCAAATAAACAAATTTCACATTCCTGTATTTCCCTGTTGCAATGCATAAAAGCAGATCATTAGAGGTGATAAATTAAATATCTTGCGAGAAACCAATGTTTTTTTCCCATGCTCGGAACTTGTAATTTTCAGTGAAAATTTCCATGCTTAGTCGTAGCTTAAGAAGCTTCTGGAGTGTTTGGCTCCTCAGTTAATTTTAAAGAAAAAAAATTAAAACGCATAGAATTGAAAATTAATTTCTTTTCTGGGAGAATGGTACTAGTAAGAAATTTTAAGGTGACTCTAATTCTTCAGAGGTCATGTATGTTAAGATGAACTATTTATTGAAAATAAAGACTGTTACTTTTAGCTTCAGTTTAAAAAAAAAAGCGCAAGATCCCATTTTACAAAACAAAAAGTTCTTGCTGAATATGGAACTCCACTAAATGCACTTTTTAATTAGAATTATAATTTAAAACTACATAAACAAGAATCTGTTACTGTTCTCTTAGCCCAGCCAGGCTGACAGTTCTTCACATTTAAATATTCACCATCCATTGCTACAACCAGGCAGTCATGTTTCTTGATTCCTGTCTGTCTTCTTGTTGTCTGCATTCCCAACAGCACCTGACGGAGAGAAGGCATGTTCTACTTCTCAACTGAATGTTTGTGAAAGCATAAGAATTTTGTAAAACAGGAATATTACCTCATTTCAACACTCTGTAGGTGCAGTGAATAGACCTGATTTTCCTGCTTCCCTGTGAAAGAATCAGGCAAATACTTTGCAACGCATCACTTCACAGTGCCATGATGACTGCACAGGATGTGAAACGTTGGAGAATTGGATCCACTGTGTATTTTCAATAACAGGAAAATCTGTTCTATTCAGTTTAAGAAAGTGAATTGCAGGTGGCCATTTCCTGGCCAGAGTGTATCAAATATGCAATCTGTCATTTTGGTGAAATAGAATATTGTTAACTGAAATTTGCTAGGAAAAAAGGTTTTCCCTGTTGCACAAAAATGAAGAGACTAATTTTATTTTTTAATGTCTTGCTGAAGTAATATACAGAATTAATGATAAAAGCTCAAATGTGTATTAAAATATGATGAGTTTTGTAATAAGCTGAGTTAGCCAGAATTATGTAAGTTACTGTAAAACAGTACTTCTGTCTTAAAAAAAAAAAAAAAGAATCTGGGCCCTTACTTGTTTTCATTTGTCTTCTAAATTACTCGCAGTTATAGATTATCTCATTACTTAATAACAACTTCAGAGGGATGGTTCCCATTACCACAACTACATATCCATGTACTCAGCAGAATTTACTGATGATTATTCCTGATTTACAGAGTCAATTTTCTCAAGAAATATCAGACAGAAAATGCTTCATTTTTCACTCAGGATACTCTACCTCAACTTCTACTTTAAGCAAATTATGTTTGGGGCTTTTTAAGAATCTTAAACAGAGCTAGCAATTCTGAATATGTCACTTTTAATGGAGACAGTACAAAACAAATGTCCAAAGGACTGCTGTAAATCCCAAAAAGGCAGGCTCTGTCCCTTCGTGAAAACCCAGTGTGATGAAATGTGTCTGATGTGCTCGAGTCCTGGGACACATCTATTGGTTAACTATAGGATACTGTTTCAGTGATGTGTTAACCTGTGATTTTTTTTCATGAAGAACTGTCAAAATCTCAGTAGGACTTCTGAGCAAAAAAAAAAAATTCTTTTGGGTAGGAGCAGCGTTATAATAGTTATAATACTGTGTTCTCCCAGGTAACCCTGCATCTCTGGCTTCTTTGTGGCCATCTCAGTTAAGTATTTTCTCTGCTTCAACTTAGGTACTCATGTGCTCTTTCTGTGTGCAGTGAACCTTATTTCTGTCCCCCAGAGCCAGACCTGTTGTTACAGTGAATGCTCATCTTATTCTGAACCCCATGATTGTGAATCCAGACAACAAAACTTGTCAGCTCCCTGACTCTCAGCTTTTAGTGGCCTGGTAAGTTCATGATTACTCAAAAAACGTCCTTATCCTCTTTCTCAAATAACTTCTTATTCCTAACTTTTATTGCAGCTTTTTTTGAACATGTTCAAAGTTCAAAACATTCAAACATGCTCTGAGCACAGCAAAAAAATTCCTATGAGGAGCTCTTTTTTGTATCTTCCAGTACTTCACAAATTGTCAAACTATGTGGTAGCTAAAAGTTGAGTCCTTTGATATACTGAGTCTCCTTCTGCTTAGGAGGATGCTCAGTGTGCAGTCAAGCTGCAAAATTATATGCAATGTTTGAATGAATGAAAGATAAAACAGATAAAACGCGTAAACATTGATCTGTCAAAAAACATAACTTTGTTGAGAAAATGTAGCAGTGAAAACGATGCAGACCTTGTGGGACCACCATTTTCTGTTGGAGAAAGACAGATCTTGCTCCTTTGTGGAAGAGAGAATATATCTGGCTGACCATCCTGAGAGGAGTTCGCAGGATGTTGTTTCTGGTTGTCTTTGGTCAGAGGAAAGCTTTTTTTTTTAGTGCACCGGACAGGACAATGTTTCATCTGTCTTTAAAAGAGAAACCCTTCACTACAGCAGCATTTAACTTTGAAAAGAAAAAGAACATTAAGAAACTGGAAGCTAATTAAAACAATTTAAGATCAGTTGCAAATATAAAATTCTTGCACGACAGTTGGAGGCTATCTAACAGCACATAATACCACATAAAAGCACGTTTACTGCACTAGAAAAAGGTCGCTTAGAAAGGACCTCAGAACAGTTGATAAAAGAGGCTATTACAAATACAAATACAAAAAAAGATACTGTTTAAAACTGGAAGTCATAACAAATGAGGAAACTAAAATCAAAACAGAGCATAAATGTGCACGTTGAATATAAAATAGTAGTACGTCTTGCCAAAGAGTCTGTGAGGAACAGATTTTTCAGACACAGAAACATTAGAAACAGAAAGTCTGCCAGGATGTGGGCTGGATGAAAACAATATTAAGGTGTAAAGGAGGACTCCAGGAGATACATGACTGCAGAAATTTTTCACTGCTTTTAAACCAGAGATGGTCAGAGGGCTTCCTCACACTGGACATGTTCTTTATAGGAGATGAGTTCTGAAAATCATCTCAAATGTAAAAGTCAGCAAAAAAGTCTTTAGAATACATTGATAAATATGAACCGTAAAAAATAATCATGACCAGAAGCAGTTCATTTAGAAGCCATAAAGGAACTAAACTCTGGTACACTTAAACCACTAAATATGTGGGCTGTCATTGCATCTGCGATGGGGCTGTCAAGAGATTTTCACTCTTGCACTTTTCTTTTGCACTTTGTGGGACTTCTCGTATTTATCATAATGTTCTTCATTTCCACATCCAGTGTAGAAAATTACCCATCTACAGAGCAAAGTGGAAGGCACTCAGTAGAACTACACAATCCCAGAACTTTATAAAACTTTGGCCTTTTTGGAATAGGATCAAGATCAAGAGCAAGATATGGAATAGGAGAGATCAAGATTTACCTTGATTTTTTAAGTACCTTTTGTTTTAATAGTTGATGTAATAAAGAATTTAAAATATCAGCACTTGGCTGAAGCACGTTCATTGATTAAAATTATGTTTTTCTCACAACTTCAGGCTTTAAGACTTTTAAAAAATGCTTAATGTCATAATGAAAAAGATTTGGGAACCAGAACAGTTACCAAGAGAGCATTGAAAGAAAAAAGGTGGTTTTTTGCACAAGAGAAATAAATAAAAACATCTCTTTTAAAAAAATACTCCTGCTGTAAGGTATTGTTTTAAAAAGGGAGTAAAAAACAAATACTCCTTTAGCATATTTTTTTCATTACTTTTCATTTCTCTGCTACAGTAAGCCAGAAGATGTTTGGTTCATATCTACAAGAGCTTTAATAAGAGCATAATTTAATTTCTGTCTGCTTTATTCTAAAATACTGTTCCCTAAAGATTTAGTTAGTATTACAAAATGACTGAAGAGCAGCTGGTATTTTCCGCACTGTAATTTTTCTCCTTCGTTGATACGAGCTTGTATTGTACATATTTAAACAATTAGTAGGGAAACCCCAACAAGCAAAGAATTCCTCAGTCCCATGGGATGAATTTGTGTATCTGTTAGTCAGCTGTGCAACTTGTAGAAAAAGTCTACTGACTGACACTGCAAAATCAGAATGAAAGAAAGCCTCCGACCAGAAAAGTTCCAGGAAGCGTGTGTGTGTGTGTGTGTGTGAGTGTGTGTGTGTGTGTGTGTGTGTGTGTGAATAATGTGGATTATTGTACGTTTCCAAGTGTTAGGAAAATATTATTTTTGCCATGATTGGAAAGCTGAAGCACAGAGGGAACATGCACAAAAAGTCATTTTTATACACAGCCATAAGGGAATTTCCTGAACTTGTAGAAGCATATAATTCATTCTCTGCTCTGTGTTAAATATGGCTATTTCTGAGTTCCCAAAACTAGCAAATCTTGAACAAATTCTGCAACTTTGAAGGTATTAAAGAATATGGGAAAATGGCTTTATTTTTTTCGTAAGTGTGAGAGGTGCAAGTTAATATCTGTAAAAAGGGGTAAATAAACATTTTAATTTTTCAAAAGCTGTTTCCACATCATGTGAATTATTAAGGCCAAGACTGGGTTCTAGTTATCGATATGTCTAATTTACCCATACATTGCTATTTTTATTACTATTTGAGGTCTGATTATCCCCTGGCTACCTTATTGCTGCTTTGTTCTTAAATTGTATCTGAAAACGTTATTTACTCACTTTGCACTAATTTAAGGCAAATATTGTTACTTCCAATTCCTACAGGAGCAAGATGTCAGAGAAATTACCTGACTTACCAAAAGTAGCAGAGAAGTGTCCAATAACAATAAACAGTCAATTTGTGGAATATATTTTTTTATTTGTAAGCACTTTTTGGGTTTGGATGTCTGCTTTGTAGGCTTCTTTAGGGAACTCAGCTATCTACCTTCTGTAAACCCGTTAAACCAGAGGTAGACTGTTTAAAATTTCTGATCTTTAAGTTCCTACTATCAAAAATTGTCATTCTTTTATCTCCAAATGTACTACTATTAAAGTAGTAATACAATATTTATAATCTCGAGTCAGCTAGATTTGGTAAATGAGACATTTCTACATACACTTAAAAAAAAAAGCTGAATAAAAAAGGCATACCAAAAATTTAAAATCCAAATGTAATAATATTTCAGCCTTTCCTAACTGCATAGATCAGACTGTTTTTCTAATTTGGCTCTTATCCACTGCTAGTATTTTCTTTTCCCATTGACCTAATTGTGTGATTGGTACCCCATGGATATGGACCTAAGGACCATTGTTGAGATGGATTTGTGTGACATTTTTCACAGGCTGTTGGCCATCCTGACTCCATGGGTCAGATAGCAAAGCCCTATGGCCTGGAGTCAGAAGACGGAGAGTCAGCTCTCAGAGGGAAGGAGGCAGGTGGTGACAGTTGCTATCAACACAGCTGCATTGCTGTGTGGGAGATCTCTGAGCCAGGTATTAGTTTTCAGTAGCCCTGGAGACATCCAAAAGGCAGTCTTTTGAGCTATCCAGCAGCCCTAGTGTTACCACGGCCTGCCCACGTGATGTAGCTTAGCCATGGGATGCCTTCAGCACTATAGCTCTATGTTGGTCACTGTCTTAGACTTTGGCATAGCAAAATCTAAAAGTAGGGCAAGTATTAGAGCATCATAATAGAAATATTGACTTACTTTTACATATTATACCTCAAAGAGGAAACAGTTTGTTTAAAGGTCATTTATCAGTAGACAATAATAGTCTCTGCTCTTCTGTAGAGGTTTGTGACCTTGCAGGATGGGTATCAGCCTCAAACAGAATGGAAGTCCATACCATTAAAGCTTAAATGACCTTTCTGCTAAAACATTATCCATTCTTTCTCTCCATCTGCAAACCTGTGTGCTAAAGAAATTTTCAACAATGACAAATGATTTGGTAATTCCTTGCTTTTGTAACTACAGTCAAGTACTATTCAAACCAGGAGCTTATAGTGATGACAGACACAGCAGAGAATAAATGTGATGTAGGGATCTGTTTGGAGAGACAAGATTGATAGCACATAAAAGACTCATATGCCTTAAGATGATGGACTATTTCCCAGCTGTTTCTTATCTGCTGAAATTTTCTTCCTTTGATTGTTATTTGTGTTGTTTGGTTGATTGTTCCTATGAGCATGCTCAAAAGCTCAGCTATTTTATTTCTTACCGTGTCTAGGAGTCAGATCTTGAATCTCCATAAATCCTTTAGACTTCTGTCCTCTTTTGTGGTCTTTCCTTTTGCATTTCTTTTTCTTGAAGCTGAAGCATCCCTCAGCCTCTCTACAGCATCTTCCTCATGAAGTGATGAGCATATCCAAATGGGTTTGTGATGATCTTTGATGTCTCCACAACTATTTCTGAACTAAATAATAAAATCACAAATGTGTGGTAGAATTCTGCTAAAGCCATGGTCTTGCCTCTTGTGTGGCCAAGAGTCTGGGAGATTATTCACTTCATGTATTTGCTCTTTTGCACATTCTCTTTTTGACGTGCTCTGCCTGGAGTGGAAGGAGTAAATCTTGACTCTTACAGTAATACTTAAGAACATGACTTCAGTTATCAAATATGTATGATGAACTACTCTGTTCATTGTAGTAAATAAAATGTACACTAAAATTATTCTGTTGAACAAGTAAAGCATTCCAAGCTGGATGTTTTAGCCCAGTGTTTTTTCAAACATGGCAAAAATTGTTTGCCTTCTCCAAATCAAGATCACTGAGTATATTTTTCTTGATTCTGCATTTGAGAAAATACACTTATGCTCTGATATACAAGACAGGCCTATAAAGCCTGATTTCTAAATTTTATTTGTGCAATTACACAGGCTTCCCTCATTTTTGTTGTTTTGTCCTTATGTATTAGGAAATAAGTGGTTCTTCATGTGTTAACTCATACTTCTGTAAAGAAGTAGGAATATGACTAAATTTGCAATTTCTGCATGAAGTGGATTGTCATTTGAAAGCTACAGTTTAGTAGAGTTTAATGGCATAGTGCCGTTTTTTCCTCAAGAATAAATGCCTTTTTTTAACCCCATGATAAAAAAGTGTTTATTAAGGTCATGAGAGTGACATGTGTCCCAGATGTGGCACAGTTCCGTTACATGTGTCAGAGGAAGCAAACATGCAATTAGAATGTGATTACAGGTTGTTTTAAGGGTTATGTTGCATAACAGTAGTGAGGAGATGAAGAGCAATGGCTAATGAAAATATTTTTTTATTTAACCTCTTGAAATAGTAACAATCTTATAATAATGCCAGTGGAACATGTTGGTATCCTGTGTATTTTTGATTTGCTAGAAAATAGCTGTTTTGCTATTGACTGCGTGCTCAAAGATTTTTGTGATTTGGCCATGATAAACCAGAAGGACTTCTGCAGACAGCCTGTTACAAAGGAGGTTTGCTGAAGGTCAGCATAAAGAACTCAACTTTGGCAATAGTATTAGAAGGGTAATCTCTGTAGGATGTCCCAAGAAATACTGGTAACAGAGGCTCTTGTCCATACTTTTGCCGGGAAGATATTCAGAAACTCTTCTGTAATTACTGAAGCCTAGGAGACTTGCTAACTTAATTAATATAATAGGTAGCTAAATATAGATCTCAATTACATCTTTTGAAGAAAATTAAAATAAAATTTAAAGATACAACTTGGGAACTACTGATTCCCACGTGAGTTCTCTTTCTGCTAATAATTACTTCTACTGTTTTATATGTAGCTTTACTGTAAGAGTCTGCGCAGACTTTGAAGGTCAAAGTATTTCAGATGAGATAGGTAAGAAATGTTTTCTATTCATATAATTTACTGTGTCGTGCTCCATTTCAGATGTATTTTTTTCTTACACTTTGAAAGATGATAGGAGTGAGATCCTCCCAAGGCAAGAAAATGCAGTTAAAAAAAAAGTATATGTATGTATATGACACAAAGCTTCTGTTATTGAGTTAGAGGATTTTTGATTCAGATTAAGCCATTTTCCAGATAAAACCAAGAATGTACCTTGTTGGAGAACGTTCTGTTTTGAAAAAAAAAAAAATGAAAGCAATAGAAGTCCTGTACATGTATGATCTGTCAGTGAAATCAGAAAGCTTAAATTACACATCTTCCATACTTTGCATCAAAAACTAGAGGGCTGCTAAACAGACAGGCACTTAAAGCATGGATTAGTTTTCCTTGGAAGACTTTGTTAGATTAATCAATTCTAGTATTATGTTATAATACTATAATATTATAATACAATAATAATTGATTAGTATTTTTTCTTTCTATATTAAATCAATACCTATTTGATTTATTTGTATCCTTTAGTGCTGAAAGGTGAATTGCAATTAGATTCATTGAAACAGAAAGGAGCTGTTAAGAGGACACTTTTCTTTGACTACCATCAGTCACATCATTACTTCTCCATTGTGATAGAAAGACAGAAACAGCTCCATTGCCAGGACTTCCTTGTTTATCTCAGAGTAAGTTGTTTAAAATATTTTGGACTGTCATCATCATTTGAGTAATACGAGGGATTTAAAGATAGTAGTAAAAAAGTAGCCACTAGAAAAGGAGGAACAATTTCCAAAATTACAGAAATGTGAGATAAGATAGGCCTTATCTGTATGTCCAGAATGTCCAGAACATACTGCTACCTTGAAAAAAATTCCCTATATAAATCTTTGGCTGATCTTTTGTCAATATAAGTATAAAATAAAGACTTCTTTTGAAGAGTGTACAGTTTTTCTGTGTAAAAATACGTTAATTTCATGCTCTTCTGGAAATTTTGATCAAATACTGCATCTCCTGATAAAAAATGCAAGATTGCTTTCCATTTTTAGTATCCCTTTATTTTTTAGTATTCTCAGTGGGATAATTAACTAGTCACGTTAGATGTCATGCCAGTTCCATTGTGACAGATATTTTAAAGGAACCTCCTTAGAAATATTGGCCTAAAATTCATATATTAAAAAAATATTTTAAAGGTATTTAAAAATGTTTTTGGAAAAAATAAAACTGTGGATCTGAAGTTGTAAGGAAGAAAGGGTCAATAGTTACTCAGTTGCAGCTGGAATTACCTCATGCAATTGAAGTAGATTCCAGGTCTGGTCTAAGAAATGCAGTGGGAGTTGAAGTGGAGAAGTTTCAAGCACTATGTAAGGAAGTACCTAGACAATAAAGTTGGTGAGTTTTACCATTGCTAATTCACATAAATTCTTGGTTATGGTACAAACCACCAGTATTACCTCCAGAAATCCACACATGTCCTACCTCCATTTCAAAAGGAAGGTGGGCAGTAGCTGATAGGAGTTGGTTTTGTGTCTCTCTTTTAAACAGCTTCATTTTAGGCTAATGGCTTTGAAAAATTTCTGAGTCTACTAAGCTAAGCCAGCTTCTTCCAGAAGGGGCTGTGGAGGCAATGTGTTCTGGGCATTCCAGTCACTGCTGAGTCACTTTGCTTTCCTAATAACACTACATGCAGCCAGAATTTGGCCAGCAGCTGTCAAAGAACCTTGTCTTTACATTCAATAAAGACTGAAGTCTGAAACTGTTGACATACCATACTAATCTGAAATAATTGTATTAAACCATTGTTATTATGTGATTGTCACTCACAGGATGAAACAGAATATAGAGATAAATTATCTCCCATTAATATAAACTTCAATTATAGTTTGGATGAATCCAGTTTTGAAGATAGTTTGACTGTGAAGCCAATACTGAACTATTACCAGAAAAGCTCATTAACAGAGCAGGTACGAATCTTGCATGCCACATTTTCGGTATATAAACGTGAAAGCATTTACAAGTACTATGTGTCATTTTCCTTTAAACAGAATATCCTGGCCAGAAATTACACAACAAGGATTTAATTAATTCAAAATGTAAATTGGATATAAATATAGAACAAACAGGGCTTTAAAGGATTTCTGAAACTTTGTTGTGCTCCTTGTTTTGATTGCATTCTAGAATATGTAAGCCAAGTTAGTGTGGGAAAGGGCCTGAAAAACGATACTGTTCTGCTAAGGATGTAGTTGACAGTCTAGTCTCCAACTACCATGTGGAAAGGAACTTACAGAAAGGAGACAGAGATTTAACTCACTAAGTCAGTGCTAGTGAAATTTAAGACACTTAGGTTATTGATTTTTAAGGAAATGATTTGGACTTTGAGGCATGTACTGACTCTATTACCGTTTTTTTACTTTGCAATAATACAGGCTTACATTCTAGTTGACTGTGGAGAGGACAACTTGTGCATTCCTGACTTGCATCTTTCTGCTATGCCGTAAGTTAAGTAAGATAAATGATGCTGTGTATAAGGAAGTCCAAACTCTGCTAACTGCTGTAACAGAATGAAGTATGTAGAGCACAGTTCTGTTATTTACTAGAGCTAATAATTTTCCAGATTTTAATTTGTGCATCCATTTCATCTATAAAACCAAGAAATGGAGAAATAGACACTTACAAATCACATTCATGATATTAATGGTTGTCACAGAAGACAGACTTCACAGGTGTACATTAGAGGTGGTTCTAGTTCTCTGAATGCCAAGAGATAATACAAATTATTGTTCATAGGAGGTTTCAAATTTTTTTATTTCAGTATGCCAGTGACTTTGAACTCGGGGCACAATTCTCCTGAACTCAGTATACAGTGAGAGTATAAAGTGAAGTAAATGAATTTCAGAATAAAAAAATTTCAAAACTTGGCAACAATTTCTCATATGGGGGAAGAAGTAGGCTAAGCAGGAAAAGTGGGAACCTCTAACAGTTATCTGCCTCTGTGCCATCAAAATCAGTCCATCATTCCTGTGGAATGCACAGCTTTGTTGCAGGTCTCAGGAGAATTTTTGTTGTTGTTCATTTTACAATGGACATGAGGGAAAATCTGCCACCTCTGTGCCCTCCTGAAACAATGCTGATGGCACCCCTGTGGCAAGTAATTCCTCCACCAAATACTTCTTGCTGGTTAGAAAGTAGTCAGACTCTGAAATTTTGTACCAGTAACTTAGAAGTTCTGTGGTAGTCTGCTTTGATTGTCCATGGTAGTGTTTTCTCTTTACCTCTTTTGTACACAGGTGCTGGCATACTTTTCCATGGGGTCATTTCTTATGGAAAATGTTTTATTATGTTTCACAGAACATGTTCCAGTACAGAGGTTTAGGAGAGCAAAATGTTCTTCTGCTTTATTCATATGTAAATAAAAATTGTGCATGTTCTAACTCCTGACAAGTAGTATTTTCTATACAGAGATACAGATCAGCTAATAATTGGAGAAGAAAACTGTGTCATGCTCATAATAAATCCAAGGAATGATGGGGAAGGAGCCTATGAAGCTGAGTTGCATATAAAGATTCCACCTGAAGCAGATTACACTGGGGTTGAACGCAACAACAAGGTAAATGAAAATCAAAATGTTAGCGATAATAAAGCAGAAACTTGGACACTGCTGTCTCATGCTCCCAGCACAGCAGTGTTTTACCATTATTAAGGGTGTCCCAGTCTGATATCCTGAATAGTTGAACCTTAACTGCAGTATAAACTCGACAAAGTTGTTTTGCTTTGTCATCAATTATTTTATGTTATGGATGGGCCAAAAACGCAGTCATAATGCAAAATGTGCCAGTGTTCACAGAAGGACTAATGTTGACTGAAGTCCTGCTGAGCTGTACTGAACATGCAGTGTTTCCTTTTGGGGTCTGTTTGTTTTTTAAGAGCAAAGATGAAACACTATCCTGCAAACAAGCAGAGTGTTCATGTATTCTCTGTTGGACAGCAAGTCTGAATCACCTCATCTGCACATAAATCTCCCAAGCTGTTGCAACATGAGCCTGCTTTTTTTCTGTTAGTGCCTGGAATGTTCGGAAGGGCCTCAAGGGTGAGAGTAGGAGAAAGCAAGTTAATTTCCTCTCTAAAGGCAAATGTTTTTAAGGAAGTTGAAAGTAACTTACAAGGTATTTCCTTATTCTCCTTCTGTCAGTGGCTTTATTAATGGGCTTTTAACCTAGTTTGAAAAAAAATTACAAGAGGTAATGATGTCATCGAAGATGACATTATGGAAATTCTCTGCAACTTCACATCTCAGAAGTGTATCTTAAAGACACCAACCTTTTTCTATTGCTTATTCTTTTGTTCTCTTAGCAAAGCCTCTGGTTCTTTTGACTGTGATTTACAAAACAAAAGTTCTCTTTGATATACTACAGATGGTTACATTTTTCATTTGTTGCTCTTTAGGAATATTTAGCTGTTCTTTTGGACATTACAAAGGATGTGAGGGGAGGCACTTAATCTAGAACCCACAGCACGTATTTGCACATGTCTGTCATTTGAGGGACTTGGGGGTGGTGGTGGACGAGAGGCTGGACATGAGCTGGCAACATGCACTTGCAGCCAGAGCCAACCATGTCCTGGGCTGTGTCAAAAGGACAGGGTGAATGATTTTAAACGATAAATGATTTTAAAAATGAGAGTAGGTTTAGATTAGATATTGGG
The DNA here is from genome assembly GCA_013396775.1 of Cephalopterus ornatus. Classification (NCBI taxonomy): domain Eukaryota; kingdom Metazoa; phylum Chordata; class Aves; order Passeriformes; family Cotingidae; genus Cephalopterus; species Cephalopterus ornatus. The sequence continues at coordinate 247,465 of VZRE01004478.1, read as the reverse complement.
AAAAAATTCTTTACTATGAGGGTGGTAAGACACTGGAACAGGTTGCCTGGAGAAGTTGTGGATGCCCCACCCCTAGAAGTGCGTAAGGCCAAGTTGGATGGAGCAACCTGATCTAGTGGAAGGTGTCTCTGTCCATGGCAGAGTAGTTGAAACTAGGTGATCTTTAAGTCCCCTTCCAACCCAAACCATTCTATGATTCAGACTGGAGAGAAATCATTAAGGGCTTTATGTTATTTTAGGAAAATTTGAATTTTATAGTGTCAGCAGGATAGACTTATGGCGAAAGGAAGGAAAAAAGACATGAAATATTCTGGTGTTTTGGAAGACTAAGGAGAAGCTAGAATGGGTTAGAAAAGAGTACTAACATTCTTTTTCTTTTGAATACAAAATTATGAAAGCCCAGGCATCAGGCAAAGCATCACCAGCCAGTGAGGGAGGTGATTGTTCCCTCTGCTCTGCACTTAATTTAATACAGAGTAATTTCAGCAGACAGGTGGACTTGTGGTAGAGCCTATTGCAATCATCCTCTTAAAGCTCTGCTTCTAACATTTCATTGACTTGATTCTACTGTGTTTACAGTCCTCTGTGTAGCTGTTTTTCTGCAAACTGAGGTTTCTGGTGTTGAGGCAGAGATAATATTCACCTCAGCCAGCAAAACAGGTAGATTGAGACCAGAATGTATGAAATGTAATCAGCTGAATAAATCGCTTGATACATTTCTGATGGAACTGAAAAATCTGTAGAATCAAATAATTTCAAAGTAATGATACTCATAGAGGATATTTGTCTACTTTATTGTGGGGCTACTCTGGATTTAGTCTACCTAATAGAGAAACACATTTATCCCTTAAGTGTTTCCTGTCCAACCTGCTTTTTTTTTATTTTACCTACTTATTGGGTTATTCTGTATCATTTGAATTCCACTCAGAAGCTGTTGAAATCAACAACTTAACTGAAAATTCACTTGCCTTCCACCTCCTGCCTTCAGCTTTATGCAATACAGTGTTTGACCTGCCTCAGTTGTCATTATCTTGTTATCTCAGGACTGATTCTGTAGAATATTGTACACTGACTGTGCAACTGTACCAAAATGAGTAACATTTTGCAGAGGTATATGTGATCGTATGAAAGTGGAATGGCAAGTGAATGTACGTAATCTTAAAGTTTGAGGTCAAGGATGTGATTTTGAAGCTTCATTGTTTCCCGAAGATGCTGACGCTTCCTTCAGGCAAAAGCTGATTACTGAAGTAGAATGACTTACAATGAAATGAAATGTGTTGTTTGTTAGTTGTATTGTGGAAACATTTAGAAGGTCGAGAGACCAGGTGAATGAATAAATTACTACAGCTTTAGTAGTTACTGGAAACCAATTGGCTTGTAATAACTGTTCGTATGGAGTTAGTAGAATTAGCTGCAATGAAAAAAGTATGACTACATTATATTACCTCATATTTCTATGGCCAGCAGTAGATCCAGAGACAGTATAGACTTGCTGTATGGTACATTCTTACACTACAACAGAATGACTGTATGTTTGAACCCTAAGCCATTGCCTGAGTACTGTGCGCTATTCCTTTGCCCCGTGAAAGAGCTGTCTGTATTAAACAGCTCAACCCTGCCTTAGTAGCTATAGCTGGGACCTAAATTCTGATGAAATAATAACTAGAAGTAAACTAGGCAAACACAAAGCCCTAATAGATATTTGTTCCACACAAAAAAACATTATGCATTTTGGCAGAGCTGTCTCTGCTCAGGCTGGAAACTGCAGAATGGTGGCAGTTCACATCCAGATACATATTGCAATGGATAAGCTCTGAGCCACTTTCTCTCTGAAATAAAGCATGACACTCTTAAAATAAAAAAAAAGACCCGAAACCTTCTTGTATTACTTGAAAATTCTTAGAATAAGTACATAAATGGCTGGCTAGATAAAATGTGATTTGAGCCTTATGAGGACAAACACTACTTCTTTATACATCAACTAGATAAGAAGCTAAATTCTGGCACCTGGTACCTAATCTATCCACTTCTCCTCAGAAAATAAAATTGGAATGTGACGATCAAGGAGAGAGAGGAGGTGTTGCACTCTTCAGCCTGTCATGCTTAGCTATTCTGGTATCAATTAGTAACTCATCACTAGGACCACCAAAAAGTTTCAGGTTTGTAGACTGCCTGGATTACTTAAAGCATCCAGTCATTTTCTAGTTAAAATGCACCCTGGGAGCACACGTGTTAATTGTTGGGGTTTTACTTCTGCTCAAGACTGCCAAAAAGACCATGTGCTGCTATAAAAATATAAATTGCTACCAGTGGCAGGTAGAAGGATTTTGCAGCAAACACTTCCATCTGGCTGAGTTACATATGAACCCGCTGTTACTGACAATAGTAGGTGTGCAAGTCTCTGCACTTGCTTGCTTCCTGCCTGGTTTTAATTTTCCTGTTTTGTACTTAGCCACCTCAAAAAGGTGATCAGTGCAAAAATGAAGGCAGTAAATCTCATTATTGAAAGAATTCTACCAGTTGACCCTTTGTCACATCTTTATGCTGCACTAATTAGCTTTTGTGAACCTGATCATATAAATTCTGTACCATTAATCATTTTCTGTCTTAAGAGCATACCCTCCAAACTGCAGAAAACCTACTTACAAAACTCCTCTACTTTCTCAGGCTTAGGGGGACAAAAAATGTGTGATAAGGGCTAATTTACTCTGTGGAGGTCTATGATACGGCTTTTTTAAAGAAACTGCCAAATGTCTTATATCGATGAGTATTTATTTTATAACGTTTAGACCTCAATTTCAACCCTTCTCACCCAACAAAAGCAAAACTGTAAACCCACACATCAAGCTAAAATGAACAGTTTTCCAGACAAGTTTGATTTCGACTGTGTTAACACCTTTTCTTCTCCCATGTGTTGCTTCCCACCTCTAATTAACCAGCTGGAAAGAGTGTAAAAATCCTTCCCTTCCAACCTTAGAGAGGCTTGGGAAGGCTATAAGTGCAATGGACATGCTGTTTCCTCCTAGCAAACTGTAAAAATGTCAGTGTACAGTGAGGTGTGTGCTGAGGGCATGCTTCATATGGGCTCTGTTTAGGACATGCCCTATCTTTTCTTTTAAATTCAGGAAATGATGAGGACAGTGTGTCCATGCTGGCTTTTACAGATAAGATGAATTGGTAGTCAGTAGTCTGGAGATTTCCCAGGTCTTTTTTTATAACTTGCACGTACTGTTTCATCCATGAAAATCACAGATGAGAGGAAAGGTAGTGTAACTTGCTGCATCCTGCTTTTACAAAGCTTGTTTACTTCTGCACACATATGGAAATACCTTCTTTTATTGAATATGTCAGAGAGGAAAACAATAAAAAAACCACATTTTGTTGCTTTGTCTTATTCTGTATCTCCTAACTTGCACTATTCTATATCTGTTCCTCCTTTTATACTACTAGTGATAAAGATTGCTATAAACAACAAAAACCTTGATTTCTGATATTGTGAAAACCCTTTGTTGCCAATTTATAAACACAGATAACAGTTTATGTTTTTACAGCAGTATTTAATGTTCTAAGTATTTTACCACAGATTGAAAAATAAGGGTCTACACTTGATCTGTTATAAAGTTCTGCCAATGCCAGAAATTCACTATAGAGACTTCTGGTGATGGATAACACAACCGTTGCAATTAGCATGAGATATTTACTCCTCACCCAGGTTTGCCTGCTCATTTTTCTCTGTTGAGTCATTATGGCTGTAGGAATGATTCACAAAAACAGAGTGGTATGCTAAAACTAGACATACAGTGATCTCATCATGATTCTTAAGGTTCTGGGAAACTATCCTGTTCAGTTTTCCCTGGCATCAGTTTTCCCCAGCATCAGTTTTCCCCTGTTTTCTGACAATAAGCAAGTAAATGTTTTGATAGTGCACTGAGCAGGTGTCCGAAATCAAAAGAAATGTCACAGTCAAAAAGGCATCACTTTCCCAACTGGATACATTTCACTGTGACCTCTGACCTCCATATTGGTGTCCTTTTGTTGCAGGCACTGCGTGTATTGAGCTGTGATTACAAGATGGAAAATGAAACTAGAATGGTGGTTTGTGATCTTGGGAACCCCATGGTGGCTGGCGCAAATGTAAGGGAAAACCAGATGCATTTACTGATTTTTATCTAATTGAATTTTAAAGGGGAACAAATGGAAATCTAGTCAATTAGCAGAAGGAGTCCCAATAAGCAGCACATAAACCAAATTATTTAGTTAGACAGGAAATTATTGGTGTAATAAGAGGCAGAAATGTGCTTCTGAAGAACTAACAATTTGTTTTTCTAAAAGATTAATTATGCTAGAACTAGTATTTTATTTTGTTTACTGTAAAGAAAATGAGAGTGACTCAGTTTAAGTCACAGAAACTACACTAGTAAAATGAGAATCCCAATCCATAATGTGATCTGTTTATTTTTCACTTTTAGTATTTCCTTTACTTAAGATATGTATAGCAAATGACAACTTTTTTAGCCTGATTCTCATCTTCAGTGCATAAGGATTGACTTATCCGTTTATATCACAATTTTTATCCAGGAAAATGGGGTTGGAATAATGTTTTACTTGAAGTTATTATTGTAAATCTAAGGATTTTCCTAAGACAGCCTCTCATTAGTCAGAATACACATTAGGTGGAACGTTGGTAGCCTTGTTTTTAGGCAGAAGTGGAACTGAATAATGACTGATAATGGACGGTAGGTAAGGATTAAAAATAGGTTTGGAGATAAAAAAGAGCTACCCATTCCACAATTGCCATACTTTGTCCCTATTTCATGACAAAACAGTCTGGGAAATCCCAGAAGTGTTAAACTCAGGAATGTTCAGCCATGGATGCTCTTGCACTGGAATTTAGTGTTTCTTATGAATTTGTAAATGTTACGAATATATAACTAAAAGCAAATAATGCAAACATTTATGCCTGGATAAAAAACTGTCCTAATAAAAATGATGCAGTCAGGAGCATGAACATATATCAGGAATAAACAACAGCTTTTAATTGAAAACTACTAGTTTTGATTTTATATTGGGCCTGTGGCTTTGCAAAGAAACCAAAGCAAATTTCCTAAGTATTTTCAAAATCCGTACAAAGTTAAGGTTTGTCCGACGGAAGATCAGTATTTCACTCTTCAGACCCTCTACAGAGGGGGTCCTTCCTGGCCTCCTCTGATCTTGAAGCAGTTCGTATCTGACCCTCGATAAAAGAACCAAATGAGTCATACTCCCCATGCGAAACTGGGACCAGAATAATTTTCTTTGGATCCTAGGGATAGCCTCAGATCAGACATAGAACTGAAAGTGAATGCGAACAGGTGTTTCATACAGTCGTCTGCTTGCACGGTCACAAACACTCCCAGGGATATTTTGGGATTACAAGGAGCTGGAAACCACTGAATATTGAGCTCTAGGTAATGGACCTCTTGGGAGGAGGAATCTTCCTGGTGAGTATCTTTCTCCATGGAACTACTGTGAACTAGAAGTCTGAAGAGAATACTACAAACATTTTCTAGGAAGAACATAGACAAGTGGGATAAAAGATTTTGAAGGTTTTGTTTTATTCTACTAAATGAAACTCCTAAAAGGTAAGAATAAATGAAAACATTTCTGAGGAATGGAATTTTCGTAATGGGATGATGGGAGGCAGTGATGGGCCAAAGCACTGGAAAATTCCAAGTTAAGTCAAATAAAAATGGGGATTCATCCAAGAATCCTCAAAGAGCTGCTGATGTCATCACAAACCTCCCTCGAGGATTTTTGAGCAGTCTTTGGAAGCTGGATAGGTCCCAACTGACTGGAAGGTGGAGAATGTTGTCTTGATTTCCGAGAAGGGGAAGAAGGAGGACCCCAGTAACTACAGGCCTGTCAGTCTCCCTTCAGCATTTGGTAAAGTTATGGAGAAGATTATTTTGGGAAGTGTGAAAGACAGCTCAGTCACTGGTCACAGCCAGCACGGCTTCATGAGAGGAAAGTCCTGATAGTCGAACCTGATTTCCTTCTACAAGGTAACCCACCCAGTTGACTAAGGGAAGACAGTTAATGTAACCTTTTTGGATTTCAGTAATACTGTCTCTCACAGGATCCTTCTGGACAAAATGTCCAGCACACAGCTGGATAAACACATCATGTGATGAGTGAGCAATTGGCTCACAGGTTGAGCACAAATGGTAACAGTGAATGAAGTAACTTCAGACTGGCGACCTGCCACTAGTGGGGTTCTGCAGGGCTCCACCTTAGGCCCTGTGCTCTTCACCATCTTCATAAATGACTTGGATGCAGGACTGGAAGGGATACTAAGCAAGTTTGTAGATGACACAAAACTGGGAGGACCTGTTGACTCCCTCAAAGGCAGGGAGGCCCTGCAGAGAGACCTCGACAAATTGGAGGACTGGGCAATCACCAACCATAGGAATTTCCACAAGGGAAAGTGCCGGAATCTGCCCCTGGAATGGGGCAACCCTGGATGTTCGTACAGCCATATGAGGAGCAGCTGAGGGTACTTGGTCTGTTCAGCCTGGAGAAGAGGAAACTGAGGGGAAACCTTATTGCAGTTACAACTTCCTTGTGGGGGGAAGAGGAGGTGCAGGCACTGATCTCTTCTCTGTGGTGACCAGTGACAGGACCTGAGGGAATGGCCTGAAGTTGTTTCAGGGGAGGTTCAGGTTGGATATTAGAAAGAGGTTCTTCACCCAGAGGGTGGTTGGGCACTGGAACAGGATCCCCAGGGAACTGGTCACAGCACCAAGCCTGACAGAGTTCCAGAAGAGTTTGGACAATACTCTTGGGCACATAGTGTGACTCTTGGGTGTGACTCCTGTGCAGGGCTAAGGGTTGGACCTGATGATCTTGGTGGGTCCCTTCCAACTCAGCATATTCTGTAATTCTGATTCTGTAGTCTCTTGTATCGAGAAACCAGCAATTTTAGTTACCTGCTTAGTGATTTCCCAGTTAGTCTCAAGACAGAAGCAAATTCTCAAGATATAGACAAAAGTAGACAAGAATCTTAGAATTTTGTGGGTGATCAGGATGCAGTGAATGGGGGCAGGAGAGCATAAAACCCCTTGGGTTTGGAAGAGAAAAAGAAGACTAGACATGAGAGACACTCACATGTTAGACTACAGACCCTCACACTCCTCTCTTTGAATCCAAGGCCATGTTTCCACATCATCCTTGACTGAAAATGTTAGCAGTGTGAAGACTTCAGGAATGCCATTTAGTGGCTACTAAAGCAGTACTACTCTCACCTGTGTCCCTATGAAGTTTCGCCGTATAACTGATCCTTCTTTTCTTCAGAATCAATTCTAGGGCTGCCATTTGTGGTTTGCCGTTACCAAATATTCCTAAGCAAAATACTTTGTAAAGAGTGACATAGAAGTAACAGAATAAAACAACAGAGTTTATAACGTATTTAAGGATGTTCTGTTTTATAACAAAGTAATTCAACCCTTTAAAATTGAGGCATGTGAAGATTGAGCATTACAAAGCCAGATGGATAAATTGTTTGATTATAGTGAGTGAAATCTTAAATCCAAACTTTGTCTTTGAAACCAGCTCTCCTGGATGCTCAGGAAAGGTGAAAGGACTTTTGCTTTTTCAGTCCAAACATATTTATGATGGCAAGTGTACTTCCAAAAGCAAAATACCAGCCCTTTGTACAAATTGCATAAGTCACAAAAGGTTACTCTGATCCATTTCCAGTTTTGCAAAACAATTCTGCTCTGGCGAGAGATCAGTTATTCTGAAAATACTCAATCAGAAAGGGACTCTTTGTGGAAGTTGTGAGTGGAAAGGAAGGGTTAGGTCAAAATTGAACATTCCTAAAGATCTTAACTATTGAGTCACTGTCATGGCTTTTCAGCACTGTGAAATCCTAGAATTCTTGAAATTTCTTTAAGAATTCTTTAAGATCAACTTCTGAGTATGAGGGTTACGTTGGGATTTTGTGATATAACCCATGGGATATTACTGCAATGGACTACAGGGTTGACTAACATTTCGCATCCCCAAAATGAATTATTGTCATCTGTATCCTTTAAATTGTTTACTGACCACAAAAAAACACTTAACCTTTTCAGTAATATCTTTGAGGTTAAAAAAAAGATGAAAAACCAAAAAATAAGATAAAAAGAAAGGGTAAGGAAAATGAGAATACCACATGGCCCAGAATACGACATGGCCCAAACTAAATGATACCGTCTCACTGGCAAAGAGTATTATGTACTTATTTATGACTCTGAAATGGATCAGACTGACAATTTCCTAATGCCTGGTCAGTGGCATTAGCAAGTGAAATATAGGTTTTATTAATAATTCTGGTAGAAAAATTTGGAAGTTACTAGTAATAAGGTTAGAAGACTGGAGGCTTGGAAGATCTTGCTATTTCTTGGTTTGTGCCAAACTAATTCTTCAAGAGCACAGAGGTTTTATCTTTCTTATGCACTGCAAGACACTTTAAAAAAAGACACTTTTCTCTCTGTCTCCCAGCATACTCCTAAATCCTGTCAAACATGGTAACAGATTAAAGCTTATCAGTAATAGCAGAAATGTCATGTATTTCAAAGATACATGATGTTACAAACATGGAAAAATTGCAATTTTAATGAAACTAACTTCACTTGGAAAATTTTAAATAAAATTAAACTATTCTGCTAAAATTTATGTCCTAGTAAAATAAGGAGGTTGAGTGATTGCTAAGCTACAAGTCCAAGCAAATTAAACTTCTTTTGCCTCAGTGGGTTTTCAGCAAGGGCAAGTGAGCCTCTTTGCCCCATTATTAGTAGCAGTGTCAAGGGTTATTTGACATTAACAAAGTCATACAACTATACGAAGACAACATCTGCAGCTTATTAGAGTTGTACAGTAGGAGTGTGTTTCACCATTAAATAGGGGATTAAGCCTCAGGGGTGTAATAGATCATCAAAACCACAGTTCATGTCTGCTCTGTCTAATGAAAATTTTATCTTTAGTTCATCAAATCTTTTTTCTGCTAAAAGTGGAAACAAATTTATTTAGACTGGTTAGTAAAAACAGTAAGAGAAATGGTGAACTGAATATTTGGAAATTTTTGTCTTAAAGACTAAAGAAAGTAATTGTATTTTTAAAGGTGAATGGAATTTCAATACAGTTGTTAACATCATCTCCAAAAAGTGACCTTATAAAGAGCTTACATCTCTATTCCAAGTCAGCTATTCAATTTCTGGGCCATCTAACGAGCACTGTCTTTTCATCTGAAAGATTCTGTTTCCAAAGAGGGAGATCAACTATAACAGTGACATTAAAATAATCAGAATTCAAAGATTTGAACTCGCCATTTCCTTTATGGTGACAATATTGCTTTCAGCATAGGCCAACTGAAAGAAGTAGTTGAAACATGTTAGGTAAGTCTCGTTCTGGAGATGGATTAAGCACCCCTGCTAATGAAGAAAGAAGGAGAACTGAATGAAAAAAGAAATGGTTGGGAAAAAGGAGTTGCTTAAACATATGAAATGACATCCACAGAGGAAAATTCCTCCTTTTCAGTGATGTTGAATGTAAGTCCCAAACATAAAACCCTACATTGTCATGTCCTGTCCTTGCTGACAAGATTTCCTCAAGTATTTTGAGGAAATTGTGCCAAGATGACAACTTTTTTTTCCTTTTCTTTCCTCCCCCGCCCCCCGTAATCTAGTCAGATATTGGCAGAAATGAGGGAATGATGTCCTCATTTCCTAATGCCTTTTGATTAATTTCTCAGGGAGATTGTTTCTCCGCATGGAGGATATGGCTATATGTAACCCTCCTTTTTAAAAAAATTATATCACAATATGCATGTTATCTGACAGGAAGTTCTACCATCAGGCCATAGGAGAGGTAGTCAGGGAGTGAGAAGCAAATGGAAATTGTCAAAGGGAGCTGTGTGTTTTATCCTCTATCTCCTCTGCTCACACACTGCAAGTTGTGGCAAACTAAACTGCAAATGTAACTTTGAATCTGTATTCCTCTTAACAGAACTGCAATAAAAAAAAATCAAACTAAAATTAAATTAAAACTGCTGCTAATTTAGCCTCAGGTGGTCAGTCAACCCCACAAACCTAAAGCATGCATCTCATAGGTCACAGTTGCAGAGACAGTGTGGGGAGCAGGAAGCCCTGGAGACCTGAAAAGGCGTGCATGGATGGAGGCAGGGATGAGAGATGCCAGACAGCTATTATTTTCTTTTGGCTTCGCAAAGTAAAGCAAAGACTGTCTGGATGAAGAAGGACCCACCGCTGTTTTCTGGGGAGTATGCGTCTTGATTCCTCTGATCTTTCCTCTGTCCAGCCAAGTTTTCCATCTGGTGACATAGACAGGCAGGATGGTAGTTTTTCTTAAGAACAACTAGATGATGTTATTTCATACTAATTTTAAAAAGCAACAGCACGTTTGTGAAATGCAGTGTTGAACAGTACTGCTTTATTGATCTGATAGATCAACCATTTTTAATAACCTGCTCGTTTGTTTCTTTCTCAGTTCTCCACAGGCATTCGATTTTCTGTTCAGCATTTTGAAAATGCAGAGTCCAGCATCAATTTTGAGCTGCAAATAAAAAGGTTAGATATTTTATCAAGAACGTGGTTATTTGAATTATGAATTTCTATTGATATATAAACTTCAATATGTAAGAAAGTCACTCTAACTCTTGATTGTCAGTAATAATTTCATGAGCTTTCCTATGGTAGCTTACTACAGGAGGATTTGCGAAGTTGGAACCTTGCTAGCTTTTAGCAAAATCATTTCTTTAAAATTCAGATTAACTGATTTTGGTCAGTAATCCAAGTTTTGCCAGATTTTTACCTTGTTTTCCACTTCCAAATTAATGAACAGTGATAACTTTGTAACAAAGTTGCGTATGTACAAACATATGAAATTCAGAAAAAAGACATGCCCCTTCTTCACAGTAATTTAGAAAATAAAAGGAGAGCAGTTAAAATCTGCTCAACAGATTTCCAGGCATGAAGAGAGAGAACTGCTTCAGTTTGATGCAGGTAAACCTCTGTCATTTTTCCATTAGTTTCCTCCCTCAGGTCCCTTGTAGGCCTCACATATTACTGCTGGAGAATCTTCTGTTTTATGCTGAGCAGTACTTCTTCCACAGGGACAAAAAAGCACAGGGCAGGCTGGGTTAGGATAAAAGCAAGAACAAACCTGGGACTTTTTCTGTAGGTGGCGGGGCTTCTGCTTCATCTATCCTCATCAAATACATGCTGGAGTTCCTGCCCTCTCTGCCCCACACACACAGACTTAATTGCTAATGTCTAGCCTTTAATGAGGGCCTTGATCATGTTCATTATGGTAAATAACTGAGACATTTAAAATATTTAAGTCATGTTTCCATAATGTAACCCTCAAAGGAAAGGGCATGCAGAAACTTGGGAAGGGCACTGCAATGCCACAGAAGTCAGTGAGGTGCTTGGTCAGGCCTCAGGCCTCTCCAGAAATCCGGCTGGTGAGCTGGAGATCGTGCAAACCTGGGCATGGGCTCCTCCAGAGACACATACAGCAATTAACTTGTAGGTCCTCTGCCCATGGCACTGTTCACTTCTTAATGCAAGCAATACAGTTTTAGATGGGTATGTTTAGAGGTTCATGCCTCTAAACCTTTTTCATGCTATGAAATTGCGGAAGCTCAGAGCTTTTTCGATAGCTAAATCTGTCTAGGTGGTAAGAGTTGACAGTAGGTCACTGTTTTAGAAAAAGTGACATGAATTTACTGAGGAGTAAGTCTGAACTTCAGGAGAAAACATCTCACACTTCCTCCATGAGTGTGGCTCACTGAAATGAAAAGGGAGGAAATCTGTTGGACTACCAAAACCGACAATTTCCAGAAACTCCTATGATAGTGCTGAAGAGCACCCAGCTACTTTAAAACCAAAAGAAAGAGTAAAACTTCTTGCACGGGGAATGTACCCTACAGTTAAAACTCACTGCTTTGTACATTCATTCTCAAGCAGCACTACAGTTTGAGCATTTCTGTGTCCTTAGTGAACAGGTAAAACAATCCTGAAAGGAGAAGAGAACAGAAATCCATGAGGCAGAAAGAGGAAATTACTTAAAGGGAAGGAAAAGGAAGAACACATCTGAATTTGTGTCCTAGTCTGATTTATTCAAAAGAGAGACCTTTCACTTACTTCAAAACATCAAGTGGAAAATAAATATTTTGGTTTGCAAGACTGAAGTTTGTTACTTACAGCAAACAAGCAAGAGTCTGAGTAGTGTCTTGAAATCTGATTCCTTTTCTGATGTGGATGTTGCTAGGCAATTATATACCCCTTAGAAAGAGAGATGTCCTGGCACTTTTATTTAAACTATTTTCTTCTCTAAAAAATACCATAAAGCATGAACAAGATTTGAATACTATATATATATATATATATATATGTGCTCAAAATCTGTATTTTAGCTCCATTATACAAATCAGAGAGCAGCTTATTCTAACAAAGTAGTGGTTTAGTAATTTTTGTACTTTAAGGAATTTCGTTACTTTTGTACTCAAAACAATGGTTATAGATATCATATTAAAAGTTCAAATAATGTTTGAGGGGAATCTGCATTAGTTTACAAACAAATTAGAGCTGCTCTTAATTTTAGAAATCTGTAAACAGAAAGCCTGGATCAAAGCAGTATTGAGCTTTAATTCTCAGGAGTCAGTCACTGGGAATGCTGGCCTCCTCTGAGTGTTTCCATTTGACTGATGCTACCCAGATGTGATAACAGCAAACTGTGACAGCAGTAGAAACTTAGTCTTCATGAAGCAAGGAAGTACATATTTGCTTGAAAAAAACATCCAAACTTAGTGTTGTTAATCCCATGATTAAATAACTTCTAAGTCTGTAGTTACTCATTTTCTCCGTCTTTATGAATTTGAATCTGAAAACCTTTCTTTACATAAGTGGGCTGTAGTCATAGGAATGGTCTTTTGAAGTAAGAGTAACTACCTTTATTACTAAGGATTTGCAATAAGGAAAGATAATAAAGTGAGTGAGAGAACTGGACTTTAAACATAGAGATCTGTTTTCAGTGGTAAGTAGGATTAAGAGTGTAAACACTCTGGATAGGGGAGGGAAAGGAAGAAAATAAGAAAAGTAAAGAAACAGTTGATCTTGGTTCTTTTTCCTCAAAGACTCTATCATGCAGAAGTCACAACTTTGGAGAGCCATAAAAACAATTTTTGTTATTAAAAGCCTGTCTTGTTTGTTAACACTACCTTTCTCCAATGCGTGAAAGAAACTTGGGGTTTATTAATATACTTCTATCCAGACAGATAGCCAAGTTGAACAAGGGAATTTACATGATATTCTGAGCCGTGTAGATTTGTGTCGTCATATTCATCATAAGATTCTCTAAAGGAAGCTTGAGTTGATTATATTACTAAGCGTGTAATGAGCTCAAGTAATATCAGACTTAAATACCAGTGTCCTGCAAGACTAAAGAGTGGCCATGGGAAGCCCATGCTGTAATATGTCCAATGGTATTGCATCCTAACTGGGACCTTTTGGTATTCAGTGCTGTATCTATAACAATCTAGAGTTCTGATAAATAACCTTTATTAACACTTGTACATGTCTTTTCCAGCTCTAACAAGATAAATCCCACCAGCAACTTAGTTAACCTCCATATCAACGTCAGTGCTGTGGCTCAAGTACAGATCAGAGGGTAAGTATTCAACTATTTCAACTCATTAAGATAACTTCTTTCTTACTGAATCTTTCTCCATAATCCCGTGTAGTGAATCTTTTGCCATATTATAATTTCAAATGCCTTGTCCACCTAGAACGCCTGGGTCTCACCCCTTAAAGGGCTTCCTTAAAGCCGTGCAGGATGGAGCTACTAAGAACTTACTGAGCAACCTGTAGAATCTCACATTGTAGTAACACTGCTCAGAGCCAACATTTTAACTGGGCAATCAAATTGTGCATGGATGTTATTAGTAAAAAATGCCTGTTCATATGTTTTAGGTCTGCTTGTGCAACCACTTGGACACTTCATGCTGAATACTAAAGCAAAATCTTCTGCTTTTATTACTGGAAATGTGAAACACGTTATGACAAGGCATATACTAATAGAGAGCAGAGTGAGGCCTTTGGAGAAGGGATGAGTAAGGAATCAGTTATGACAACAAGTCAACCATCTACTACTGTAGGATTCTTACATTTCTGCCTGAAGGAAGTGCCTGTCCACTGATACAAAGGATACCAAAACTAAACAGGCACAGGATATGAAAAAGATTATTATTTCTATCTGTATTTTCAGATACAGCTTGGTTTTGGAAACTATAAAATGAGATTAGTTGATAATTGCCAGTTGAACATGAGCCATCACTATACCCAGGTGACCAAGGAGGCCAATGGCACCTTGGCCTGTATCAGACATAGCATGGCCAGCAGGACCAGGGCATTAATTGTCCTCCTGTACTCGGCACTGATCAGGCCACACCTCAAATACTGGGATCATTTTTGGGCCCCTCACTACAAGAAAGACATTGAGGTACAGGGGCGTGTCCAGAGAAGGGCAACAAAGGATGTGAAGGGTCTGGAGCACAAGTCTTCTGAGGAGTGGATGAGGAGGCTGAAGTTGTTTAGTCTGGAGAAAAGGAGGCTCGGGGAGACAACAACCTGAAAGGAGGTTTGGGCCAGGTGGGAGTCAGTCTCCTCTCCCAAGTAACAAGTGATCAGATGAGATGAAACAGCCTCAGGTTGCACCAGTGGAGGTTTAGGTTGGATATTAAGAAAATTTTCTTCATGGAAAGGATTGTCGAGCATTGGAAGATGCTGCCCAGGGAAGTGGTGTGATCACCATCCCTAGAGGTGTTGAAAAGCTGTGTAGATGTTGCACTGAGGGACATGATTTAGTGCTGGACATGATAGTACTAATTTTATGGCTGGACCTGATGATCTTAAAGATTTTTTTCCAACCTAAATTGTATAATTCTTTAAGAACATCAGACTACCCTGTAAAATCTTGGAACTTAACTTTTATCCTGACATCCTGGAGGAATTTGGCAGGATACTCTTTTGAAGCCCATAATTGCCCCAAATACTTTTTGTCTGAGATATTAGATCTCCTACATCTCCTCTTCTCAAAGTACAGCTCAAGACCTTAACCATTATCAGTTCAGCAAGGGGGAAACAGGAACTACGTGGCCCAGGTTCACTTCCATAGTCAGGCCAGGAGTCTTGGCTGATGCAAGAGGGCTAGATGTCTCATACAATGCACCTCAAAGGTCTACCTTAGGTGCAAACAAATAAAAATGTATGTATTTATGGAGAGTTTTATTTATAAAAATTTTTTATTGTTATGTCTTTTAAGACAATATAACTATATAGTGCCAGCAATAAGTCAAATAATTATGCAGATCACAGAGACCATGTTTTCTGCTCTAATATTCAAGCTAAATCAGTGAGATTTTAAAAGTATTTTTCATCATATTTTGTGAGTGTATTCCAGGTAAAGAAGACTAACCCTAGAACTAGAGTTAGGTAGGAAAAAGAAGGACTGGAACTCAAAGACTGTGTGGATATATGTTAATGATTGTATTTCTGAAAAGGAGCAGTTGAAAGACAGAATGTTTAATAAGAACAGAAGTGAGAGTATTACTTCATTTTCTGTTTTTAGTGGTGATCTAGGGAAATGAGCTGGATAGGAAGAGAGGTGAAAAATACAAAATGAGAGTAACACAGAAAGAGAAGTAGAGGCTGAGGAAATAAGAATCAAAGGTGTTATTTAATGGGCTGCTGATGTGTGAGAAAATGTTGGGAGCCAGCAGCTGTCAGATGTTGCCATGGGTGAACACCCAGGTTACAGGCTGGCTGGAGTCTCAGTGTATCAACAGAACAGTTGTGGTTACGTACACAGGACTTCTCAGTAAGGGCTGCTTCCAGTGCTGTGGATTCTCTTTTTTTAGTGAGGTTTCTTGTCACTTTCATAGAAAGACTTTGCAAACCGTTTTTTCTCTGCGAACTTTTTGGAAACTTTTTGCCTCCAACATGGTCTTTCTGTACCACAATGTGTTCTTTTTAATGAAAAGTTCTGTAACAAGTAAATAGATAAACCAAGAATGACCAAAACATCCTTGGTTTTTAAGAGCTTGGCAATAGGTAGAAAAAGTGTCTTGAATTCCTGCCTGCAATGCTAAAAAACAGGTCATTAAGTACAGAGGAATTACTTAATTGAATGACTTCCAGTTTCTTTCCTCTTAAGTCTTGTAGTTTTCTTAGCTATAGCATGCATGTTCAAAATGCTTTGTTCACAGATTTTGCTAATTACTCAGAGATGCTAAAACATGCAGTTCCAACGGAATTGCTCACTATTTCCTAGATAAAAATAAAACAGACAATGTGCACATTTGGACAGGAAAATATCTTGCATTGGTTTCTGTGCTCTGCACAAAGTTGCACAAAGTGGAACTGAATGTGTTGTACATTTTGCTGAGGAAAAGTAAGTAGTTATGAAATTTTGAATATGCAGACATGCATGTATGCTTGTACAGTGGAACCATGCAAATACTTCCTCTCTAAAAAAGGAAGAAATCTTCTCCAATATCCTCTTCTAAATAAAATTAAGAGAACTCCTTAGACAGTTCAATGAGCAGTTGCTTTGGTAACTGAGATTTGATTATTTTGCTTATCTTTTTTTTTCAATAAAAATGTAGGAGTTTTAGTATTGTAATTGTTATCTCCCACTGCTGAAAAAGCACCAGAGGAATGAGGAATTCAGGAAGGAAGTCATTTGGGTTAGGAGGATTTGCAGCTGGCAGAATTCTTACTGTATATCCCACATAAGCCTTTTCTGTAGACCCTACTTTGTTTATCTTATTTTTCGGTGCTCTTGTTTAACTGATAATTGTCACATAAAAGTCTAGGAAAAATCCTTGCCTAACAAATCACTCAAATTTTAAAAATATTCTCAATTAAATGCAAAATAAAATAGTCAAAAGAAAGGATTTCTTTTTCATTTGACCTGTTTTTACTACTTTCATGTCAATGGCAAAGTCCTCAAATTAACTCTGTAATCTGTTAAAATACATGTCCTTTTAAGCTTTAGAATAATTTTAATTGAACGTCTACATTTACACTCTGCATCTTATAATTCCATGGATAAGAAAAATACTTCCCAGGGAGTGCAATAGAAACCACTAGTTTTTGAAACCATGCCTGCTTCTTTTCGTCTGTGTACAGTTTCTGCTTTGCAAATTTTTATGATAGCTTGGGGGTCTATGTGTCTTGGCTGTTGTATCAACACAGGAGATTTCCTACTCTCTAACAACGATCAATAATTAAAATTCATTTTGGAAACATTTGTGAAATAAAGCAAGTTAGGCGAAGTACCTAATCTGAAATGTCTTTTTTAATAAATATGTTTAATTTCCTTTATTGTTTGGGTTAGCTTGTGAATTTGTCCTCTGGCATACTTGTTAGTACAAACTGCTGGCCTTTTGAAGTCTGAGGAAGTATTTAGGATACCCTAAATTTCACAAAGAGTTGTACTTTAGCTGGATGGTATTAAATTGTTCTCTGGGATTTCTTGCTGCTTTGAGAAACTATATGTTGTAGGAAACTTTATTTCAGACATTTCATTTTTGTATGTGATGTAAAAGCTGTAAGCAAGAACAGTTTGTTTCCTCCTAAAGTATTTTGTAAGCATTTGCAACAGAACTATCCAATATTCTCTTTTTCAAGGGGCAGTCTGCAGTGGTGCAAAGTGATTAACATCAATGCCTAGAAGTCCATCATTTTATTCAAATGTTATATTCTAAAAAAAGTCCTTAGTGATTGTTTTTTAACAGTTTTCTGTCAACTTCCTGCTTTGGCAGAACAAGCATTGAAATTGTATGGCTTTTAAGCTAAAGACTGTAAACCAGCAAAACTGAGTGAGAGTTCAGCCATGCAAAGAAAGGGTAATACCATTTTAACACCAAGATCTACTTGCAGTATTAGCAGATGACAGATACCTGTGCCAGAGCTCACCTACCATTCTGAAAGAAATTCTTGGGATCTGATTTCCCAACTTCTGAACACCTGAGTGAGGTTAAGTTGGCATCTGAATGGGATCTGTACAAGGAACTTCCAATTTTTAGTGGAAGTAAAATGTTTGTGATTCAAATAGAAATGTTAAGAGATGACTACTTTCTTGCAGTTGGATAGAGATGGAAAGGAAAGATAAAATAGCAGACAGAAAGAAAGATATCAAATATTAAGTCACCGATTTCTTCCTTCATGTTTTATTCACGTGTTGCAAGTTGCAATAGTATTTCAGAGAATGCCTTAGCTGTTGCTTTGTTTGCAAAGCAGTTGGAAAGCCTGGAGCACTATTTCAGGCTCTAGTTCTGAGTTCAGTTTCTTAATACACCAATTTCCAATATGACTTTATGGAAGTCACAGCATCTCAGTTTCCCACCAGTAAAATGAAATAGAGTACTTTGCAAAGTTTTTTAAAGGAAATAACAGAGGCTATAGGAGTTTATAATCAGAGCAGTTAAATATCTAGAAATGATATGCCGGGAAGAAAGATGCATAGCTTTAAACACCTACAGGCTTTAAATGGCAATGGGAAAATACATTTATTTATGTATCATTAGTCCATTTTTTGGATAATGTATTCAAATATCTGAATATCAGTGAGAATGATGTAAATGCCCAAGAGACTGGTGCCCTCTCTCCCAGCAGAGTTACTCTCTTGTCTGGAAAGGACCATCCATCAGAGGAAGTATGAAACTAAATGCACTCCCACAGTCATTTGTAAGGACTGCGTAGTACTTTATGGAAGCAATGTAATGTTCACTTCACCTGATTCTAATTAATGTGCCCAAATAACAAGCCCTTGAGAGCTCAGTTTTTGTCTTACTTTATTTCTAAAAGTGATGCAGTCAGTCACTGGTAACAATTACTCTTTTAACCTGTTTTGTATATTACAGAGTGTCTCATCCCCCAACAATTATTTTACCACTTCACAACTGGGAACCCAACGATGAACCTACAAAAGAAGAAGAAGTTGGTCCTTTAGTAGAACACATCTATGAGGTAAAAATTATATATGTTGCCTCAGGACCTCACATTGCCCCCACTGAAATCCTGATGAATTTGGTTTAATTTCTTTATCTGCAGCTAGATAAAGCCGCCACAAATGTAAATATTCTGACTTTTGCACGTGATCTAAATTTAATCTGGAAATTCACAACCACATTATCTGTTCATGTGAGTGGAGGAGATATTAGTTTATGTTAGGAGTCTGTTTTTCATATTGAAGGGATTTATAAACATTTTAGGTGTTTGAGAAGAATTAAAAACAGCGCTTAAAAGTTCATTATAATCGATGTCAAATACCTTCTCATTAGAAGCTGTTAGTGCTATGCACAGGAAAAAATTTTTCCTTTGACATTTAGCTGAGAAAAAATTGTAGACATACATGTAACTTGTTACCTCATTGCTCAGAAAATGGTCTGTTGAAAATAACCCTTAATATTTGAAGAATGCATGTTCCTACCTTTTATTGTTGTTGGTCTTTTCCTATGGATGATTTGTCAACTAAAAGAGAAAAGTTCAGCATAGAAAAAGGACATTGAGTAAACTATGTTGAATACAGGCCCTCCTTAGAATCTGATAGATGACCTTTATTCTAGAGGGTAAAACTGAGTGCTTCACATATGGTTATAATTCACAAACTGGCCCTCAAGAAAATATAAGCAACTGAGCGTAATCAGCAATGTAAGATTACTATTTGCATGAAAAACTAAACTGTAATGAATCAGACTGTTATGAATCAGACAAGTTATCATTTGTGAATTCCTCATCTTAACACATTTCTCTAAACTGAAAAATCCCTAATAAATCTTCCTGTCTCAAGCATTTGGGTTGCTAGTGAAACTCTGTATGTGACTTCAAATGTATTAAAATAGTTACAGTGATTAGTTACACTTATTAAGAAAACCACTTTCATGGTTTATATCAGCAAAGCATAAAAAAGGCCAAACACCCTCCCAGAAGATGTAAGATTGAAAATGGGTTTTATTTAGTTCTAGATGAAGTTCATCAGTCACAAAAATTCTACACGTTTAAAAAAAGGAGGTTATCACATCTCTAGAAACTTTGCATAAATCTCCGTGGTGTTCAGCTTCTATACCTTTTTGTGCCCAGTGATAACACATATCGAGACTTTCATGTGATTATCAGATATTTTGAAATTGTAAACTGATATAAGGCAGATTTTAAAAATTTTATTATTTCTATCTTTGCTCTTTTTCCAAGAAAAAATAATGTCCTGGGATGTTACCTTAGGAAAACTGGTTCCTTTTCTTCTTTTGAGGAAATTTGAATTGGCAAGTATTGAAAAGAAAGTTCTTAACCAAAGAATCTAAAGTTCTGCTATACCTTCTATTCCTGTGCCCCGAAACATGATTCTTTTGTATTCTGAAGCTACTGTTTTCAAGTATGATCTGTTAAGGTTCATTGTTCATAGTTCTTTAGTGGTTTTTTGCTAGTATGTTTTGTGTTGTTTTTTTTTTTACTTTTTTAGATAATTTCAACTCTTCATTAGTAGGAAAAAATGAGAAAGGGGTTGGATTTCTTGAATATAGACTGACAGAAAATGCTGTTTTCCCAGATTTGCCACTGGCTTTATGACTAATGTGCAGAGGTCCTCCTTCCTACCTTCCAGAGATTCTCGATCAATAAAGTGATGTTAATAATCCATACAGTCTTTCCAAAATACTCCATGGCTGTGGACACTAAGAATTTGAAAATATCTAAGCAGTTGTTGCTGTGTTTTTTGTTGTTATTTACTGCCTGGAAAGTACTGATGATATTTCTTTGACAGCTGCACAACATAGGACCAAGTGCCATCAATGATACAGTTCTCCATGTTGGTTGGCCTGTGTCCAGTCGAGAAGAATTTCTTCTTTATATTCTTCACATTCAAACACATGGACCATTGCACTGTCAAACAAGCTCTCCTATTAATACAATGCAAATAAAGGTAAGTATTTTATTTCTATCCCTGTCTGTAATATGCTTGATTTTTTTTTTTTTTTTTTTTTTTTGCTTACACTTCACAATGGGATGGAGCTTTGGGGGAATTTTTAACAGTGACCCCAAGATCATTTTCCTGGGTAAGAAGCAAGATATAGACAAGTCTATAATGTTTCTAGAGTGACAGTTGTGTTGCATGGTACATGTTTGGTTTCCTTTTTTTCCCTTTTTATAAAAGGGGGTTATGTTTCCCCTTTTCCAGTCAGTGAGAATTTCACCAGACTGCCACAACTTCTTAAATATGGATAATGACTTAGCTAATGAAACCGCCAGTTCCCTCAGGATCCGTGGATGTTTCTCATTAGGTCTCATGGACTTCTGCACTTTCAGGCTTCTTAGATGTTCTCTAACCTGACCTTCTCTTAGCAGGCAGTTCTTCATTCTCCCAGTCCCTGCCTTTTCCTTCTGTGACTTGGGCAGTGCGGCTGGAACACTTGCTGGTGAAAACTGAGACTGAAAGGCATTGATTACCTAAGCCTCCTCCCCATCCTGGGTAACCAGGTCTCACATTTCTTTCTGAAGAGGTCTTAAATTTTTCCCTATCTTCCTTTGCTCACCAATGTACCCATAGAAGATTTTCTTATTGCCCTTGATGTCCCTGGCCAGATTTAATTCTGTCAGGGCTTTAGCTTTTCTAACTTGATCCCTGGCTGCTTGGACAATTTCCTGTTTTATGATCTATGTTTGTGATGGCAGATCCCCCCAAAAGAGCTTGGTTTGGCTCAAAGTCAGGAGATTAAGCAAAACACAGCTCTACATATTATCCCATCAAAAACAAGGTATCCAATTTATTAAGCATAACTGATGCCAGACATTTCTGGAGTAAATAACACTTTTCAAGTTTAACCAGTAGCCTGTTAAACATCTTGCAGGGAGAGCTACATTCCAAGTGCTAAAAGTGCTTTACATCTTTTGTGTACCAGGAGGGGTTTGAGTTCGGTATAATGGATGAAAGTGGAGACATCTTTCTAGTGATGGGCACTGCTCATAACCACAGCAGCTACAAGTCAGATCTTTAGCTTAAGGAGAGAGAACAACAATATATACTTAAAAGAATAAAGAAAAATTTATGTATACCAAGTACATTATGACTAGCTTTTTGTGTTTCACCCAGGAAACCAGAGAGGGATTAGGAATCCATCATTTTATTTAGCTTCTCTAGAGGAATGAAAAGGATATGAGTGATACGAAACAGAGGATAGGAAATGTTTGCATTTTATACCCAAAGCAGAACAAGTTTGGAAATAGATTTTTTTTGTTGTTGTTTATCTTTTCCATCTCATTTCCACATGTTATTCAGAAGTGGCAAGGAGGAAGAAGCTGAGGTGCTGCATCTTTATTTGCAAGTGTAGCATCTCAATCTCACTGATCAGATTGGGTTGCAAGTACAAGAAAAGGAGTAAAGAGGTTCAGCATCCTCCCTCCTTAGCCACTGTGTTCTGTTTTAGTTTTGAATTAAGAAGTTGGGTAGAATACTGCCACAGTTCTTAAGGAAATTTTCAGCCAATGTATTTTTTATTTCATTTTTTTTTTAGTTTGCTCTTCCTTCTCCTGCTTGATAATGATTGCATATGTTACAGAAACAAGACTAAATTCTTGTGAAGCTTGTGAGAAATTTTCCTGTAATAATGGCCCATCTGTTTTAGCAGAATATGGCTTTAGATGACAATCATTATTTCAAGAATTTAAATATCCTTTTGTTACTTCAGTTTTTCAATGCACTGAACAGCATGAGTACACCAATCAGGTTTTAAATATGTAATGCTTATCTATTTACTTCAGATGGGAAGGGGGTACAGAGACAGCTTCCTTCAGGTTTTGTAGAAACAGCAAGAAGCTTGGCTCAGATTTCCAAATAAGGCTAAGGACATTATGTGCCTGGTTTCTCTTGGATTTCTGACCCTAGCTCTCTTAGGGCACTCGGGCATTTCCCCTTTGAAATTACTTAGATTGCTCAGTTTCAGTCAAAGAAGTATATTCCTCCCCACTGCTGCATTTCTTGTCTTGTAAAAAGGTTTCCTTTGTGCTGTGTTGTTTCATCTACAAGAATGAATCAAACTTGTGCACACATGGGAAGACTCTTGTCTAGGGACTTTTCCCTTTCTGTAGCTTATCTTTCTCTGAAGGCCGTGAGGGATGTGAAAGGATAATAAACTATGAATCTTGAAAAAAGTGTAAAGAGGAGCAAAAGTACTTATCAAAGATACGGAATGAATTCCATTGCAGAAGAACTCAGTACAGTCAGATGCATCAACCTAGAAAGGAGGTGACTGTGCACAAATATGATCCACAAAATGAGTAGTACTGGGAAGAGCATGGCTGTGGATTTACTGTCCTCTGCCTATTCCTGCAAAGGAACTGGAGTATTTAATGAAGCCTGGAGAGTCAGATTCAAAACAAGCAAAAGGAAGTGGTGGTTCATGTTGACAGGTCTTAAGTGTCTGGAACTTGTGGACGAAGGGAAGTAGTCCGGGTTAAAAGTTTACATGATTTTAAGAGGAAACTGAACAAATTCACCAAAGAGAAGTCCAGTGAAGATTAGTAAATGAACAAAAACTTCATACTTCATGATAAGTAAGTCTCCAAGCAGAAAACATTTGGGAGCTGAAAGTTATTAGGGGAGTACTGTGTATGCATGCCGTGTTCTTAACTCTTCCTAAAGGCAGATGTGGTGAGAAGAGGGCTCAGCTAGATGGCCTGAGTGAACCAGTATTCCTGATGAGTTGGTTTTTTAGTCCCAGACTGATGGCAAAAAAACAGTTTTATGAAACCTATGCCTATTAATACCACAAGTATAGGCTTCCAGCTTCCATGCTTTTCCAGCTATGGGAGACTATACAAGGTGGCACACATGGCACATTCTCAATAACTGAGCACTGAAGTACCATGAGTGAGGCACCTGTCAGGGAAGCAGTGAAATAGCAGCTAAAATCCACCACATGGGCAAGGTACATCCACCAGCATGACTGGCAGGAGCTAACCTCTTCCAGAAGCACTATCTCCTCATGCTGCAAAATTGTTATTATAGTGTATAAGTCTCGGTCTCGGAACAAAATAATACCATCCAATGCACTGCTCTTCAATGGTCACTGACACCTCTTGTATAGTAGCTTTTACTTTTACCTAAAGTCCTCTTCCAGAACATTTCTGATGGAGTTACACATTGCAGTGGAGGGTATTGCCTGGCTAGAAAAAGAGAAAAAGTAAACAGGGTTTTGAAATGAAAAGTGAAAAACTGGGGAGGTCTGTAAACCTGCTCAAAGTCATAAGGCTCAGGAGAAGAAAGCAGTACAGTTTTCCATGGTGGGGAAACTGAGACGGTCTGTTGTAGTTAAAGGGAGGCAGTGCTAGTCCATTTAAGATATAGTGTGCAAAGTATGTGGCATATAAGTGAGCTACAGAGTTGTACAATTCCATGCTATTGGCTCAAGAAGGATAAAATAATATCTTTAACCTGAGCATCTAGGCCACTGTAGAAATTCTGATTTTAAATTGTTGCAGGGAACAGGTATGTTTTCTCGTAACTACAGAGAGCTCTTTTCAAACCTTTGCTGTAATAATTCACTACTGAAGATGATAACAATCTAGGATCTATGAAAAAAAAAGTAAATATGAAAATCGTCTTGATTTCAAATGGATCTGCATATACATCAGTTGTGATCATATATTGAGGGCTTCTACATGGGCATATTATTATATTGTGTTTTTTTAATTTTTCATCATTAAAGAAGCCTATATATGCTGGTGAAAGAATCCTGGAAGAATTCCCACATGTTATCACATTGAAAAGAAGAGATATACTAGCTATTTAAGTGTTCCCTTATTGCAAGGAAACAGTGTTAACCTCATTAAGCAGCAGAAAAAAGAGGATTCTTACTTTTGCATAAAGGGTTTTCATCTGTTAATGAATTATAGTATCTTTCACTTTGTAGGATGCTTTTGATGGAAGATCTCAGACAATGTCAAAAAAGATCCATTTTTAGCATTATAATTTTAATGAGATGAAAGGTACAAATTTTCCAAATCTAGGACTACACAGCATTAACATGTGGAAGGTCTTATGTGTTTACAGCTATTCTCTTCCCTTTAATGCAACAACATTTATTACAATTACAAACATTTTCTTTAGGAATTTAGGATATTTTGTGTTCCAAGGTTAAAGGAACTGATAAGAAGGATCTGATGTAACTCTTGATAATCTGAGATCCTTAAGGAATAGTCTTGGCTATGTTTAGGTGAGTTCCTATTGAAATCTTACTGCAAACTTCCACATCTGCCTTATTGTGATTTTATGTGATTAGATTGTCATGAATTAAAATTTATCTTTACCTCTGTTTCCCAGGAGTTCTTTGAGGCTTCATGAAAGAAGCCATAAATGCTCTGCATAGAAATTAAAGATAAATTGCCAACAATAAAAAAAAAGCGGGTTTTAATTGGAGAATAAAAATCTGTAAATATAAAGCTGAAGAAATCTGTTACAAATGGTGATCAAAAATCGTGTTGTTTGAAGTTGGAGATTTCCTTTTTTTTTTTTCTACTTTCTAAATCTGGTAAAATCATTATATTTCAATAGGCAGATTGTGATCTGAACTAATGATCAGATTTCTGTGAGACAACTTTGAATTTATCGTGTCATATATATCAGAATCTTGCCCCAAGAGTCTAACAAAATTAAGTAAAACAATGCAATTGACACCAGTAAAAAGTGGAAAAAATGTTATCTACTGGAATTCCTATAACTGGGCAATATCTTGCTGTGCTGTTACTCGTTGTGCTCCGAGCTGAAGACAGTATATTCTCACGGTTGTGCCGTTAAATTGAAAAAACAGTGTTAATCCAAACTTCAAGACCTCTGAGAGGGAACAAATCTGTTAGAATCATTCTATGAGCATGTCATTTTCATTCACATTTTTTCTCTTTGCAGTTTGCTGTTCCACAAGACACTCCTGAACTTGCTGCTTTTTT
Source organism: Cephalopterus ornatus (assembly GCA_013396775.1). Taxonomy (NCBI): domain Eukaryota; kingdom Metazoa; phylum Chordata; class Aves; order Passeriformes; family Cotingidae; genus Cephalopterus; species Cephalopterus ornatus. The sequence goes on along the minus strand of VZRE01004478.1, from coordinate 221,426 downwards.
GTATAATTCCACAATTTCTCATTACATCAGGAGAAGGGATGTTGCAGTGGCAGAGCCTCACAGGAAAAACTCTGCAAAAATATTGGTGAGCTGTCTAAAAACTGTAAACTGAGACTGTGCATGCAGTATATCAAGGTGGCTGTTGATTTGACTGCAGTTTATTTACAAACTTTTTAATATTTTTCTAAGCAATTTTAACCCCTCAATTTAAAATGCTGTTTATTACATATCACCATTCCACAGGTTAGAGAATTTGTTTGACAGATTTTTACATTAGAGATTATGCATGCCAAATTCCTGGCTGTCTTACTCCAGGCTGTTTGCAGACAAACTTCTGTGGTCATGCATGCTTATCACAGGGAATTTAATTACTGATTTAGAGAATGAGGCCCTCATCCACAAAATAAATTTCAGGTTATGACTTCTGAAAAGTAGGTATCTTCTTCTTAACTTAACTCCTAGCATTCTGGCTCTTTCTTAAGGAGCAGCTCACACTTTATCATTTTCATGTAAAATTACAGTTCTGACAGATAAATACTTTGCAGTATATTTGTTCCCCCCAATAAGTACTTTCATACACATCGGAAGGTAAGACTCTCTCTCTTCACAGTATCACAATCGAGGCAAATGGGACAGGTCACTGCATTTTTAACAGTCCAGACAGTGCTAGAGCAAGAGGAACAATCTCTCTCCCAGGTCAAAAGTTTTAATTAGTCAGTCTGGTACCTGAGTATTTAGACTTGACTGTATTTTGAGAAGTTTTTTTTCCATTCCTGGATTCAAAGTGCCATCCTTAGCATACTTCAGCATTATAAGTATCAGCTCCCCTTGCCTAGAGGCAGCGTTCAAACTTGGTGACCTTGAGGTCAGTTGAAGGATTCATGCAGTCAGTGCTTTCCATCTATTTTTTTGAACCTCAGGCAGAGTTTCTTTCATGTTTTTCAGTCTATTATTAAGCTGTTTACTGCAAGCTCATGTTTGAATTCCTTGACATGACTAGAATTTTGGTAGGAAGAAAAGAACCTCACAGACCTAAATCTTCTGGAGTAATAGAATAATTAGAGTGCTTCTGAAAGTTAATTTGGCAATTTTTGTAACAGGAAGAAGATAGAATCTGGAAGTAATGAATCCCATAATGTTGTTAAGAACAAAATCACAGATGAACTCATTTTAAAGAATAATCACTAATGATTCCCGTGTCATTCTTTCATCAACCCAATACCCTGGAAAGAATCTGGTTCGACTGGGGCTGAAGGAAAAATGCCTGGGCTTTCAAAGACTTGCCAGTCAATATCACAGAACACATAATCCATTCTTCAGTAATACCTTAATTATCAGTTATCTTTCTTAGTGATTAGGCTCATAGGCTGCCAACATAAAAATTACTGAAGCAACTGGAAGTGGTTAACAAAGTTCTGAAGTATGCACTGTGTCTGCAACTTAAAATATGAAGCAGAGAATTTTCAGCTGCTTGATGTAGACAGATCAAATATATTTACTGAGTACTTAATAATATGAAATTGGCACTTTGATGAGCACTCTTCTACTACAATATGCTTTTGATCAGCACAAATTAGGATAGGATTGCATATAGTACTTACCACTGGATATATAACAGGACTTTTTCAAGACAAGCATCGAAAAGCAATGTCACTAGTTCAAGTAGAAGGTGTCCCAATTCTGTGTGCCTTCAGCATTATATACTACTGATGCATAAAAATTATTGTTTTATGCGACACCTTAGAAGTATACATGAAAAATGAATGCTGCTCTCGGAAAAGACTGACTGGTCAAAGATCATTATTTGTTAAAATCTGTATTTTTCTTTAGAAATTCTAAGTTATTTTCATCAAAGCATTTTCATAGAGAAACAAAATGTTCTGAGAACCTCTCATTCTATTCATGCTGTTTATTAAACATTTGGTTTCTCTTCCATTAGTTCTAATGTTACATTGTTCTGAAAATCACCACAGGCTAAATGCATTACTTAAAAAAACAGAAATATGTGTTCAGGTCCTAAAATGTCAGCCAAAAGTAGACTTTTTGCATACTAATGATTTATTTTGTTAGTATGTGTTTTTGGCCACTATGATTAATGAAAACAGCTCTTCTCCTTCCTGCAACACAAATAAATCTGGTTGGAGGATGTTTAAGGCCAAATAAACAGATACTTTAAAATATTCATTTAAAAAAAAAAGTTTATAGCTACAAGTTCCATGATTTACAGTTTCATTTTCAGGCAGATACAGAAAACAGCAATTAAGCATACAGCTTCTGCTTATTCTGCAATAAGACAGAGATTTGTGGGAAAGCTGTCTATAAAGATAGAGGATTCCTTAAGGGTGTTTTCAGATCTGTTCCATACATCATCACCCCATTTCCTGAAGTATGGGCATTGGTAGTCCATTCTCACTCTCGCTAGGGAATATACTTGTGAAAACTTAGGTTTGCATTTGAGGTCACAAGGCCTTCTGTCATGGGAGGGATTCTCTGCTTTGTTATAAAAATAGGAGTCAATTAAAACCTCAGCCTTCCTCCTGAATTAAATAAAATCTTTTCAGATAAGACCCGTTTGTATATATAAAACTTTTTCATTTTTTTGTACACACATTTAATCATTTTTCTAGGAGCTCTTTCTCTCTTTCTGTGCCCTGAACAACTGCATAATTTCTGTGGTTACCCCACAGGACTCTGCTCATTCCCTTCAGTGGCTTCCAGTCAGCTTTTAACCTTTTTTGTAACATTTTTCTGGCAGACTTTAAGAGTATATAGTTTTGAGTTGCATTGCTTGGCTTTTGCTTTCCACCCTGTATATGAGCCAGAATCACTGCTCATCAGGAATGTTTCAGGGACAGTAAGTTTCAAGTAAAGCAACTAATGAATCTCAGCAAATGTTCTGGCTGCTATAATGTAAATATCAGTGGGAAAACCAGGAGAGTTAGAAGAGAGAAAAGATTTAGGAACATAAATAAACACTTTTTCTTGCATGAGAGCAGAAAAAGAGTGTTGAAATCATAAAATGACTGATAGGTGAAGACAAAGCACATGATTCAAAGGATTGGTAAATACCTGGACATCTTAAGAGTTCTTTGAAGAAGATATTATTGAAAATTTTTACTTTTACTTTCATTATTACAGATAGGTGGTTGTACTTACTGGTGACAATAAAAGAATCTCCCCTTTGGTTTATAGTTCTCACAATGACTCATGGGGTATCTCATGCATGTTACATGAAATTAATTATTTCAGACTACTTGGCTCTTCAAGGGAAAGTGGATTTGGTTTTGCTTGTATATGATTTTATACATTTTCAAAGCATGAGTATGACTTCCCTTTATTTTGTGCACAGAACTGTACCAATGTGAAGTGTGTCCTAATTTCGTGCACTGTGGGACAACTGGAAAGAGGAAAGAGTGCCGCGCTAAAAATCAGGTCCCGGCTCTGGGCGCAAACATTCCTGGAGGTAATACACACAAAACTCTCTTTCTATACACAAAGACCCCTGTATATTTTATTTTACCAGATATTTAAAAATATAAATTATTAAATTAAATGGGTCAAATGCAAATGCTTTTTGCTACCATTTTCTTTGAAGGTAACATCTCACCGGTTCCTGTCCAGGTTATGTGCATGCTGCTTACTTTTCTATATTCGTAACATCTTTCCCAGTGGAAGTTTTTTCCTGGAGCCAAACAGCATACACTCTGTCCAGTACGCTAAGTCCAGCTTAAAAATTCATTGTTATTCATTCTCTGTTAATCTAGGGAAGAGTACTATGTATCAAGCTCATATGATATACAACACTCACACACTGACAATCTGTGTCTTGCTACTAAAGAGACGGGACAGTGCAGACCATGGAAAAAGTGTGGAAAAAGGGCAGGCTCTGGTTCAAATGCAAAAGCATGACAGCTTGAATGTCTCTCTGTCCTTCCAAATCTGAGAACTGGGATGGACATCTTCTGGTGCAAGCTTTTGCAAAGGTCTTACAAAATTTTGAACAGAAAATGCCAGTATTCAAGCATCTCTGCAGTCATAGGAAAAATGTATCTGTTGGAAAATAGGATGGGAATTTTATTCCAGTTTTTTCTAATTCCCCTTAAGAGACTGACAGTCGCACACTGGCTAGTCCCTGTTAAGTTTAGGTAAGAACTTAACTGCACTAGTTCACTGTTCCTAACACACAGAGACAGGCAGAGATGCAGAGATATTATCTTTAACTGGAACAATGTGTGACAATTTTGAGCACTGCAGTGTGCAAGCAATAAAACAATGTGCCTTCATAATTTTTTTTACCAAGCAAAAGATAAAGCTTAGCTCCTTTAGCTAGCTACCTTATTGGGAACTGAACCTGACATGTTCCCAACCCAGTCAAGTCTTTCTCTTCATCATTCTGCTGGTGAAATCTAATTAACTCCATAAGGGGCAAAAACAAGGTCTTGTGAAAAAATAAACTCGTAAATGAGACCTTGTGCACAGATCCTTAGATGCCGATTTTCTGGACTATTTACAGCTATTTCAGTCAGAATTAGCCTCATAAAGATTTTTCTAAGTCCAGTTTAGTATAACAAGAAATAACTGTAAGAGATTAAAGCTAAACAATTGTAACGAGAAACAGAGAGTTTTCTCTGATTTTTTGGCTGTGACAGAAGATGTGTAACAGTTGGATCAAACTAGCTACAGAAGACATGAAATCTCCTTTTCTTAATGATTCCTACTAAAAACAGAATCTTTTCTCGGATGTAAGCTTCATTAGTTTGACTTAGGTTCAGAACAAGGATAACTGCATGAAATTCAGTGGCATGTTTAAAGCAGGAGCAGGGGGACTCACTTCATGTAATTTTAGTAATCTGAAAGTTAGATGCCACAGCTGGTTGCCTGACTGTAGACAGTGACAAGACAGAAAGGTATCTTCAGAAGGTGCATTATCCAGCTGATTTGAAACATCTTTTCTGCTCTCCTTCTGATCTGTATAGGGAAGATGGGTCAAAGCTGGGCCTTGGGACATGGGTGTGTGCGAACACACCAGGCAATGCGAGTGCTGCAGTCCCTTTAGCTCCTCCTTGCTCCCTAATAAATCCTGCTTGCTATGCCTGCACCTCCCTTCACTCAGTGAGCTCCAGGCAGAGGTGGAACCTTACACTAGCCTGTGGGCAGGGGCAAGGATGAGCCATCCTGTACACTCTGTGCATGCAGAGACTTCACGGGAAACACGACTACAAGAACATCTTCTGCTTACTCCACTGGCCTTACATACCCTTGGTATCAAACAAGGCTTTTTATGGGTGGTGATTTTACCTTTTCTCTGTAAACATTTCTGTTTCCTTTGAATAGTAACTTGCAAGTCTTGTAAAGACTCAGAATACTGCACTTAAAGGAGCAGGATTTTTTCCCAAGTAGGAAAAGGTAGTCCCCAGAGAACTGTTGTATCCTCCCATTTATGTCTAAATAGCTGCTGGAATAACATGATCCCTGCTTCACGTGCAAGCTGAGAGAGAGGCAGTAAATAGTGTCCTGGGGTCTGGCTGCCTTCCTCCCACTTGCCTCACAACAGTTCCCATTTCCACAGCCCCTTTTAAAATTAATAGTTATACAGCCATCACCATAAAAGACTGTAGAGCACAATTAGTTTCCTAAAAAGGACACAGTCTGCTCCTAGTAAGTCTGCAAACTTGTAGTTCCTGAAGTTATTCCAGAAGTAAACTAAAGTATATTTAAAAAACAACTGTTGTTACTTAGGCTGAAATCTGCAGATTCAAACTGAGGATTAAAATGCAGTCACAATAATCAGGATGAGGTTACCGTGAACCAGGAAGAACTGTTCAAGGGCCACACTGAACCTCATAGTCATGGTTTTGTAAAGAAGCTTAGAGGAAAAGTCTCTACAGCAACATCCCAACCTCTTTTGCACATGCAATTAATGTACAAAATTTTCATATGCCAAAGAAAGCAGTATAATGGTGACATACGACATTCCTCAACTGTGTTATAATCTAAATGAAGACATGATGATCTGCAGAAGAAATTGTTTGTGCTCATTAAAGCCAAGAACACACTGTCATGATGTATTTTCTTCTTATAGATATGTTAATGCAAACCTGAGAAGGATTTTATTGAAAGTGATTGATTTATGCTAGGATGAAATAATTCATGTTTTTCATCAAAGTTATATGGATCGGCCTGTATATTTTGTTGCCACAAAATATCTGTCATGTATGGAGTGACTCCTTCCTCTTCCACTTAGTTTAACTGACAACAGCTGACCCCTTGTCTCTTGACAGTTGTAATCTGTCACCTTAAAACCCAAACTCCTATAACAAATAACAGTTAAATGACGTGCAATGATTAGACATGTTTGAGTAAATAAAGCAGCTCAAATTTCCCAACCAACCAGCAAAGACAGAGACAGACATTCTGCAAAGGCCAAGAAGAATCACAGAGTTTTTTGGATTAACTTCAAAGCCTGGCTGTAAATATGAACCCTCTAGTAAAGCTGACTTTTGGATTCATACTTGCTGATCCAGCAAATAATAGCCTGATTCGTGCAAAAGAGAAACAACCTTACATGGTTATGTTACGTTGTGTTCTGATGGGGCTCCGTTATGTCCCCATTTGTCTAATCATGGTATTTCTGAGTCATCAGAGGGAGACCTGAGGGGATCTGGCCCAGCGTTCTTTGAACTCTGGTGGGTACTTTTTAATATAAGACTTGGGAGTTGTCTAGTAAAACATCTGTTTTGAAAATGAATTTCTAAGTGATAAATCTGTACCATCTGTCTGATTTTTTACATCCTTCAGGCTCCAAGCTCTTTGGAACTTATAACACTGTGGGTTGTGGAACTCAGCTCATTTTTAGCTATTATTTGAGCCTGTACTGAAAATTCCTCACAATGATACAAATCTCTTTCTGGGAGAGCTTGGGGAGGCAGTTATGTGAAAAAACCACAGAGGGTGTGTGAAGTTCCCAAGAGGTTTGAAGTTCATTTTATTTTCTTTCAATGTTACTGAATATAATTGTATTGTTTCTGTCTTGACTTTTAGAAAGTTCTAGATACGTGAATTTGGCCCTTCTGATTGCATGAACTTTAATAGCTAGAAGGGAGAAAAATCTAGTTTTAATCAGAAAAAGTTGAAAAGCAAGAGAAGTAGAGCAGCCATACTGCAGTAGGGTGCTCTTAGTACCCAAAGTCATGTTTTGGCTTCTCTTTTAAATATTCATTATTTCAGTGTTTCTGAATGTACACTGATCCTGTTTCTTTTAAGTGCCTAAAAATGGAAATACATACTTGGCGTAATAAAGGTATTGTGTGCTGCAACAGCCATATCTTAAGTGCCTGGCCTCAGATTCGTATCCAAAACTTGAAACTAAATACCTAGGCTCCCTATTCAGCACATGGAGACAATCAGGTACCTCAGACAAATTGACTTGCTCTAACCTTATCAGGAGGATAGGCACTCAAATCAGGATTAAGTGGGAATATGCCCACCCTCTCAGAACACAGAATCCAGACATTACTTAGGAGGTACCTGTGGAACTAGTTGAAAGACTTAAAGAAGACTTCTTTATTTAATATTCAGTGCCAGAATCTAGAGCTGGCAGTCTAGTGATTAGAGAATTCACAACTGGAAGACACAAATTCGATTCCCTCCTCAGCTTGAGAAGCCTGCTTTATGAAATGATGGTGTTCCCTTCTCCTGAAGCTGAACTTCTGTAGGAACATATTAAGAAACTGAGAAGTCTGGAAAGGTATAGAAAATGAGGAAAAGCCTAATATAATACCTTGTTATTTTGGACCATCAGCTACAAGTCCTTCCAGTCCTCTCATCTGCCTTTGCCTTCATTGCCTAGGACCTGGAGCTGTCGTCACTGTTAGAGTGAATGCTCTAATTGTATTTCCATGATGAGAAATCTTGTTGAGAATCTCCATATTTTATTACTGGTGAGCTCAGAGAGTCTTTAGTGTGATAGAAGTTCTTTAGGTCAGGCAATGTTTGTGGGACAAGGATTCAGTTTAGCTGCGCAAAGGCGACTGGAGGCAGAATGCACACAGCCCATGCAGCGGGGCCACACAGACTGCAGCACGTGTGTGTTGGCAGAGACTCGGAACTCAGTACAGAAGTGGACTGGTGGAGGTGGTCTGAGAGATCTAGCTCTTGTGTGAGATCCTTTATTCAATCACTTCTTTTCCTCTCATCTTTACTATGGAAGCAATTATTCCACCTGTAAGTGGGATATGACCCCACAGAACAATTCTATCCTCGGCATCCCGTAGCACAGAACCTATTTCTGTGCCCAGTGGAAAACATCTCAGTCAAGGAAGATTGCTTAGTGTTTTCAAAGAATAATTCTGCAGTCAACTTAAATTCCCTGTCCATGGATGGAAGTAGGGAAGCAGAAAAGTTAGTGAGAAAGACATCTTGCTCCCTCAGTCATTGCTATAGGCTATATATGGGAGTTTAAGTAGATTGTTTTAATTCAGACTGAGAATTAAAAGCCAAAAATTTAATGCACTGCCCTTCAAGCTATATAAAAACAAAAGGAGGAAGTTGTCAACAAAATTTGCCTTTACGTCAAACAACTGTTGTTGTTTGAAAAAACAAAATAAGTAAAAAGCAAAACTGTGTGTGGCCAAAAATACTGTATTATACTGGATTTGATTGTTTATGTAGAATGAAGTCTAAAAAGAAAGAGACATTTGCATGGGGCTGAACTAACTGGAGGTTTTTTGGGTGTGGGCTAGTTTTGTTTTCATTTGTTGTTATTTAAAATATTTTCATTGTTAACAAGAGCAGAACATGAGACGTTTGCTAGATGTGCTGAAGTACAAGTAATGTTAGGTTTATGAAGAAGTAAGCATCTTAAATCAATAACCATTATAATCTGTATACTGAAGTCTTCTGGAATCACAAAAAAATATCTGTCTCTATTATAATTTAAAATAATCTGTTTAAATGAATATAATAGATATAATATGTGAAGTGTACAAAGTTAATGATAGAGAGGAGGATGTGTTGATTTTCAGAATGTTGTCTTTTGTCACAGATACATTTCTGTGGGCATACCCTCTTGCTGCAAATAGCACAAATACTTTTGACCGTGTGCAGAGTCATACACACATTTTTAAACGGATTCATACAAGTAGTTATATGACCTCTACTCTCAGCATTTATGTAAGTTACTCTATTGGCAGTAGTTCAAGTTTTTTGGAGGTATTGGTCAAAGAAAACAAGCTAATGAATTCCCAAAGCATATATTTAAAAGGTATTGCTTACCCCTTTGTCTTTAAGGTGTGCCAGACTCCAGCAGACACGAAGGGAAGCAAGTTTTAATCAAGCAGGGCCAATATTGTTATAACAGCACTGAACTCCATATGCAATAGACATGAGTTCTTGGGAGGAAAATTCCACCACAGAATGCAGCCTGCCGTAGAGAAAGTATGTGCCCTTCAGTTTGGGAGACTTCACTGTACTACATGTAACCAGAAAAAAAACTTCTGTGAGGTTGAACAATTCTCCATAGAGGCAATGGAACAGAATCATTCTGAGAAGTCTCTCCAGTAGCTGAACTCTTCAAACCTGCAGAACAGTAATGATCTGTCAGACTTTAAGCTGCTAAAGATTTTGTTCCTTTTACCCTCAGTCCAGCTCCCTGTGAGCCAGATTTGTCCCTGCATTTCAGTCTGCTCTATGAACCAGGATGACCACATGCCTTAAAGATACTTTGTGGGGACTTCAGGTCTGTACTTGAGCTTCCTGCAGAAAGCATCGGCATTCCACTGGAACCTGGAAAACTGTCCTCCAATTTGTCAAAAGTTTTCCAGCACTTCTCACATAATTTCTGTCTCAAGTGTACTTAGGGAAACACTGAACTGAATATTTATTGGGAACACTTTCCTTCATTTCTGGCTGCTTTTTTGTTTCAGAACTTTTAAGAAAACAAAGGCTTCAGTTCGAAAATCTATTTGTAAAACAAAAGCATGTAGGGAGAGAGAAGCCTTAATAAATACACCAGCAGGACCTACCACCCAGGCAACACAGGGGATGGCTGTGCTTTGCCTGCTTCCCAGAATATTGCCAACTACTGTCTCAGCGACGTGTACAAGAGCAAGTTCTGCTTGTTCTAACACAAGGAGAACCTCAAAAGGTCAGGGTAGCTAGGGCTGGGCTCCCTACTGTTGGTTGTTAGGCACAGACACAAATACCAAATTCTTTCTTCCCCTTCCTCTGAGCCATAACTAAGTCCTCAGCTTGAATTTCAAACCACAGTTCCTGCTGCTTCCAGTAAACACTGAATATTTAAACATATGCTCTTTAAAAAATTATATGGTAAAGCAATGCTGTTTCTTACAATTGGCTTGAGAATCATAAACAAGGCTGTAGGAGAGACAGCTGCCTGTATCTCCAAGGTGTTGGTATAAGTAAGAATCCTGTTTGCAACTGATGTTGACCACAGTCGTTGTTTGGAAGCCGTTTGCACAAATGCATAAGTCATTAAATGCAGGAAAATGCTCTCTAGTCTTCTATATTCTCCATTCCTGTATTCCAGCATTTCCAGGAGCCTAATCAAGGATTGAGGCGAGTTGATAGCTGTAGTCACAACCCAAGCTTATTAACCCCAGCCAAGCAGTAATCCACAGGAAGTACCCTCCTCTGATGTTCTTATTGCTGATATAAGCTGAAAATTAAATAAACCATGTATAGCAGGTGAAAGGATTTATTTTTCCATGAATGCTGTGTTTCCTTTATATGAAGTTTCAACAGAGTTAATGCCTTTACTGTACCTTAGCCAATCAGGCTGAATATCTGATGCCTACTTCTTTAACAATGTAACATATCCTGCTGTCCCCATTACAGGTTACATTTATAAATCATATAAATCATATCCAGAATCCTGCTTAATATCAGTTGCTTAGAATTGAAAACATAAGGCTTTTTTCAGACTTTTTTTCTGAATGCAAATTGTTGCATAACCACAGAAACATGCTGGGACTTTGTGTGAGAAATCTAGTGCTGAAGAATAAAAGATGAAGAATGGCCTGAAAAATTATTTTTCTGAATATCATCTCATAAATGTTCAACACCATGGAAGTGTATAAAAGTATTTATTTACAAAGTCTAATTTTTTGTTTCAAACACTGTTGACAGAAAAGGTAGTTCCCTTTCATCAGATGCTGTCTGTGTTAAAAGAGCTAATTTGACTATCCCCATGTAGTCATTTGAAACAGTTTTTTTCATATTGCTCTTTCCTAGTATAAGCCCCGAGGAGAGGTTGAATATTCTGATAATAACCGTTCAGCTGCTCTCAATATTTTAAAAGAACAAAATTATGGCATAGCCAAATGAATTCCAGAAGGCAATAAATGTGCTGGCTTTTTATCACCAGTAAACACTCACATATTTGCAGAGAAAAGTGTTTTTTAAAAAGAAGACAGACTGGACAAGGCAAATATCAGACCCTGGACTTCAGGACAGCAGCCTGCAGTCTTTTCAGGGATCTGCTTGAAAGAACTCTGTGGGAGATGATCCTGGTAAAAAAGAGGAGTCCAGAAGAACTAGTGATGCTCCAGGATCACCATCACCTCCTTTAACTCATGAACTGTCCATCCTGACATGGTAAAAATCAAACATAAAATGGTGGTGATTGGGTAAACATTTGACTCAATCTTGGAGGTCTTTTCCAATCTTTATGATTCTATGAAATGTAAAGGAGGTGTAAGCAGTCAGTTGACCCAGTGCAGGGGCTGGATAAGGAATATAGATACAGTGTCTGAGCATGCAGGGACAGAGTTAGGAAGGTAAAAGCCCACCAGGAGCTGAGCCTAGCAAGGGGCTTAAAGGGCATTAAGGAGGCTTTTATGTTAGCAGCCTAAAGAAGACTAGGGAAAATATGGGTCTTCTGCTGAATGGGACATGGAAAAGGCTGAGTTACTTAATGCCTCCATCGCTTTGGTCTTTACTGGTAAAATCTGCATACAGTAATTCGAGGCCTCTGCAACCGGAGCGGAAACCTGCAGCCATCAACATTTACCTTCAGTGGAGAAATGTCAGGTCAGGGGGACATTTAAACAAGCTGAACATACAAAAGTCCTGGGAACCTGATGGAATACACCTACAAGTGCTGAAGGAGGGATAATGGCAATGTGAGACCTCTCTCATAATCTTTGAGAAATCATAGTGATGGGGGGAAGTTCCTGAGGACTGGAAGAAAGCAAATGTCACATCTGTCTTCAAGAAGGGGGATTCAGAGGACTACAGGCCAGTCAGCTTCATTTCAATCCTTGAGAAAGTGATGGAGGAAAAAAGCCCTGGAGGCCATTTGCAAACATCTGAAGGACGAGAAGGTGACTGGGAGTTGTCAGTGTGGATTTACAAAAGGGAAATTATGCTTGACAAACCTGATAGTCTTCAATGAGAAAAATTAGGTTCATCTTGGTGGACAAGGGGAGAGTAGTCATTGGTTTTTATCTTGAATTTAGCAAGGTTTTTGACACTGTCAAAATGAGTGAAGAGGGGTGGATTCAAAACTGACTGAACTGCCAGGCTTCAAGCATTTGATCAGCAGTGTGAACTCCAGCTGTCAGTCTGTCAATAGTGGTATACCCCAGGGATCAGTACTGGGGCCAAGACTGTTTAACATCATAAATAACTTGGATAATGGAACAGAGTATACTTCCAGCAAGTTTGGAGATGATAGAAAAGTACAAAGAGTCTTTAATACACCAGTTGTTTGTAGTGCCCTTCAGAGGAACATCGACAGGCGGGAGAAGCGAGTCAGCAGGAATTTCATGAAGGGAAATGCAAAGTGCTGTACCAGAGAAGGAATAACCCTATGCACCAGTGCAGGCTGGGGGCCAAGCTGCTGGAAGGCTGTGTTGTAACAAGGGATCTCAGAGTCCATCTAGACACGAAGTTGAACATGAGCCCACTATGTGTGCCCTTGCAGCCAAGTAAGTCAACAGCCTCTTGGACTGCATGGGAAAGAGCGTTGCCAGCAGGTCAAGGGAGGTGATTCCTTCTCTACACTCAGCACTGGTGAGACACATCTGGAGTCCAGTCCTGGGCTCCCTGGGACAAGTGAGACATGGACATACTGAAGCAAGTCCAGCCAATTGCCACAATGATGGTTAAGGGCTTGGAGCATTTGATATATAAGGAAAGGCTGAGAGAGATGGGAGTATTCAGTCTGGAGAAAAGAAGGCCCAGGTGGAATCTCATCAGTGTGTATAAACATCTGATAGGAAGGAGTAAAGAATAAAGAGCAGGCTCTTCCCAATGATATCCAGTAACAGGAAAGAAGCACAAACTGAAATACAGGAGATGCCATTTAAACATAAGAAAACCCACTTTTTACTGCAAGGGTAGTCAAACACCGGAAAAGGTTGCTTTTTGAGTTTGTGGAGTATCCATTTGTGGAGATACTCAGAACCCAACTGGATGTGGTCCTGAGTATACTGCTCTAGTTAACTCTGCTCTGAGCTTGTACTTGGAGTAGACAATCTCCAGATGTGTTCTCAAACCACAGGAGTTGTGTGAAAACTTTGAGTTGGGCCATGGTCACCCAGCTCCGTCCAAGTTGGCTCCCAGGTTTAGGTTATGCTTCTTTCAGGTCATTTTGACAAACAAACCTTTCTCCATCAGTGAAGGAAAGAAACAGTAGTGCAAATTATCACAAGATCTTCTTACCTCAGTCTCTGTTGAACAAGACAGCTGAAAAGGGAAAAGCAATTTTTAGAGAGGGTTATGCCTTTGATGTAAAAGGGAATGCCAGAATAAAACACCATGGAGGAAAAGATGTTGAGTAATCATGTAGGAACCAAATCTTCTCAACAGAGCAAAACTCCTAAATGTGTGAGAAATAGAAGGAAGGAGAAAGAGTTTTGCAGAAGGGTATTTAGGAAGCGACAGCAATGTTCCAAATACGATAAGAAGCTGCTGACAAAATGAGAGACTGCTTTACTTACAAGGCTCTGTCTTTCTGTTCAAATCTGGTCGTCATGTTTCAGAAAGATTGGATACTGGTAGCAAAAATGGAACATAATAATAATAATAATTATAATAACAATGATGAGATAGAAAAGGGATATATTGACAGCCATAACTCCTAGCCCTCTGGATTCCATTGACCATATTAGCACTTAACTGTCTAATGCTTTTCAATGAATATCAAAGCACTTTGAAAGGAGATCCGTATCAGTACCCCAACCTTACATGGGAAGGGATATACAAGATAAGATGCATGTACTGCTACCCAAAAAATCATTTGCAGAGATAGAATTAAAAACAGATTTGTTGACTACCAGAAGAGAATGGTTAACCATTCAGCTATCCTTCCTTGGGATCAAAACAAAGAAAAAGAGGATGTTTTAAGTGCAGGATCTTCTGTCTCAAAGATTTACTTGGTACCTGATGGACTTAGCCTTCAATACCAGCTCCAGTTAGATATTGATGATGCCAAGAGCTCAACAGGATTCAAAATGTGGGTGTGGAAAATATTTGTATCCATTGTAGTAAATGTTGTAACAATTCCTTTAAGGGATATGCACTTTCCACATGTCAGAGCTTAAGTCAGTTCATAATAAATACAGGCAGGTACTTTTCCATTAGAGATACCAGCACTTAACTATCATTTAAGGCAGTTTTTACAGAGGGGGAGTTTATTGTCAAGGTCAGGACAGCACAATGAGACTCACAGTTGGTCAGGTGTGGTGTGTCACTGCCTACCTGGCACCAAATGACGTGAAAGCACTAATTAAAAGTCACTGCATGAGATATGTGATGTGACAAGTTTGTAATCATTCTAAACCAGGTAAGGTAATGCCTAATCTAATCTAATCTTATCTAACAATGTTTTATAAATATAAGCAAGTATAGATGAAACACTGGGAACTGACGGAGAGATGCATTTAGTTTTGTTTTTGCATCTTTGGATCTGTTGAAGTGCTTAATCGCAGCTATATAAATATTTTTCTAGGCAGCCAATTAAACAATGGCTGCTATACATTCCTCTCACAGTGGCACAATTTAGTAAACAAGCAAGGTGAGTGGGGTTTTCTGAGCTCTACTGCAATAGGAAATTAATCACATCCTAAGAGTAACCTGTTCTAGATGATCTTGCGTTGGCAGGGAAGTTGGACTAGATGGTCTCCAGAGGTCCCTTCCAACCCGATCTATTCCGTGATTCTGTGTAAGTGAAGTGCAAAGATGCTTGTTCCTATTGTTGTTCTTTGATGGGAAGGTGACACATTCACGTCTCAACGTAGGCCAGGAAATTTTCTCAAGATACCCACATTGGATGTTGGACTTAGTGAGCAGAGCCAAGGTTTTAAAACACAGATACCCCATAAACTGGGCCCATGCTTCTAACTCACCTATTTCAGAGAGAAATAAGAGAAATAACTGTATGTGTCATTCTGCATATCTAACCCTTCTTCCCCATTTGAACATGTGGCCTTTGTATTGCAGCTTTATGCTGTATTTATCCCGTGGACACTTACAGTTCCCAGTATTTTTACATTCTTTACCAAAACAAACCATCTTTGCCTTAGGAAATCAGTGCTCTGTATTTTTTCTCTGCTTATTTTTTATAATGCTTTTAAATATAAGCATGCTTTTTAATAATTTCTTCTGTTCTATAATTCTAGAGAAAGAATGATCTCTACAGTCTTTCTTCCAACGTTTCCTTCGAAGTTAAGAGTATGCCATATAAAGTGCAACCAGCAAAGCTCCCCACGGGAAGCATAGCAGTAAGTAACTGAAAATTATATCTTTGCTTGAAGTACATGTATTTGGTCATTCTGATCACAGCTGTGAAAGTTTTTGTAGATGAAAATACTGAGATTGGTCTTTCCTGTGTTTCCAGTGTAAATTCCTGAAATAACGCCTAAAGGAAATACCCTTATTGTTTCCTGTGGAAGGTGGTGATGTATGATACTGATTACATTTTTAAATAATTTCTTGCTGCACTTATGTGCAGACTGCTTTATTGCAATCAGGATGGATTTTTCACTCAGAAGAAAACAACAGAATTGTGAAAGCAAGTGTCTAGTTACTTTGTTTGGGGTAAAATAAGTCTGGAGGAATTTTTTGTTCAAAATCCAAAATCATGTTCCTGTCAAGTTTAGAGATCTCACTCTTCTCCCAGTCAGCAGTTCTCTCACACAAGCATATGGATTATCTACAGCAACTTCTCTCTTATCTGTATTAAGCTTCTTTGATACCCTGATTTTCAGAAAGGTTTCCACCTCACAGCACATCAAGTACAAGATAGGAATTTACCTGGTCATCTCATCTGATGTGATAGATAGATGCTAAAGTACTTGCCTTATTTGCAGACTGAGATTTGTATGGCCCTTGATTACTATATGAAAAGTTTGATTTAGTTGTTTTCTTGTGATAAAGCATTGACTTTTGGGAGCACTTTAAAGGAATTTGTTTCTTATGGTATCCAATACCATGGTTAAAATTCACTCTATTTTGTCATTACTGGTAGAAATAAGTAAAATATGAGTGCAAAAATTGGATCTAGTATGAGCAATCTGAAATTTTAAGGCTTATTCTTATCTTTTTGAAGATTTATCAGTTGCAGAAATCCTTCTTTTTTGAAGCTCCTTTCAAACTTTTCCAAGTTAAATCATGGTGAAAATACATCATACTGGTCTGTTGAGATGTAGTAGTAGGGACAAAATATTTTCTTATATGGAAAACCAACAGAATAAAACCCTTTTAGCTTACTTCAAGTGTATTTTAGAGGATACAAAGTATGAAGTTGTATTTTGAATATGCACAGATTACATGGTTGATATTTGCTCTGGAAAGACCCAAGGTAAAATCTTGGTCCTGCATACACAGTGACTCCAACCTCCATCATCAGGAGAGCCATGATTTCACCACAGAGATTTGGTGCTTAATGCAGTATTCATCCAGAGAGGTTCAAAGGCTCCAAGCTGACAGATATACTCAGGCTCTTTTTATTTTCTTGCAGCATGTGTTCCATACCAGAAACACATGTTGTGCAGAATTCTGTTGGTAGTGGTGCCTTCATCTGGACTGAAGTGCTTTATCCCAGGTGATAGCCTGCTGTTCTCAACAAGTGTCAGATGATCTACCAAATGATCAGATAAGCATTTTATTCTCTTACTCCAGCCAGTATAATGCTTGTTATTTGCTGCAGATGATTTAGAGCAAAATGCCTGTAATGGCAACTGTAAAATGTTGAAAAATGATAGTGCTTTTATGTCATTTCATATCTGGACATGGCAGTGGATACTTGCCAGCTCTACAGCTTGATGTGTTGTATGCACCAGTTCTTTGATGTTCCACTTGCAAGAAGAAATATTTGCTTGAAGTAGGGCAAAGCTTAATATTTTTGCTCCTTCTGAAAAAGATCACTAGTTGTGTTTTAAAAGTTTCCAAAGATTTATTTGAAAGTTTATGGTGAAAGGATGGAAGAGGAATAAAGATTTTAATACTTTAAAATTAATTGTCAAAAGTATATGCCTAATAATCAGCTAACACTTTAAAGTTTATATAGAGAAGATAATATAGTAAAAGAACAGATCATATGTCCTTCATTTAACTCATACAGTGCCATGTTCCAATTATACAAGTTGATATTTATGTTTAGTTTTAATGGGATGAATAATCCCATACTCAGTAATCTACAGAGTCATCTAAGGAAATATTTGGCATATTTGCAGCACTGAGGTCTTTATTTCCATCATCATGGAATGTAGGTCTTTATCTTGAACAGAGAGAGGGCCATGATACAAAGGGGTGTGAAAGGTTATGTAAATGTAAGAAAATCTTAATCTTTTATAGTAAAACATTAGAGTGAAAATGCATCAAACAGGAAAATTAGCATGAAATTTAGTGGATCTTAAACCAGAATCCACTGACATCAATAATAGTATTTCTATTAATTTTCATATGCTGGGAATTGCAGCTTTATATTATGCAACTGAATGGATTTCCTTGCTGTATCATTCAAGAGAAAATTGTCATTTTTTCTTAGAAGTATTATTATGGTAGATTATACTATCTCACTTGATGAATTTCATGTGAAACTTGAAAGTACTTTTTATTACAAGAAGTATAGAGTTACAATAAACAGCAACTTGTTTTTGAGCCACTTTGAGAGTTTAATAAAATGTAATTTTTATTTCTTAAACGTTCGATAGGATCTTTGGGGGGATGCTTTTAGTGTAAACTGTTTAGCCAGTGTCCTACAGTGAGGAAAACTGGTTTCAGACTAAGACTTGTATCTCTTTTTTTAGCTATTACACGGTGATAGTACTTTCATTTTAGACATGCTTATGTTCCTTATGAAATATATTTGCATAAACATTTGTAAAGTGTAAACATAAATGTAAATATTAATTGTGACTCCAAGCTCAAGGGAACTTTTACATTCTATTTTGATAATTTTTTCAGAGCATATAAGAACATCATGCTGCAAAGGCTGGATTGGGTCATGTAGGAGTACAAAGGAATTCCTGTTTCTCAGCCTCTGTAAACAAAATTGCCTAGGACTAGAGGAAGGTCATCATGGGCAGTAAAAGTAGTAGCATTAGAATAATAATCAATTTAGCTACTGTTTCTTAAAGTAGCAGAATAAATTATGGAGAAGCTCTTTTTGTATTTTAGAGTGTGTCTTTTAAAGAACCAGAGAGAAAAAAATAGCTTTGTGAGAATCTCACTAGCTTGCACTGAATTCAGACTATAGATGCTGGATGTTTGCTCCAGTGAAACCTAATTCCTATCTTTCCACAAGGGACTGCCAGTGAACCAGCAGCTTACCACTTATATTCTTCTCTGCCTTGTGCTATCTTCCAAAGGAATCAAAGACAATTTTGAGGACACATTGAGTAGCACCAAAATCAGGAGTAAAATTCAAAATGTACAAAAACCAGCAGCAACAAACTTAATAGTTCTTTTATCTACTTACAATGTGCTTAACTATGGCACATTTTAAAAAAAGGAAAATAAAAGCCCCTATAGAAACACTTTCACGATCAACTAGTGACTTTCCTGCAACCACAACAGTCTGAAGTTAAGACTATCAGAGAGCATCTGTGTGTGGATTTTATTTCCAATTGCAAACAAAGGCTCTGTCCATAACTCTTGGGTTGGCTTCACCCTCATCTCAGTGCCTGTGCCAGATGGCATTCTTTGGCACCCTTTGCAACAAAAAGGTGTGAGATGTTCAGCGGTAGGGAAGGCCAAAAGTCAGATGGCTCCTCTGAAGTCTGTGAGCTGTGCTTTTCATCCTCCTGACAGAGAATCAAGCACTGTTTTCAGTGTTCAGCATAAGAAAGTCTTGTCCTGAACAGAGAGGAGAGCCAACATGCATCTGAAGTACGGTGCCAATATGCAACACTTGTGTAAAAATTTCACTTCTTCACATTGGCCACCTTAGATGAAAACAGATAAATCTCCCCCCAAAAAATTCCCTGGCTCTGATCCTGCAGTACTAAACCTACCACGTGGAGAAGAACTTCAGAAATCCAAGCTGAATAATGCAGACTTTCCTTTAATCAAAATCATATGTAATACTGTTGTGGACAGCGTGGGGTGGAGGAGGGACAGTCTTCTGTGGACATGGTGAAACACAGCAGGCAAGACCGAAGGGATGCTTTGGGTTTTTTTTCCCCTCCAGCTTCTGGCTCAACTCTGTGGGTGTTCAGGACTTGTCCTGTCAGACTGTTCACCAGCAATTGCATTAGTAGCCTTGCAAGTCTTTGTGTAGAGTATAAAGGGGGCAGCCCAGGGGCTGCATATTCTACTGGTATATAGGCAGGAGTGAGACTGATGTCTACAAATAATCCCCTGCTCAGGAAATAAATCTTGAGCACTTAGCACAACCCTTGCTTTCAAAACCTAAGACAAAGAAGGATTCATGGAAAAAGGATATGGGTGTAACAGGATGGTTTCAAGATTTTAGCAGGCAAATAATTCATTAGCATTGGCCCCACTCAGGCTAAAAGAGGAGAGAGATGTGGCAGCTTTGCAGCAGCATTCTGCTTGATACAAGATAGACCTAACTTCTGTCTGTTTGGCTCATTGCTGATCATCTAAGGATTATAAACATGATGCTCTGCAATTCTATAAAATTACAGTTTCTCGTTAATGTTTCAACATTTGTCAGGCTCCAGCTGAGCTACTGAAATTACACTGCAAATTTTACTCAACTGTCTGCAAAGGCAGAGCAACAGAAGGAAGAAGGGAGAAAGGATTCAGAACCCAGGCAGCACAAGCAAGGCTGAGTGCTGCTGCAGCTCTCATATTTGGTTAGCACCCTCAGGAAAATCCACATGTTCTTATCTGGATCCATGCTGATAGGTGCTCTATAGGTATCACAAGAAGAGATAACTTGCCTTTTTTGTTTTCATAGCCTAAGAGGAAAGAAAACAACACACAAATACAGCATACATTTAGGATGTGGCACATAAAAGAAGACATGGAATGGCAGCAGAGATACTTATAGCTGCACACACTGCTATCAGCTTTATCCAAAACCTAATGAAATCCACTGACCCTGATGAAATAGACTGTTCCCCTTGATTTCAGCAGGATCTCAATCAGGCTTCGAAGTCTGGATTGACTCTACCTAATTTTGAACAGTGAACTGGTGCATGAGTCTCATTGCTGTGCTATTAGTAAGTAGTCCTGTGAAATACTCAAACACCAGGCAGCAGTTTACTTCACCCCTGTCTGAGAGCACTTGTGGAACTCAAGTAGTTGCCCTAGACTAGATGAAAGTAGACTCGGTGCCCAAGGAGACAGATGTGATTCAGTCAAATATTATCTGAAGAAATCTGTAAACAAAATTGTATTTCCACAAAGTACTTGCCCATTCTGATAATTTCCATTTTCAGGATGAACAATTTCAGGTTTGATGTTGCTGTAAAATGGAGTCATTTTGTCAAACTTGAGAGGACGGAAAGTAGTGCTGAGGTTTGTTTTTTGCTGTTTTACAAATATTTGTTGAGATGGTTTTGGTAAGTGGGCTATCGCTTTACTGCTCCAGCTTCATAACAACTTTAAGATATGTAATCTGTATGTTGACAGTGTCAGGTCCTTTCCAAACAATAATTAAAATTTGTAACTTCCTCCATGTGGTACCTCAGAGTTTGCCAACAGAGGAAGTGCACGGCATGGATGAGTTGGGGGTCTTTAATCAATCTGGTTTTGGTGTCTTGGAGCCCATAAATTTTCATCAGCACTTCCCAGCTCTTGTGCTGTATGTGATCAGGTCCTCAAGGCTTGCTTCAGGGCAGCATTCATGAGGATCTTCAAGCAGTAGAAGGGAGATGCTTTTTTTCTGGTACAGCTGAGCTCATTACTTTCTACAGGCTTCATGCAGCCCATCATAACTGCATGCCTTCTGTTTTCCCTGGCCAGTTAACCTCTTACTTGCATTCATCTTTTTCCTTGACTGGCTTCTCTCTGGGAGGAATCTCTGCAGACAGTTCAAATGACCTTTTTCTCGTTTTCTCTGCCCTTGTATTTAAATGCCACTCTGAGCCACAAGTAGAGCTATTCAAAAACATTTTGTCCTTACTAAATGAGCACTGCTCTTGCTGAATCTAATGATACAGAGAGGCTATGAAATTCTGCAGTGGTTAAGAAGTGACCCAAAGAGCAGGCTGGGGAAGGGAATTGTATTGCTACAGTGGCATAGTTGATCACTAGATCACACCAGCAAGATATCTGTTGGGACACAATGGTGGGATTTCATGGTTTGAAGTAATTTTTTCCTGGTTTAATTAGCTAGCATATTTATTCTTTGTATATGTTATCCTTTTGACATATTTTAGACTAAGAAGTATTTACAGCTGCTCCAGAGATGCAGATTAGCTGAATGTGTTTGTTACATCAATGGTGGTATGGCCAGCACTGCAAGCTCTTCATCCTCAGGGTGCAGGCCAATGTTAAAGTGCTGACAGCAGAAGGACTCGGCAGTGTCTTGGAGTTTTCTGTGTAACTCTCAGGGTAAGCTTTGGTAGAAGGCAAGTGGTATCCTACATGTAAAGTTGTCCCTAATTTCTGTTCCCCATAACAATGAGGGATACTATCAAAAACACGTACATCAGTAATGCTGACCAGACTGCCATCGTTGCAAGCACAGTGTCAGAGGATGGAACAGTTGGCTGCAGAGCAGAAAGGACTATTCCAAAGTGTCTTCCAGTTAAGTGTGACAGTAGCTGGGAGACAGATCCACTTGAAGAGTCTAGGAAAACAAAGAGGGAGAGAGGAAAGGGCTGGATGTTGCAGAAAAGCTGAAATTTGCCATCTACAAGGAGAGGAGTGAGAGGCACAGGAATGGAATCAGTTTTGACCTCAATTAGAGAGTTGTATCCAGTCTTCAAACTTAGGCTGCTGTTCCATGAATGGACAAATCAGAAAACAGTTGTGTTAAATTTGGGTGCAGCAACCAGTAAGTTAATAGCAATACCAAAAAAAAAAAAATAATATAAAGAGAATTTGCAACAAGTGCAGCTCAGGGACTGGGCAATAGCTGAGAAACTTATTAAGAAGAGTACATTTCATAGCTGTACCTTGAGCACTGAAGAGGAAGATCATTTGAGAGTTCGTGTAATCAGTTGCTTTGCAAACTGATTTCATCATGTCATAAAGAAAATAACTTTCATCTGTCACATACTTACCCTGTTTAAGGAAGACTAAGAGTAGATGAGAGAAGTCCAACAGAAAACCTGAGAAAGAAATAACTTCCTAGGCTAACAACAAAGAGGAAAATGTGAGAAAATAAACTAATATTGAAGGGACATATTTGTTACCAAAGAGCTAAGGAAATCTCAAACTCATTCCTTCACACTTAGGAGAAGTAGGGACAGAGCAAACATTCAGTGAGATTGACAAGGAGCTTTCCAAGCAGAGTCTGAGAGCATAAAATAAATTTGGTAAAAGATATGGAAGGGAGAGTGAGGAAGGGAGCCTGGATGGCCCCAGAAGAGAAAAATGGGAGGTTTATGATTACTCTTTGTCCACATGAAGGTCTAAAGAGAGAATTTTGCCAAGTCCGTTAAAACCTTTGATAACTCATGTTAACACCTGCTGCCTTCTAGAGCCTCCTACAAGGAGTGAGTGCATTTCATGCTTATTTCCCACTTAGGTAATAGTCTGTATGCTTGGCTTCTTTTAAGGAACATCGTATCATACTGTGCATTAGGCTTTATCACAAGGACAATAAACTGCTGCTTGAGTTTCATTTTTGGACTGCTTAGCTGAAATGCAGATCAGTGGAAAAAATGTATACTGGTATGTCAGCAGAAATTAAAATAAGAAAAATGTAACTGGTATCTACTGTGGTTTGAATTAAGAGTTTGGGCCAAAGTCAACCATTGTTTCAGAGTAATTCAGTGTAATTCAGTGATACTGGCCTAGGCTGTGGCAGCCTGGATGTGAGTAGAACATTGCTCCTTGAATATCCTTGAAGCAGCTGCTCAGAAGGGTATTTTTTGCTAGTCTGTATTAAGGGAAAATGGTTTGTTTGTCTGATATGACATGAATTTTGTGTATGTGTGAATTCCATTTCTAAAAGTTATCATGAACAAGTGGAAAGGAACTTACAGTAAGTAAAGCCAACATGGGAGAATTTCAGGGAATGTGTATTTCTAATCTGCAAAGTGCTGTTGAAGTGAATGCTTCTAACCTTTGTATTCTACTGTCAGATTTGCTTTCCTTGCTTCACTTTTATTCATTTAATATATTCTTTTCATTTCAGATCAGAACATCTGTCATTTGGTCCACCCCAAATGTCTCCTTTGAAATCCCTTTATGGGTTATAATACTAGCCATACTTCTTGGACTACTAGTACTAGCTCTGCTCACCCTAGCTTTATGGAAGGTATGCTGTATTATTACTGTTACTGTTGCCTTAAAAAACTCCTGAAAGATACTGGAAGATACTAGAAGAGAAGAAATCTTTAGCAGTTTGGAGCAAAAGCAACAATACACGTGTTTTTTGTGTTTTGGCGTTTCTGACATGCTAGTGTCACTGACCTTTTTGCAGGGAACTTGTTTTCAAAGTCCTCCTTTATTATTGAAGTCTGGTTATAAATGGGCATACAGAGTTTGGCTTTGTTTCCCAAGACCTATGATTCTCTTCTTCAGGATGTTTAGGTTCAGAAAGAAGTTACTCTAACTTTTGTTTTCTCTGAATAATTCAGGAATTTCCAGTTTTTGTCAGCATGGAACAACATTTCTAGGTCTGAGACTTAATTTTTAGAAGATTTCCTTTTATATTAGTATATCATATCTTCTGTTTTTAAAGTTTTCTATTTCTATTTTTGGTTGTTACACTCCCTTCACAAGTTTTAAGACAAGTTACTGGAAATTGTTATATTACAGGGAGCCAATGTAGCTTTTGGCCATCCTCTCAGTTCACATTAAAAATAAGTTTGAAATAATTCCTAAAGTTAGAATATGGCTCATCTGTCTTTAGCAGCCTAAAGGTTATGGTTAGGTGTGCAGTCTATGCTGACTTACTGAATTCACCTAGTCAGATAACAAAAGCAGCAAAAAGCTATGTCTAAAACATGCAAGGATGAGAGGAATTTTGGTGGTACCTTCCTTTGTCCTCATGTGAATATTAAACCTGGTGACTAAGAGGGTAACTTTTTGGCAGTTAAAGTTGGGTGAGATCTTTAGTCTAGCTTACAACACTGTCCTGTGCACATTTCCCAACACACATTCCACCTCAGTTTTGGCTTGTCAATCTAAATATCTTTTCTGAATGAGCATTTTGCTAAACTGAAATTAGCAGTTTCCTCATTAGCTTCAGCCTGTATCAGCATTCAGACCAACTTTATGTCTCCTGCAAAGACATCTTTCATACAATTTGAATTTTTAAAGCTGTATTTTGGAAGTCAATGCCTTGTACATAAAACTAATTTTTCATAGGGAATGATTTTAATAGAAATACAATATCTTCACAGTCTGTCTGCCTGCCATAGGTTGTGTCTGACCTTTCAGGTTGACTGAGCGAAGAATCAAACAGCAGCTGAGTTTTCCTGTGGTTGTCTTACCATGACACCTTTGTTTCTGTTGATTGTTTTCTGCAGTGTGGCTTCTTTGACAGAGCTAGACCTCCTCAAGATGACATGGCTGACAGGCAACAGCTGACAAATAACAAGACTACTGATGCATAAAGGAAGAGGGTGACAGTTCAAGTCAGAATCCTGCCTGAGACTAGAAACACAGTGAGGATAAAATGAAGGATTTCTTCCACCATCCTTCCTTTGTACCTGCAAGTGACATGGTGTCGTAGTCTGATCTATGCAATGTTCTGATAACATGCCACATGACGGCCATCCTTGCCAAAGAAAGCAGCTTTATCACTGCCTTACAAAGATATTCGCCACTGAACAGAATGATTATCCCATATTCCAGCCAGTGTACGTTTCAGCAGATGCCTTTGAACATGTGTGGTAAACTGAGATGGTTCCAGAAAAAGCCCAGATCTCTCAAGGAGAGAATTCCTTCGTTGCTGTTTTGTCTAGAAGATGGACCGGGACAAACCTTCTGAATGCTACTGTATCATGCAGCATACCTTTGAAACCTCCCTAAGAATAAGAACTTTTATGAAATTATTGCTCAGGGAGACAAGCAGTGTATCAGTACTGTGACAGTACTTCTGAAAAACAAAGGTAGTCTATGAAGAACTTTATAGATGGGGCACAATTATTTATTTTTCCACCTTTTTGAAATAAGTATCTGTTATAATAATCAACATAGATTTTGAGAGAAGAAATTAAAAAAATTAGAAATCATGTCCTTACTTTGCATGTAAATAGAAAAGTAAACCCATTGCACACACAGAACACTAGTTTCTTGGCTACAAGGTGTTCTGCAAAGCAGAAGATTTATGCAACACTTTACAAGATGAGACATATGACAAACAAGTTCATGTTGTACCTCCTTCAGCCCAGAGCTGGCAGTATCCCATCCAGATAACTAAATCCATGCACAGCATAGAGCAGGGGATGAGTTACCCTGTTCTTGTCTTACTGTACAGCCGACACAGGATACAGTTATTTCTGAAACACTGTTTTAAGTTGTCATAGCCACACTGGTGATATTGCGAAGTCTTAAGGGGTTTGGGGCTGGGGTAAATTTTCTTTTCCATTGCTCTGTTACTTCATTGAAATTGCCTCTTAAAACTGCTACTCGCAATTGTATCTTCTGTTTAATTTGGGTAGTAGATCTAACGCCAAAGAAATCTTTGCCTTTTTTTCTTTTACAGTCTACAAGCTGGCAGCATCTCTAAAGTGTTGACTTCAGCAAAGTTTAGGGCTGAATATAATTATTTCTTAAGCAAAGTCTTGCAGGGAAGGTGGGCAGAATTTGTGTGTATGCAGAAAAATAGGATGCCAGCCAACCAAGCATGAACATAAAAAAGGAAAGATGTTTTGAGATAAAGAGTAAAAAAATACACTTAGGACTGCTGCTTTTTTTCCAGGTTAAGGGTTCTGAAGAAGAGATGTTTCTTTATTTCTGTTCTGTTCTGTTCTAGTAGGTCCTTATCTCAGTAGAGGCTTTAAGCTCTGATATGTGCAAATTTGTACCTGAAAGCTTGAGTCTTCCAGTGCTGCCTGTGAGTGTGAAATTAGCTACATTGTGTAAACTTCAGGAGGAATTGTTCATTTTCTGAAATCTACACCACACTTGCCTTCTCCTGAGCTCCTCTACTTTCCAATCCATCTCAGCTTCTCAGCTGGCAAATGGCCTCATCCATTCTGTCACTTTTAGAAAACTGCCCTTCTGCTTCCTAATACTTCAGGACAGGAGTAGCCATGAGACATTGTCACTTCTGTCAGTCTGACACAAGATTTTACAGTTTTACCATTTCTTGCATGCAGACTGACCTATGCAATCCAAGCAGGAGCTGTTTTATGCCTTCATATCTAAGGCAAATTTGCAAGACCTTTATGGAGTCTTTAGCTTCTCAGATACAGTGTACCTATGAGATTAAGTGAGAGGAGGAGACACATGCCTCCAAAAATGGAGGTTAAGCATCTCTGTGCTTCACACAAGCAAGAACCTCCATTTTCTAAGGATGGGGAGGCCTGACCACTTCCCAGTCCTCCAGACTCCTTCACCCAAATAGGTTTGAGCTGACCCCTTGTAGGTTAGAGAGATCAGCTGACAATATCACCACAAAGCGAGCCTATCCCATATTTGCACACCTCTGTATCCCATGCATTCCAGGCAAAATTGTCCTTTCATGAAAGACAGTGAGCTTCTAGCTTTTGTAAATATTTGATTGTTGTGTTTAGCAGCTTCTGAAATAAGATTAACTAGCTCATTGCAGTCACATCATCTGCACAACTCTTACTCTGGTGAGATAGCACCATAAGGAAATACCGAACATAGGACTTTTGTATGTGCAATACTTTATATTACTTATATACCTGAAGCATGTTTACACTGGCATTTGTGTTTGTTTTTTAAACTTTTGAATATAGTGATAATGATTACAATAAAAAGAATAGGAACAAAAATGAAAACACACAGCTCTGTTCAGTATTTGTTGCAATGTGTTTTCAATCCTACATTACTCTGAGGATGAGACTAGGTGACCTAATAAGTTCTTTGCAGTTGTAACTTCTATAGTTCACTTTTGAGCAATTACTCTCCATTTTAATGATGGGCAAAACATGTTCAGATACTAAATTTAAACAATAAAGAACCTCAGTGACTGTTGAGCCTGGCTGGAATCCATTGGCTGCAGCTGTGTAATGTCACTGGAAACCAAATTAGAGGCACATGATCTGACAAACAGTTACTTTGAGCAATACTTTGTTTTATATTTCTACATCCTTGTAGATTAAACTTCCCCCGTGGAAATGTCTGGAGCTGTGTGCTGTCAAGGACTGTAGTCTTTATTCCCAGCATTTGCGGATAGCTTTGGCTGCAAATTGCAAACAGCTTTGTGAAGATTTCTGGGTTTCAGTGCTTGCCAAGAGTGTTTATTCCCTGGGGAGATTGCATCCTGGATGTGGACACTATCAAGCAGTTGATATAATCTTTCCCCCCGGTATATTAGTAATATGCTGCATGATAACCTCTGCCACATCCCTACACGACTGAACTTTTGTTTCAGTGACGTCAGCCTTGTAATGAGTTACTGAATGCAGCTTTCTGTACCAGCCTTATGCTTCCCAGTGTATATGGTGAGCTGCTGATGGCTGGGAACACAGCGGTAGTCCAGAGAGCAGGAAAAGCAGAAGGTTACTTTAAAGATTAAAGTCTTTTAGAACTCCTCATTGCTATGACCACCACAGCAGTCTAGTAAACAGAAAGGCATTCGTCTTTTATTTCACATGCTTCTTGCTGAGTTTGAGAAAGGCTGTCCAGTTATTTTATCCATGCAACAGACTGTGTCTAGTGTCAAGTGACATTTTCTGTTTCATGAAAATTTCAGAATTTATGTAACAGGGATCAGTACTTTTGAATATGTTTTCACTTACATATTTAGTCTTTAAAGATATTTAGCAAATACAGTTTTTGTTTTACCACAGGTTAATTTTTTGTCACCATTCTGTAACTCATTTACAGTTTTTTCTGTCTTCTGCTGACAGCTTTTACAGGTTTCCCACATTAGACAGCCCTTGAAAATGGCACTGATTCTCTCTGCCTTTTAGCTGTGAATTTCTCATTCATTAGCATGAAGGATCTTCTGGTAGGCGTGGCATACTTTAACTAAAAAGCCTTTTGAAACCAACAAAACAACTAGGCATACACAGGGGAAAGAAAGCCCCAACCCCAATACTATAGCCATGGCCTATAGTATTTCACTACGTTGCAGCAAGGTTTCTTTTTTTAATGAAATACCATCTGACACACTGCCTTTAGGAATTGTTTATGAGTGTGTGTTTTATTTATGATTGTTGGCAAAGATCCGTAATAAAATGTAGTGTAATGGTAGTGCCTCTTGACAATAAAGAGTCTTGAATTCAGCTCGTGCAGGCGCCGTGATGTGACACAGCAGGAATGCTTTTAATATTGAAGGACTGTTCTTGTTTTGCCTGTGTGTTGTATTTGAGGGGCACTTCACTATTCAAGATGTCACCCTACTGTACACAGTGGTTTTTAGAAAAGAAGAATGGAAATAATTGTTCAACTCACTTTTCAGATGGTTTCGTTTGTTTTCAACATGTTTCTCTACTTAACCACTGCACCACATTTCATTTGGTTGTGTATTGTTTTGTGTTTCAGTAAGGATTTGTAAAGCAGACTTCAGTGAAGTCTCACAGGAGACACAGGCTTAGATCTGGATTAATCTTTTTCCATTTTAGGCACAGAATAGGCATCAGGAGATATCTCAGATGTCTGCTGAGACTTCTAAGAATGTTATAGCTTTGTTGTAACAACTCCTCGTATGCCAACTGCAAGAAAACCAGAAGATTTTATTTTTAAGGATCCAGCTCCTTTCAAGTCATCCCCTGCTATGTGCCCTGTATATGAGAACAGGCAGAGAGAGCATGGGTAAAAGGCACAATTAAACCAGTCACAGTTTGACTTGGTGCACCTGGAAGAAACTTTCCTGTGGAACAAGGACAAAGACTAAATTTTTTCAGTGCCTAAAATAAGGAAAGATTTGTTTAGCTTTCTGTACACATGACACCACAGAAGTCCTGCTCTTCAAGCACCATGGGTACAAGCATAAACACAAGGTGTCTGGGCACAAGGGACTTGATATCGAGCAGTTAAGGAGGCTGCAGGATATTACATTAACTATAAATGAC
The DNA here is from genome assembly GCA_013396775.1 of Cephalopterus ornatus. Lineage (NCBI taxonomy): Eukaryota > Metazoa > Chordata > Aves > Passeriformes > Cotingidae > Cephalopterus > Cephalopterus ornatus. Next base: position 191,658 of record VZRE01004478.1, on the reverse strand, counting down.
TAGAGAGAAGAAGGAGGAGGCTCTAGAGGAGAAATCAAACCTTTAAACACATAGATGTTATCACAGAGTAGATCAGGAGCAACAAGAAGGTTGATTACTGAGACGGATGGCTTGGAAATAAGGCTCAGCTACAGATGATGATAAGTTTTGACCCCAGAAAATAATGAGACTAATGATCTACCACAGTGATATTTATTTTTTTTTTCACAATGGCCAAATGATTCCTTGCTCATGCAAAGATTGAGGAAGACCATTTCCCTAGTAATTAGATAATGAAAAGAAAAAATATCTGCAGCTGTGACAGGACTATTGAGTTAACTGTGAATCTCTCTCATTCTTAAATGAAGGGCCATATTCATTGACTTTGAGAGAGGGAAGGAGGTGGTAAAGACATGACACTTGAATTTCTTCCAGCTTTTGGTTTCATTGCTGTTTCAGAAAGACTTCAGTATTTGCTGAAGCTGTGTGACATCTTTCACTGCAGTAGTACAGACTGTGCAATCCAAAGGTAATAGACGTTTCTTTCAAACCAGTAAAAACTAAACCTTTTGTGCAAAGTTTCTGTCTATGCCTGGCTTACCCAGCAGGCCCAAGGAGTAAAGTGGTGTTTAAGTGGGATTTTTTTTTATTTATCAATTTTTGCTACATGCACTGAGAAGCTGCTCTATGCATGTAGAAAGCTTCAGTCCTTATATCCAGTTTTAAGTAGTTGAACTGAAGTACCAGATGAAGGAGGCACGACTAAGTCAGCAATGAAATTGAAAAGTTAATTGATGTAGTGAAGATGACAGACCTATTTAATTTTGGCTGTAATGAGTGTCTTGCTTGATATTTTTGAAGTTTTACTGTTTTTTTTAATTCTACATTTAATATATTATGGTACTAATGAAGCACTTAGACATTATAAACAGTGATATTTGTGCTTAATGTAACAAGATACTCGCTAACAGATCAAACAGAGCAGTTACTGCCACAGGAAGGGAAAATGGTGACACCATAACAGTTTTCAGTCCTTTGGACATATTCCTTTTGTCTCAAAGATTTCTGGAGCATCTTGTTCGGCTCTGTAGGGTGCAGCTTGTTTAATATTATTTGATCCATTGGCTCCTCCACTATCAACAGGTTTGGATCACAGATAATCACTGCCATCTCCTCTGAATCTGCTTCTTGTTTAAAATGCTGAGGGTATCTCCCATCTCATGAACATGTCTGCAACTTTTCAGTAATTCCCATATGATTGGTGAGAATGTATTCTGCTTGATTTTGAGAGTAAGGCGTGTTTAGTCTCCACCCCACTTTTCTAATGCCCATATATACACAAAAAAACAGTCCTATGGTATCTATTACAGATTATTTCACTAAGCAACCAGCCAAGTCTTTGTTCTGTAATTTAGTAGAACAAAGTAAGCCTGAACTTGACCCTCCAGCCATTTTAAGCAAACAACATCTGTTTGAAGCCATTAGGTTTCCACTACACTGAATCACTACAATGTCTTTAAGAGAAAATCTTCTTGCATAACATACTGTGGACTTCTCAGTGTCATCACTACAGTTGGTATGTTGTGTCAAGCATACACTGATCTTAGGTAGAGCATGTTGAGCTGATTTTATTATCTTAAAAATGCTTTATCTGGAGAGTGGGAGTGAAGTACAGGAAAAAACTGTGAGTTGTCTTTTATAAGGACGCTCAGAAAGAGGTGGTGAGCTTTTAACTACCATCCCCTCAATAAGCCCCTCCAAGGGGCCTCCTGGGCAAGTTTGCAGAAGGGGAGGTGGCAGCGAGCCGTGTGAGCACCACCGAGGAGGAGCAGTGCCTGGAAGGATGCAGATTGACTCCAGCATACGGCATTTCCCCAGACCTGGCATGAAGAGGGGCTTCCTCAGCTGCCATAGGACTGAGGGACTCTGTGTTTGGCCTCCCTTTTTCCTCCCTGCACTCTCTTCCTTTGTCTTCCTTTCTTGCTCCCTACTGCAGGCTGTTGGCTTGTCTACCCTCCTCCTGCCTCACAGCTCCTCCTTGTGCTTCCAGGCATAAATCCGAAGCAGCCTCCCCACACCACAGTGGCAGCAGCTCCCCAGCTCGCTCTCTCCACTTCTGACTTCACCAGCTGCTTCTTGGCACTGTGATGGGCACCACAGGTCTCCCAAAGACTGGTCTAACCCCATGGCTACTCCCTCCCTCTTCCCCAGGGAGGCTTGGGCTGAGCTCAGTCTGGTCAGAGAGGATACAACAACCATGTTCTTCTCACAGAGGTGTGGAATGGATATGTGAGGAGCAGCTTCTAATCACCATTTTATCACAGATACTCAAGCACGCATAGGGGATGGCATCCCCAAATCACTCATATCCTGCTGTTTCACACACACAGATGCCTTCTCAAAGATAAACCGTCTCTCTGGTCTGCTCTGGTTGCTCCATGTAATGTCTCTTGACCCATTTTTCTTTCTGGACTGATCCCTCACGTCCCAGAACAACGCCCTGGCCCATTCCTTGCAGACCACCTCTCAAAACAACCTCTCCCAGTGATCTCTTCCTAGTTGAGCTCTGCCTGTTCCTCTTGCCTGCTAAGGCAGGCCCAGTCCCCAAAGCTGCCCATGTAACATGTACCTTGGATCTTTATTACATCTTTCTCATCACTACCCCAGCCCCTCCAGCTTGTTGCCACTGTACATAAGGGACATGGGAGGGAAGGGATGGCCTTGTTGTTGGGTGCTGGGCTGAACTTGAGCAGTTGGATTGTCCACAAACTTCACATAATTTTGGGCAAAGCACTTCATCCCTTGCTTCGTCATCTGCAGCAGGGCCACCAAAGAACAGTGCTGGATACATCCTGCAAATAATAAACTCCTCAGGTGGAAACCAGGACTCTCCTATTTCTCTAAGGCTGAAGCAAACTTAAAATGTCATATCAGTACTGAGTAACATCAGCATCCATGGACCAACTGCTGCAAGTACAAGTGCCCGTATTGGAGAAGCATGTGACTGCTCCCTTTCTTTCCCCACAGACCCATGAAACCATATAGGGTTATTTTTTAGCAGTTTGTGCTTGCTTTATTAGAGGCACTGGTTATAACTGGCAGAATAAAGTAAAACCAAATTGCTGAAGACAGTAGTAGTGGGTACTGTGATTGGAGCCATTTATTCACCGCAGGCCTGCAGAAAAAGTGTGATTATTCCATTATCATCAATCCCAACACATATAAAGCCACTGAAATGTCATACAAATATGCTGCTGTGTAGAACAATTCAGGTGGGAAGTACTATTAATATTAAATACTTCTCTTTTCAACTTTGGATCCATGAACACTAAAAGGATCAAGCTTGCATTTCTTTTGAACATAGAATTATCTAGGAATTACATGTCACATCTAGAACTTCTCACAAATTACTCTGGAGCTTTTCAGCAGTAAGTTAGAAATGGAGAGCCTCGCCTTTGCTCTACTGCACTCCCTTTTTTTTTCTGTAACTGAAGGAATGCACGGCACAGAATGGGAATACAGATGCACAAGCAACCATGAATCAGATCATGGAGGCTTGGGAGGAATGAAAATGTGTCCCTGAGCAACAGCCAAGCTGGTATGTTGACTCAAATGAGTGGTTAAAGAGGCATTGAGTCCCTATGTGCCCTCCAAAAAATCAGACCTGTCTGAAGCTGAGCAGTCAGAAACTATAACACTTGAAAACCTTGGCCTAGGCACGGCCTTCTGTTAAACCCAGGGGAATCCAAAGCTGTCATGAAACCACCATGAGTAGAAGAGGGTCGCAGTGGAGCCTGTGTTAACAGTGCAGTTACTTGTTTTGCCTGGCTTGTGTCACAGATGTAAAGATGACATGTAAATCTTTCATGAAAACTTTCTTTTCTTCTCTACATACTCCAGTGATGTCTACAGCTTAAAAAACTGGTCGAAGAATCAATCTCTTAATTTGCCCTCCAAGTCCTGAATTTTTGCTACACTAGATAGCAGGCACCAGCAGACAAACACGTCAAATGCTGGTGCTCTAAGGAGTAATTAAATATTCTTCCATATGATCTTCTGTCTTAACTGCTTCATTCAGCTGTTAAGGGCTTCCACCAGGACCAGTGGGAGAAGTGCAGGATTGGGGTGTTGGCATGCTTCTACTGTGTGCTAAGCATTGAGCAAATTTGTGGCACAGAAAGCCTGCACTTCAAATATAAAATATGGAGCAGCAGATGGATGTAATAAAACAGAAACATACGGAAACAATGACACAATTATGAACAGCATAATAAGCAATGGTCATAGCATGCCAGGGCCATAAGCAGACTTCCTATTCTGGATCCTAAATTGGGCATCGTAATACCTAAATAGAAGCCATCTGGCCCATCATGGCAATCCAGGGCATCTCTCCTAGTTACTCCGATGTCTTATACAGCCAGTAGAAGTGACAGCTGTGGGTTTACTCTTCAGCAACTCCCTTGAGCCCATCCAGCAACATTTGAGTCTGGTGCCAAGGAGGGAACAGCATGCACCAGCTTGGGGTTTTTTCCATGCCATGCTTAGGGCTGAGGCACTGGGCGCTGTCTCAAAGCCACTTTTCAGAAGAGCACTGGTTTGCAAGGTAGGGTAGGCAAGCAGCCAGAGGCTGTGCCCAGCTCATCTCAGCCCTGTGTTGCCTGCTCTGCTCTCAGCTGTGCTGCTGTTCACAGCAGCCCACGGTGCAGTGGGACTACAGAGCTGCAGGTAGAGGGAGTGCGGGTTTCTGGCTGCAGTCACCCAAATGGAGTGATATTCTGGGACTGGAAAGTTGTGGTCTGTGCCCCTAGTAGTGAGCAGTTTGCATCTTCTGCATTACAAAATGCACAAGCAGGCCCAAAGCACGGACTTTCATGCACCCTAGGATGGGCCCCCCTCCCTAAGTGCCAGAAGGACGCTTGCTCTCCTGTGGTTCCTGGGTGTCCAGCATCCTTTTCTGCAACAAAGACACTAATACCATGAGAGGGATGAAGCATATGTCTCTTTCCAGACATGTGCATCACACAGTTATGCTCTTCTGAAAAACAAATGGTTGTTCAGATCCTGACAGGTTGAATAACTTCTAGCATTCACTTGCGCTGCTTTGTGGTTGAGCAGAGCAGCCAAGAGGCTGTTAAATGGGGAGTGTCCCTTTCTCCTTTGGTCCTTTCTTGATCCTGCCCATATGTGGCATCATCTAAACAGGCTCAGTGGCTTTGGGCCTCCCACAGACTTTAAGTTATTCTGCACCAGTTGCAAAAGCTCTGGCAATGAAGTGCTCATGCTGAGACACTTCTGAGTATGTGCAGTAAAGCATGAGCATCTACAGACAGCAGTGGTAGAAGCAGCACTGCTGGATACCTTCACAGGCTGCTGTCCCAAATGGTATGTGGTCCAAATTACTTTGTTGAATTAGGCTCCTAAATTCCTCTTAAATCAGCCTTAGGTTTGCTACCAATTAGTCTAAACATGGTCCCTTATCAATAAATGAACTTGAAGAAGTCTGGAATTCCAACTATGTTATTTGAGATCCCCAGTGAATGTCTTGGAAAGTTTACAGGCTTGCCATGTTCTGTGGATCATTTAAGCATTTAATTTGTCAGATGCTCAGAGATTCACCATTTGCATGTTTAATTTCCTGAATATACCAGGCAAAATTTTTCAAACCTGATCACTTAAAACAAGCACCTGTATTTCTATCAATGCTTTGCTCTGCCATGCTCTGAACCCTCACGTCTGAAAATCAGCCACTCTGGATACCTACATATGGCTTTAGGAACCTAAGTTTTGGCAGCCTGTTTGTGATACTTTCACATGTTTTTAATAACAATCTAAACATAAACCAGACCAAAAAAACATAGAAGTGAGGGAAAGGAAAAAAAACAATGCTCTCTAGGATATCTATGTGTTGACATAAATTATGGAATAATCCCTGCCTACTGCATCTGTGTGTGCAGTTTTCTTTCAAATGTGAATTATTGAATCAGTAGTTCAGACTGTCCTTGGAAGAGAACTACTATATCTCACACATACCAAAACAGCAGGCTACACACTGAGATGTTTTGCAGTGGGATTCAGGTGTCCACCATGCTTCAACAGAAGGTCTTCTCTTGCTCCCATGTCCTTACTTTATTTTCCTGGCACTTTCTCAAAGATGAATTTTAGTGTCACTGACATGAAGGTTTTCATGTTTTCTGTTCTTATGCTATTGTCTTAGCAGGCTGCAGCTCTGGGCTTCAGGCCCACTCTGCAAACTAACAGCCTCAGGAGGGCTTCTGGGTGAAGAAAAGGTTGATGGTATGATGCCACATTTGGCAGCACAGAGGAGATGCCCAGGGTTGCTGGCATCAGAAATTACTTAGATTGGTTTGAAATTTGCAATTTGCCAATTGGATTTGTCTCTAAACTTACAAATATGATAGGCTCATCAGCTTACCTGCAACATCAGAAAAAAGCTAACTGTGTGCCTGAAGGTCCCTTGACAAGCTGTGCTTTAAGCTTGTTCAGGAAAAATAAACCCACATTTTTTGTTTCATTTAATAGGGGCAGACAGCACAACACCACATCAGCAGAGTCAATACAATGGGGTGGTGAAACACTATCTGAATGATTTGAGACTGATGCTGTGATTTCTCCATCCAGTAAACTAAAGTCCAAAACACCCTGAAGTTCTTCTGGGGACTACACTTCTTTTCTGCAACTCCTTTCTCTGCTCAGTTGGTTCTCTGGTGAGCAGCACAGCTGTGAGCATGTTTGGGCAGGTCCATCCACAGTTCCTCTGGGAGAAGAGCACAGGCTGGGGATTTCAAAGACAGAGCACCTTGATCAGCACTTCAGCTTTTACCACGATGCTGTTGCTCACCAAAAAGGCCAAAATAGCACCTGATTGTGGTCCCCTCACTCCTGCCCTTAGTCATAGTGTCAGACAGGGCTCCCAGGCTGGGGAACTCTTTCATCATGCCTAGGAAGAGGTTTGGCTGCAGTGACCCTCCAGACATGAAAAGCAGGAAATGTTCTTCACACAAAGACTGGAAGGGCATATGTCTATGCCCAAAACCTAAACTGAAATCCAGAACTATCACCATCCACTCACCAGAAAAATATTTAAGAAGTGTGAAAATGGAGTGTTTTCACTGTGTACCTTCTTACTGCTCCAGAGAGAAGCTACAGAGAAGCATGAGAGTTGTGGAGCTGCCATAGCCTTCTGCATACATGTTTGCTGTGATAAAATCCTCCTGGGCAGGATGTGTTCAGAACCTTCAGATTTCAGTCTGGCCCAGAATTTGCAGCAGGAGCTACAGAGGCCACAAAGTTCCTTGCTCAAGCCATAAATTTAGGCAAAGATTTCCCTTCCTTTGTTTACACCACGACATGCCTACTCCTCTCCCATACAGTGTTAGACAAGAAGGTGAATTTCACCTAGACAGAAGCATCTGATGGGGTTTAGCTTTTTCTGTGTGACTCAGCTCACTGGCTGTTGTCAGACGTTCTATAAAGCCTTCTTCATTCTTTACATTCAGTACTTCTCAGTTTGGTTTACACCAACCAAAAATCTTTTCAATGTTTTTCTTCCTTACAAGGAAAATAAACTTGTAAAGAGGGAGAAGTGAAGGGTTACATCTGGAGAGAGTTATGGCTATGGCTCAAAGGAACAACTGGAATGTCTGTAATGCGGAAATTTCTTCCACAAAGCCATTTCTTTCCTCATCTTGGGAAGTACAGATACAGGCTGCTGCTGTTCGCGGAGCATAGCCTCAGTGCAAATTCCAGTGAGGGATGCCAACAGCATCCCTATTGAGAGCACACGGGTGGTCATTTACAGCAGTGTTACCCACTCAGCCTCATGGACATCTTCAGGAGCATCTCAGCACCAGAAACTTGGCCTGTCTTGAAACTAATTACAAGAAGCCACAGCCATAATAGTAGCAGCAAATTTTATAACTGGCTAATTCTGATACTTTTTGGTACATATTTCTGACAAGCTGAGTGCTTGCAGACCCCACTGAAGTCAGCTGGCATCGGGGGTGTTGGCAGAGAGAAAGACCCTTTGCACAGATGTTGACTCTGCGATCAGCGGCACCGAGTCCACCACAGCCTCACAGCTTCAGTCGCCTGTTACAGGTATTAGGTTGGAGGGTGACATCTTCCACCTTCAAGCTCAACTCCAAATTTTGAGGAGCATACGGAATGAAGAAAGGAAAATGCTTTTATTCGGTGTAAATTAGTGATAGAGAAGTACATATACAGAGAACCCAGCCCACATCTCTTGGATGTCTAGGATTTCCCTCTGACTTCAGTTCTCAAGAGTTGGGATTGTCTTTTTTCTTTCACACAGGTGAATGGTATGCAGTTCAAACCACTCCCTTCCCAAGCTGATATAGTTTGTCATTAAATTGTTTTTAAACAAAAGCTTGATTTCTGGTTCTGAAATTCAAGTTTTATCTGCATCTGCTTTTATTTTTAAAATAAGTTTTTAAAGAAGAAACTCATCCAGATACTTAAGAAGGGTCAATTTTTGAAACCATTAATATTTATTTAAGAAAAATTTACAAAGCTATTTTAAATTCACATGGTATCTGTAAAACTATTGCTTCTTAATTTTTTTACACAGAGTTTATAAGTTTTTAGTTCATATACAAACTAATTTTGGAATAATGAAAATCAGAGAAGATAATAAAACAAACTATGAGGCAGTAATATCTACAGTGATGTATTTATTTTTATCCGTTCATAAGGCATAGGATGTTTGTAATATACAATACCCTGCACACTGTTCCATTTTTGCTTTTCCCCAGCATGCCAGAGTCAGGACAAGGTTCTGTGAGAAATATTGAACTGCACTTGTTTTTAAAAATGCCATTCAGTGGAGAACAGAAACTATCATTCCCCATTGTGGATCTTCCCTTTTTTGCCTGAGATATTATAGCTTCTCTTTGCAGTCACTTTTTCTTTTCTTTCTAAAGTGTCTAATACAAAGCAAAACTACACCAAAGTGAAAGTATTCATTTAAAAAAGAATTTGCTATTCACGATGATGATTGGTGTATTTTTGGAAAGAACTGTGAGCAGAACAGCTACCAGTGTTCCAAACAAGCAACATCTGCAGCGCATCTAGCAACTGACTTTTCAAACATTTCCATGTGTGCTTGACTTGCATCTCCAGCAACTATTCCTGGTAGTTATATGTGTCACCAAAATGGATGTAGAGGACAAATTATGTTGGAAAACAGTGAAAATCACTGTAGAAAAGCTTGCACAGAGATATGGAGATCTCCTTGCTCACTCTTGGAACAAATCCAGTGGTCCCTATTTGAAAGCACAGGGCTGACAGACCATCATGATGCATCTAAAGACTATGCTGTGCCTCAGATTTTGCCATTCTTCATGCTCGAGTGCTTATTTGCATCTCCTGAGCATCCAGTTATGCAGGAATTAATTACACACTATATTAAATTCATCTGAGAGATATACTGATTTGCCAGCTATTTAGCTGTCCTCACTATTGAAAATTCATGTCTCAATTGCAGTCCAAATTTATTTTACTTCAGCACACAGCAGTTTCTTCCTCTTCTTACACTTTACTTTTGAACAGGGAGTTTGCTATCAATGTTATATCAATATTTCATATAAATATTGCAGTAATACTTGTATTTCCTATGGAATTATTGATAAAAAACTTTAAATAACACTGGAGCAAACTGGATACCTCTAGAAATACACCCACTCATTGACAACACTTCAGTGCCAGTGTTGCCCTGCTTCCAAATTATAATTTGTCACATATTGTCTATTTAGTTGGTAATCCGCTCAATGTGAGCCATGCTGATTCTGATTGAAGCTACTTTGCAGTCAGAGAACCCTACAAAATCAAATGTTTTAAAGAAGCCTGCCTTCTATCAGTGCTGCAGCTTTTACCAAGCACATTTATAGTCTCATTTTTAAGATGCAGGTAGACAAGAACAGCTTTCCCTTCAATGCTTCTTGACAGGCCCAAAAAATATGTTACCTCCACTGCGCTATTAACACACTAATGTGAAGCCAGAGCCATTAGCCATACAGAACACAGGGTTACTCAGGAAACTACGGGATTTATTCCAGATGGAACTGTTCCATATCAACCTCCTTTTGAGGTACTAATTTAACCCTAATAGTTAATGCAGAATCTTCTCTTGACCTACTGAGGTGACAGTCAGCAAGGAAGGGACAAATCATTACATTTTACCCACACTTATAAAATATGTACCACTGACAGTGACAGTTCTAGTCAGTCCCAATGATAAAGACAACCCTATTTCCTTGTCTAGCAGGAGATTCGTTCCCCTGCCCAAATCAGTCATGTCTGGGCCCTGAGTTTCTAGGTGTCTCTTCAGCTTTAAAGAAATGTATTTAGATGGGAAAAGCAGCATTCTGAGGAAAATAATTCAGAGAGGTGGTGTGGTGTGCAGAGAGAGAAGGAAAAGCATGTGAGCATCTGTGCCACAAAAAGTTAATTTTGGACTTGTTAGTCAATTGTAAAAGAGAATTCCTGTTTGGAGGCACTGATTTTAATGGTAATACTCAGCAGTAAAAGACTCAGGAGCACTGAAAAGCAAATTACATCCCTTTGCCATCACAAAGTCAGGGCTGCTACCAAAACCTTCCTTCTTCTCTCCTCATGTGGTAGGGGTTGGAAGAAAGAGGGTGATTGTGTCTTTGTGGATATCTTGACTGGTGTGGAAGAGCAGCAGGTCTTCTCAAAGCTTTCCACAGCTTTCTTAATGAATAAGGAAAGGGAAATTGAAAACTGGAAGTTGATAAGCATTCTAGCTTACCCCATTTCTGGCTTCCTCATATTAGAAACACACAAAATGTAGTGGGAGATAGGATACCTCTGTATGACGTTTCTGTTGTAAATGTGTTAAGTGTTACAACTGTGCATACAGATATACTGACACAAAATTGGTGCAATCATAATTAAAGTTTGGCCTTTACTCCTAAAATGGAAAGCAGCCACGGAATTATTTACCATGACAAGAATAAAATAAACCTTGCGTGCAGAGTAGGTTTAAGGGGAAAAGGATTTTATGTATAACCATGCACTAAAGATCCTGATTTGGCAGGGTTTGTATTGGTTTTTCTTATCAAGAAATGTTTCTTATCAAGATGATTTCTGGGATCTTTCTTGTCTTTTCTGTTCTTTGGAGTTTTTTCTTAAAGAAAATGTTTTAAAATTCTAGGTATAATCTCAATTTTTTATTGTTTACCTTCACAAACTCAGAAGTGCCCTACGTTCTACACTACTCAACATAGACTGCCAGGCAGCTGGGGGGAAAATGCTTCTTTATAAATTGAAGCTCTTGTTTCTTCCTTTCTTTACTCCCTTGTCCAGTCACCCAGATTAATTCTGGACTGAGAACATAATTTAGAGCCTTTATTGCTTTCCCTGAGGCCAGAGGACATCTATTTTTTTAAAAGGAAAATCTTCATAAATAATACTTTGCTTAAATAAATGTGCTGCAGAAGCTGAATTGTTCTGAGCCTTTTCCACCCAGGCAGCCTGCAAATGAACGGCCTCATGGAAAGGGCTGGGACATGAAGCCAGGACAGCAGTTGAGATGTTTTACCTACTGTAGTAGGATGGTTTTCTCAGGTGTTACACACAAACACAGCCACTTCCCTGTGTATCCACAGCAGTCTTATTAGTCCTTGCTAACATCCTAGTGCACACTACGCTGTGTGCTGATGTGCCACAGCCAGGCGCAGCAGAGGACACCCTGCATGGTCTGGATTCACAGCTGCCAGGGCTGCTCTTGCCCCTCCACTCCCACCAGCAAACATCACACCGATATAAATGACAAATGTGTTGAGGGGAATGAGATTAGATAAGGAGTAAGAAAGAGGGAGGAGGCAAAAGAGAAACACAATCCTTCTGCTGACATGTCATCACTGGAACATCTGCCTTGTATCTGGACGTGCTAATGATCTCCTCTCTGAAACCCCACTGCAAGACGATAAGGGCTGATAAATCACAAGGGGGTTTTGGTTTTTTTGGTTTGTTTTGTTTTAAGATCCCAGATGCTATGGTGGAAAAAAAAAGGAGGCAAAAAGAAAAGAATGGGCAGTTAATCTCACATAAAATCTCCTGAGTGCTGACACAAAAAACATAACTTTAAAAAGATAACAGACTGCCATAAAACTCAAAAAGAGCAGGTTTTTTGCACTTTTGCCTGGATTCCAACTCATACACAAGACATTCTTCATGACTCTCTGCTTTTTTTTGTGGGCAAAATAAAATAAAAAAAAGGAGCCCGGTTTTCCTAGTCTTTAAGAGTTGTGTGTGTGTGTATATATACATATATATTTATATATATGTTCTTGACTGATGAACTTCTATGCACACATGGGCTTGTTCATCCAATAAAAAGTAATTTAAAAAATCAAGCCATAAATTATAGGATGATTTCATTGCAAAGGTTAGGAGAAAGTCAGAATTGTTTGCTAATGTTTATTCTTTCCCTCTCTAGGACATACTCAATTACAAGACAGTATATATCAAGGGCTTTTCCAGTTGTATTTGTACACATTGTCTCCCACACCGTCATGCAGTGGTAGGAAGCAGAGTACATACTGTTTATAAAGCTAAAGCTGGACAAACTGTCTGCAACAGATTGATTAGCCTGTGTCTCCACCTTGCTCACAAATTCTCTGATAGTTGATCCTGGTGTTTCAGATTAGTTTGCTACTGAGATTTGTCCAAGCAAGGGACACACTGGAGGAGCTGGGTGTCGGCTGCGCCACTAGAAAGCTGTAGCAGCTTTTCAGAGACCCAGGAGGAACTGACTGAAGTTTACAAACACTGACCAGCAAGTCAGTGCACCACAGGACTAGTAAACATTGCCTGGAGTCGTTGTCTGGAGTTTGTTAGTACAGAACCTCTCTCCAAAGAGTTCTGGAAACACAACTTCCAGATCATCAGGGTTTGTTGTTTAAACCAAAGCAGGGATAGGCTCCTGCAGGAAACTGACACTACAGTCCTGTTGTCCTTCAGTGGTCAACCACTTCCTGTATTTCTTTCGTTAAAAGACGTGCCTGGTACTCAATTCTTTGATGATGATGATGATGATGATTGATGATGATAGTAGAATTAGAGAAAACTGCAGAGGATGGTGTCAGTAACCACAGGTGCCATTATCGTTAATAACACATGGCATTGACAACATCAACTGACGTCCTACATATGCTTTCACTGTGCAAGACACGTTGGTGCTGGCATTGACCTTACACCACTGAGAGCATGGCTTTCAGAGTTTATAGTCTTAGAAGTGCATGGCTTGATTTGCATTCTTCTGCACCTCAGTGAATTTCAGTCTGGGAGCTGCACCTTCTGTTGGGCCATAGGGGCTATTGAAAGCCTCTGACCCAGTCTGTCTATTTGGAACAGTTGATCTTCCCTCTAAATGGAGGGAGACCATGTGCCATGAGATGGAATCACCCTTTACTCTGTTTGGTGTTAATGCAGATGACAGAGAACAAGCATTTGCTTTACTATTGATTAGTCCACACGTGCAGAGCTGGACATGAATTTTAATAAGACTATTTCCCACTGCACTGAAACACTTTGCCCTTTGCATGAAAATAAAAGACAGAAATAGCTGGCTAAGGGTCCTCCTGGCCACCTACCCTCCCTGAAGGGGCATTCTAAAATTCTTCTTGTGCAAGTTCTGGGGTTTAAGTATGAATGAGAGGGTTGCCCAACAGAGATGGAAATTAGGGGGTGAAGTGCAGCTCTGTTTTCCAGCAGTAATGCCTGTTATGCCAAAAGCATACAAAGCAGCTGGAAAAACACAAAAATTATTCACAACTCAGATACCACCACACTTAGTAAGAGGAGAAAAGCTGCACCTTTATTCATTGTCAGCATTTTAAAGAGATGATTTGATGAAACTCAGAGCTGCATTTTAGTAATTTCATTATTCTAAAACTACAGAGGTTGCAGAAAAGCAGATTCTTTGTAGCTGGACAAGTCTGTTGAAATTGGTTACTAACACGATATCTTAAATATCTGCTACTGAGACCCTGCTCTCTTCATAAGGATTCCAGGAAGCATGCGATTGAGAAGACCTGCAAGGTCATCCAGTCCATCTCCTTGACAGCGTTTGTTGTTTTGTTACTCCCTGGTTTCCCATGTCTTAATTTAAACTTGTCCTTATTTCCTTCCTCCCTATCAACCATATGAATCTCCTTTAAAATAACTGCCCTCCTCTCGGTATCAGATCAGATAATAGAGTACATATTTCATGTCATTCCCTTGTAGAACATGAAATTAATCTGTTTCCACTAAGAGCTCAATTGCAGTTATTCACTGTTGTCCTAAATCTTCTTTTTTTGCTTGTTCTGTGCACTTTTTTTTATCAGCTGTGGCCAATAGTCCCTCTCTCCCTTACCTCACTCCCTCACCTGTGAAATTTCACTTGCACTTAGTCATACACAATTTTTTTTTAATCATCTCTTTAATAATTAGTGAATATTTGGATCTGCATCTGATTTTATTTTCAAGAAAGTTAGCAGTGATGAACTTCTTGGGCCAAGATAATGGGCTTTCACTTGTTCTTAGTCACAGTCCTGCTCTTCCTTTCTTGCAGGTTCCTTAGCCTGCTCTCTTTATAATTCCCTTGAGGCCTCTTTCTCACCTTGTTCACACTGACGAACATTTGATCTACTTGTAGTATTTTCATCATTATTTCTTGTAGCACTTTTGTTTTTGTCCCACAGCCCTGGCTGTTGGCTGCTTGGCAAGGCTATCCTGGCATTTTCTAAAGGAGTTGACCTCAGGATAACAACTGCTAGTTACAACTTAAAATGAGCAACTAGTCACAATTAACTGCCCAGGTTAGCTTTCTTCAACCTTATATTATTTATATATAGATATATATATAAAATGCCATTACTGATCTCCTTGCCATCAGATTTTCAAGCAGCTGCCACTCTTAATACTGCCCCTTACTACAATGCTTTAGTGGCTTTTGGATTACTATGAAGCTGGCCATCCTTGCAGAGTTAGATTCCAATTAACTTCTTCTGCCCCAGCTTGCTTGAAAAAACAATTCATGGGATTTTTCAGGGAGCAACACATCCTCCAAAGAACAAGCTTTCATCATTCTCTGTGTCAAAGAACTTCCAGATCAAAAGCTGAAACAAAGTCTGTTGACTTCATCAAGACAAAATGCTGTGACTTCACTCAAATGAAATGTTCTGATAACGCCACTTTGGTATTCCCAGAAGGCAACTTTGGGGAATATTTGGTATATGGGGGAGTATGAATTCTAACTTTTCATCCAACTGAGATGGAAGCAAATTCAGATGGCTAATATTTTTTCTCCCTCAGAACAGAGCTTAAACATTTCAACCAGCTTACAGCAGATTCCCATTTACAGTGCGGATTTCCTGTCTGTTCTACAACCTTCTCTAGGAGTTTGAGGCTAAAACTTTCTGCTCTCCTCCTCAGTAGATCAAATGACTAAAACAGTATGTGATCTGTAGTAGCCAAGGGCTATAGTTTTAAAAAAAACATCATTTCCCTCTGCCCTTTATTTTTGTTTGCCCAAGGAAGTATAGAAAAAGCAAATATTATCTACAGACATTTTTTTGGTTTTCAGAGGCCACATGCACAAAGTTCCCCTCTCCTTGGAGCTGCAACCACTTTCCCTGTAGCTCTCTGTGCTAACTCATGTATCCTTCCTCTTATTATTTGTTGTGTATCTTCCAAAACAAACACAACTGCAGAAACACAGGATAGCTTCAGATTACAAGGCTTAGGATCAAAAACAACATTGGCTTTAGGCTGGAGGCAACACTGCTGCACTTGGGGATTTGAGTTAAACCTCTCTAAAAGGCTGCTATTTTTTTCTTCCCCCTGTAAATACTAGAGCAATGTTCACAACAATGTCTTCATATTTTTCAAGAAGCAGCAGCCACTTGATTTCTTGTTTTGATGAATAAGAATGTTCCTGCTGCAATTTTTAGTGGGAAAAGGTTATCCTATAAATGCACTCTGAAAGAACATTCTAGAGGATGTGGGATGGTTATTGGTATAGTCAGGAGGGCAAAATCGTGTTCTGTTGGGCTTCAATTATGTTTCTCAGATGAGAGCGTGGGGAACTGGAATTCCAGTTCAGATTGTTTCTGTGGATATTAATATGCAGTTGTGCATTGCACAAGATGGCATAACCTGTATGCTGCCCTGCACCCAGCACGAAGGACAAAAATGGGTTCATCTCATCTTAGCGCTGTCGCTCAGTTTCTAAATAGCCTCTTCAAACAAGCGAAGTACCGGTTGCCCAGACTCTATAGGAGAAGGAAAATGCACATGAACTCCAGCAAATCAGCAGCAAGACAGTCTATTTTAGAAGCTGAGCTTCAGCTAGTAAACTCTGAAGATTTGTTGTTTTAAAGATGAACCAGGAATATGTGGAAATCCGTATCTTTTGCACAAATGTGGACCAGAATGCGCAGGGCAATCCATATGTTCTGTGCATCATTCATTTGCTTACCTTCAGGGAAATCAGAGAGACTTTGGGCAGAGGAGTGCAGGCAGACACGTGTTTGTTCTGCCTGCACTCTGAGCTGGCAGGAGAGGAGCCAGCTCCTGTCTGGAAGTTGTACCATCCCAGTAGTGTGGCACACCTAATGCACACACCTACCTCCCAGCACTTGGTCTGTGTCACAGTCCCATGCTGTTCACTGTAAGGCCCTATGATGCCAGTCAAACATAGGAAATGGATACAACTTCTTTGCAAGGTCATCAAATACATGAGCATCACACATTGCTGGAAAAAGAAGAAAAGGTCTCAATATTTTTAATAAAAGTTTCATCTCTTCAAGGGTATTCTTTTGACTCACCTGCTCTCAGCTTGCTTCTCAAGGTTTAGTCCTACTCACTCTCCAGTCACCTGTACTGGAGAGAGCAAATATAATATGGTGTTCCCATGTCAAACGTAAGTAGAAAACTTCTCCTGACTGTAGAAAATTTCAGATTTCTTTCAAGGGACAGCTCTAATGATTCTTTAATTAATACTATGATTGTTGTGAAAGAGAGAAAAAAATCAGAATTGAAACACCAGAACTTGATATTTCTAAATGTTTTCTCTGATTTAATAGCTCTTTCCTTAACCGCGTAATTCACGGCAGGTAACCAGTATGAATGAAAATATTTTATTTCACACAAAAGGTAATCTCAGTTACAGAAAGTTTGCAGCTCTGCCCTTTAGGTGACACTTCCTTCCACGAAGGTTGGCATAGCTTCAGGCACAATGTGCCTGTCAGTGCTTCCTTGGCACAACTTAAAGTAAAGACTCAGCAGAACTGCCTAGCAACACGTGATCTCATTTCTACCTGTTTATGACATTTCAAGAAGTTTCAGGGGCAAAAAAAGAAGTTATTCAATGTTTATGTATAATATTTAATGTTATATTTAAAATAAAAAGATACACAATAGCTTTGGCTACAAACCAAGCTGACAGCTGTAGCCAGCTGCCCAGGACTGGTGGGTCTCTCAACTCACTCTCAGAGGTGAATATAATATCCAGAAAGTCAGAATTCTCTAACTTTGGACCACATATACTTTGACCAGGATGGTAGCACAAATGACCCCAACCTCCATTTTATACTATGGTTGCTTTAATCAGCTGTGGAAACAGGGCTATAAGAGGAACAGGGCCTCTGTCAGGGGCTGTAAACAGCACTTCTGAGCCACTTCACTGTCTCAAGGATGTTTCGGATAGTGCTGTGTAATCACAGTCAAGCAGCAGAGTGGAGAGGAACTGACATAATATTCAAGTATTTGTTTTTACTCTGAATAAGAAACAGATGAAATATGCAGAATTAAAAAAAAAGTAAATAAAAATACTTGGAACGATATCTAGAGAGTGCACACAAAACAGAAGAAAGCACTTTCTCTGTTTGCTTTGAGAGTAGAAATAAAAAATACAAGAAAGTTGGAGTGAGATATAAAAGTGCAGGGAGGGGGGGGAAAAAACCCCACAGAAATGTGTCCCTAACATAAGGGTATGGAACTGTTGGAGCAAGTCCAGAGGAGGGCCATGAAGTTGATAAGAGGACTAGAGCACCTCCCCTATAGTGATAGGATGTGGAGTAATGGGTACAAATAGAAAGAAGGGAAATTTAGGTTAGATTTTAGGAAGAAATTTTTACAGTGAGGGTGATGAGACATTGAAACAGGTTGCCCAGAGAAGCTATGGATGCCCCAACCCTGACAGTGTTCAAAGCCAGGATGGATGGGGCTCTGAGCAATATGGTCTAGTGGGAGGTGTCCCTGCCCATGGCGTGGGAGGCTGGAACTAGATGTTCTTTAAGGTCCATTCTCACCCCTTAACCCCTCTGTTTAGGGTGGTAGAAGTGTTCAAGAGGCATCTGGATCTGGTGCTAGGTAGTCTGGTTTAGTGGTTTAGGGGTTGCAGTGGTAGTGAGGGGTGGACAGTTGGACTTGATGATCTTAAAGGTCCCTTTCAACCTTGACAATTCCACGAACATCCTATGATAAGTTAAAAAATAATTTTTAAATGGATTCGGTGAGACCAAAGAATGTGCTTTTATCTTTAAACCAGAGCTAACAAAACGGGGTGCCTGTCCTGAGGGCCCAGCGCTGTCCTTGGTGCCCTCCCGGGCCCCGCCTCTGCCTACATTTTGCCGCCAGGAGCTGCACTTCCCCGGGGGAGCTCCGCGGGCACACGGCTGCGTCCGCCCAGTGACAGGGGACAGGAGGGCGCAGCGCTGCCCTCGGGAGCCTGCCCCAGCCCCAGCCCAGCCCAGCCCAGCCCAGCCCAGCCCCACACACACCCGCCCTCAGCGGCGGGGCGGTGGCGCCATGGCCGGTGTGGCAGCGCCCCCCGGCGGCCGCGCCGCCCTCGGTGCCCGGCGCCGCGGGTCCCTCAGCCCCGGCCGTGAGGGGCCGTGAGGACCTCGGTCACTTTAAATAGCGAAAATAACGGTGTGCGGGCCCCCGCACTGTGCGGTGCGGTGCAACCGGCGAGACCCCGCATCAAATGTCCGTACTTAAATATTACCTGTAAAAGACAGTCCGTATTTGTTATCGTGAAACTTAATGTGACTCTCGTCAAGGAGAAACAGACGCCTTGAAGCAAAGTCATGCGTGCGTGTTTCTGGTGGAAAATAGGTTTATCTGATGGGCTATGACCAACTTTGTTGCTGTTTTTCTACGGAAAAAGCCACATTTACTGCATGAATATAAAATTCGATGAACTGCAAAAAATCATATAATGAGATTGCGAGACAACTTCTTTTAAAATCTTTTGACTTTACTACGTTTTAATTACCACAAAATAAACTTTCCCTTAATCTGTAAACCAGGTCACTTATCAGATGGCAACACATCTGTAATTATTATCCAAACCCAGTGTAGAGCAGCTCAAAGGAGAACCATGCAGAACAAAATTGGGAAAATGTGATGACAGCCCACTGTACACCTACTGAATATTAAAAGGCTAAATTCTTGTCAGTGTCAGTCCTTTCAGGAGAGTCATATTACCTCCGCGATTTACTTAGTGTCTGCTGTGCAGCTGCACACAAGTTATATCAATTGGTCATTTCATACTGGCAATCACTACTTTGTTGCTGCACAAATAAACATCCATCGCTGAAGCTTTAGAAATAAATACATATTCATTACATTTATTTAAATAAAATGAGTTGGCTTTTGGTGCTTATGCCTGCCTGAAAACAATGAATTGTAGTTATACTGTAAGGATGTTTTTGGATTTGCTACTACAAAGAAGTATGTCACAATGAGTAGAAATGATTTTACTTGTCGGTCATGATTTTTAAATTAGTTCCTATAATGTATACTAAATATATCCACTGTATCTTAAGACAACTTTTAAAAAACAGACAAAATTTTAGGCTTACTAATTAGTTTTTGCATTCACCATCCTCAGTGTGCATTGCAGGTTGTTATAGTTATGGAATAGACAAAATGTTGAGAATAAACAAGAAAAGGTGCTAGCAAATACAAAATACACTATATTTTGTGTAGAAACCCAGGCTGTAGAATTCCAGGAAACTGTTGAGGAAGGTAATATATATCAAGCCTTCTCAAAAACTAACTAAAAATAACCTCATTGCCACTGACATCATTAGAATCCTTTATGAGCAATTAGGGCACTGTCAGCTCTTCCAACATGCTCCAGAAACCATGTGGAGAACCCCAATGTGAAGTGACAAAGTCATCATCAACAGAAGCATCTCAAACCCACCACGTACTTCTGAGTATAGTCATCCAAGCACAAGCATTAGTTCATTTTTTTTTTTCCTAAAGGAATTGACAATAAATGTTCCTATTTATGTCATCAAAAGATTCCTTTGCCCACTTTGCATAACTTGATTATCATACTACTTAGCAGCTGAGGCTGAGGCTGACTAACACTGCAAACAGTGGTCCCTCTCCAGTGGAAGGCCCTTGGTCACAGTAACCATTCCTCCCGCTACACTCAGAGGCAGCTGTGAGATCACATCTGCAAATCATTCACATAAGTGACTTTAGTTCCACATAAAATAATGTCTTACAACTGTCCAGTTCTGGAATTTATATGTGGTTAGTGTGATAAATGTTAAATGATCTTATATATATATACACACCAGACAAAGTATAATCAGGGGGTCAATGAAAAATGATAGTGAGGAATAGATATTGGATGATAGCAAACAGAACATTTGTTGAGCAGCTCATTTGTAGCTGTCTGCAGAAAGGAAAGGGAGGGTGAGAGTCTGCCCAGTGTTAGAGATAACAGCAGTATCAGCTATAAAAATTCTAGGTGTACTAAAAGCAAACAGAGCCTGAAGTCCAGATAATGTATATCTGTAAGTTTTTAGAAGAGGCACATCTGCAATCCTTTCACTAACATTTTCTAGAAGTTCACAAGAGTCAGGAAGAGATTCCTGAAGATTAAGAAGTAACAGATTTGAATCTCACATTTTCAAGAGGGCAAAGGACAGGAAACTATAAACTAGCAAATGGAACATTGTTTGTAGATAAACCTGGACACTGCTTAAGTGATCTGGCTAAAGAACACCTGGAAAGGTTCACTCTGATTAAGGAAAGCTAGAATGGTTTATAATTCATTATATTGTTT
Organism: Cephalopterus ornatus; assembly: GCA_013396775.1. Lineage (NCBI taxonomy): Eukaryota > Metazoa > Chordata > Aves > Passeriformes > Cotingidae > Cephalopterus > Cephalopterus ornatus. The sequence goes on along the minus strand of VZRE01004478.1, from coordinate 170,540 downwards.
GAGGTCTTTAAAGATATTACTGCCATTGGTGTTCTTTATAGATATGATGACTGCTGTGAAAGATACATTCGGTTGTATCATAATAATGTGAGCATGGTTACTGTGAAGCAACAGCACATGCCACGGATTTTCAGTGCTCCAGCTGAAGTTTCTGTGGAGCTTCAAGCTTAAATGAGAGACAGAAGCCACCGTTTTCACTGGTAAGAAAGAGATTAAAAAACAAAGACTATTAGAATACCTTTTTTCTAAGGATAGAAATTCTCCTTTTTAAGAATTCTATTTTTGTTAATGTTTGGGAACATTATATTAAATTGTTTTTAAAATAAGTATTTTATTCTTCTCTTGGTAAATTGTGCAGCAACACAAAGAACCCCAGTATTTTGCAATCAGAGAAAAATTGATTTCAGTGGCAAAGTCTACGGAGATGGCAACACATCCCCTTCCAACCAGAACTGAGAACTTGGGGCAGAGAGATGAACACATCTGCACCCCACACAGACCTTCTGCAAAGCCAGTTATGCATTTAGTGTTGCTCTCAGGAGTGGAGGGTAAAACAGAACTGCAGTTTCTCCACCTATCCTGCTTGCTGAGGTGAGGTTTTCTTCCAGGCTTTACCATCTCAGGCAGAGATGATGTTTTGGTGGGACTCTCTTCTTAGAGATTTTTTTTCTCTTCTCTCCCGAGAGTTCTTCTCCAGCTGTTATTTTTATTCAGGTAATACTGCACTAGGGAGCTGTCCCTTTCTTCCCCTTCTGTCAGAACATCAGTTTTGCTTCAAGTTTTGCTTTCCCAACCCTTTGAAAACAGTGGCGGTTGAGTCTGGATGCTGCTGTTGCAAAGCAGAGCTGCCAGGGGAGGCTGTTCTGCTGGTGCATTTCTAGCCCTAAAAGATACTTTGTTTGAGGAGCAAAGAGCAACTGTGGTTTCTGGACACCTCCTACCTTCTAACAATCTGATTAAATGGGGCTGGCTGCCAATAAAGAAGGAAAACATTTTACTACCACTGTGTACTGGAACATACTGGAAAATTGCTTACTGCTCAGCATTGTCATTAATTCAGCAATAGATTTTCATAAGGTTTCCATTTTCTCAGGCTAAGGGCCAAATTCATCCCAGATGTAACTTCATTAGTGCCAATACAGCTACACTGAGAATAAATTTGGCCGCATGATTTTAGGATCAAGGTGTGTAGGTATGCTACTGTAATTGATGTCTCTCTTTGTGCCAAACCATGAGAAGGCCAATCTCTTGGAGTCACCTAACAGATCTTCCCTAAGTGTTCTTCAGCAGAGGTTATTTAAAATTAAACAACTCGAGATTGGGTACCTCTCCTGACCAGGAGCTCCACAACTGAGAGCACGCATGGACAGCCCCACAGCTGTATCCCCCCATCCCTCCCTTGGGGTTAATGCATGGCTAAAGCCCAGGCAGACTGTGTAATAATTCACTTCAACCACCTCAAATGTGATAAGCATAGCTGTTCTAGGGGTAGAGAGATCAAATAAGTGATCTTAAGAGAGGAAGATGGATTAAAATGTAGAAAGAAGAACTGTCATGAAAGCAGTGAAGAATACAGAGCACCAAATGTTCCCAGAATTCTCCTTATTGATAATTTTTTGTGTAAAATTCAAATAAAATATCTATCAGGTATTGTGTAAATGGAAGCAAACCTAATTTGTGTGCCCAGACTATCAAGACTTTTTAAAAGTACAGTGATGTCTCTGACACTGCACGCTAGCCTGAGTATTCTCAAGCTACTCAAGGTTTCATTCAGGTACTTGCCAATGAAAAGTGCTGTTAACTTTTTATGAAGAGTTAAATTTCTGAAGCCAGAAACTCTGCACGCAGTCTAGGCCTCAGTACACTCGGTACCCAGCGCTCCTCCTGTGAAAGTTCCTCCTTATGAAAGTTTGAATGGCTTCCATAAAAATACCATTGATCAGGTTTCTCTATCCATAGCTCAGATGTGTCTTTCAAGACCCTATTGTGCTTTGGTGCTACCAGTGATGAGGATAACTTTACACCTGTGTTTAGTCAATCCTTACATTGCCAACCAAGGCCAGAAAACATTTGCTCAATTTCTCTTCTGAGGCAGTTAATTGATCTTCACACAGTCTTTTAATTTCAGTGTTACACTCAGATTAATGACATTTATTCACTTCATTAGAGTTCTCATGTGTATCAGAACACAGAATCAAGCTCAGATTTGGATCTAATTTAATTTCAAAATATTGGTATTTCCTTTTAAAAATTTGTTCTTTATCAGAGTGTGTATCAAAATAGTGCACTGTTCTTATCTGTTGCACAAAGGGTTGCATTTCATTCTGCACACTCATTTTTGTGTTACTGCTCTGGGCCCGACCTGAGTTTAAATGCTTAAAGTTAAGCAAGTACTTAAATATTTCATTAGCTGAGATCCTCAGGCCTCACAGAACTACTGAAGAGACAAATAAGGTTTGTTTCTCTTTTAAAGAAAGGTGAATGAATGATGCTTATGAGAATGTTTAGTGACATGGAATTACTTAGGGCTTATTCTTGGACAGGAACTTTCTGTGGTGAATTTTGAAGACTTAAAGTTATGGAGGCAAAAGCAAAGAATTACGTAAGCAGAGAAAGTACGTATTTGGTTTGGATTTGGGGATTTTTTTTCATTCTTGAGTCCAATATCTGAAGCTGGAAATTTCAAGCAGTTTCTGGAGTGTTCAGAGGTTAGTCCTGTGCACTGGCACGGCTAGTGGCAGACCTACAGTGCTGGGAGCTCCCTGTCAGAGGAGGTTTTCTGCAGGTTTTTTACAATGCTAAGCAGGTTGGTAGCTCACCCTTGTCTTCAAGGCCTCAGCTTAGGATCTGTGGAGATGTGCTATGTGCCAAGAATACTATGATCTATTGCCACCTTCTCCCAATCCTTTGTAGTCTTGAATTCTTAACAGACTTTTTCTGGATCAGACTATCCGTCTTCCAGCTTTGCAGTGGGTTAAGGCAGTGAAAAAAAGAGAGTAGAGTGGGGCTAAGGTACATGAAAGTCCCCTCCAGGCAGTGACGCTTCTGTAGGTATCTCTTTCTTTCGGAGATAGGGCATAGTTTGTCCTGTGAAGATTACTTCTCCATGTGCTGTGGCAGTGACACATTCCTGGAGAGCAGGGTAGTGGGCTGGGGGTGGAGTGGATGGCCATGATTACTTAGCAAGGGAGAAAACGTTCATCTATTCTCATTTCCTTCTTTTTGCAATGACAGAGATCAACTCCGAGGACTTGTTCAAGGTGTTTCTTTCTCATGAGTTTTAGCACTGGATGGCATCATTAAGTGCTTTACCCCTCTCCTATACATTGTCAAAAGACAACATCTTATTGGGCATTTTTGGCGGTCCTCACATTCTGCACCAGAGATGGTTTAGCTATGTCACATTTGGTCCATAATTTATAGTTTTTGCTTCTATCCTCTCTTTTCCTTTTTTCTGATGGTTTATTTTATTTTTTGTGCTTTTCTCAACTGGCCCTTTCTTAAATGTTAAGGGGCTGTTTTCATATTAGTTTGTTTATATTTTCAACGTCTGTTTATTTTACTGCAGAATACTCCAAATGGCCTGGCAAAAGAAGTAACAACTTTTATAAATATAGCCATTTCTTTAATTATTCTGATTTTTAACTTACAGTGTATTTTTATGTGACTCGAGAGATGCAAACAGAAAAATTCCAGGCCACACTTAATCAAATAAGTATTACTTTGTTTAACTGTATTATCAGCAAGAAAGTCTGGTCTTGACTCACTGCAAGCTGACTTTTATATTTATCACCAAAGGCTTTCAAAATTTCAGCCTACTTATTTTCAGGTAATGACACTCCAATACCCTGGCTTTCACTAAGAATGCAGGAAGACATTCTTTTTTCCTTTTGAACTTAGAGAATTTTAATTACAAGAGAATTTTACTGAGAAGATGGTTACTTTATGATTTGGATCCAGATTGCTGATCATAACTTCCCTGACTTCATTAAAATACTTCTCTTTCCCTAAGTGCTTTACCTAGTGTGGCTCTGCCCCTCAGCTCAGGTTCTTCTGGTGCAGCAAACACTCTATGAGATGATGTGTTGCCAATGCATTTCCCCCTCTGTCCAAAGTACACTGGATCCAGCCCTATCTTTGCAATGGCATTCAATGAGTGAAGAATTAATGGAGCTTCTAACTTTATGAATTTATAATGGAACAAAATTCTTTTCACTCTTGTTCAAGTGTTCTCTCATTAGTCCTGGAAAAATGTGCAATGATACAGCAGCAGGTGCTATACACACTGCAATTCATTTTGGCAGTACAGCTTCCGAGGGCAGCCACACCCTTCGTTTTAATAGAGAAATAAAGAGAGATGCACAGCTACAAAAGAGCATTCAAGCAAAAGCAGCTCATTCATGTGATGTAGATTTTGTAATGAGCATTGCATTGTGTATCCATCAGATTTACGTTCATAACAGCCCAATATTATGTTACATATGAGAACTACCTTTCAGTTTGTGTCTTAGGGTAAACCACTTACCGCTCAAGTGTAGGAGTGCTTTCAGTTCACCTTTTGCTCTCACATCCTTTGATGGATTTTGTGTCCATGCGGGAACAAAAAGTCTATGGCAATGATGGTGTCGAAAAACAGCAGAGAAGAAATTCTTCGGCATCAATATGTGATATACTCTGCAGTTATCCTGCTGTGAATCCCTGACTGCAACACCAGTATTCTTCTTCTGAGGGCCCAGTCTGCCACCAGCAACTTCTTTCTGTATCACTTTTCTCCCTTTCATTCTTTGTCATAAACTTCTCCATGTGTAAAAGAAGATAATAGACATTTCTTTGACACCACATCTAGCTGTATCTTTTTAGGGACTTAGTGTATGCAAACTCACTCCTCTACTTATTGCCTGAGTTTTTCTCATTTGGACTCAGAGCTGTTCCTCAGAAAAGGCTTTTACAGTAATGGAAACCCTCTTTTTGCTCATTCAGGTTTTCTTCTATAGATTTAACTTTCTTAGGGACCTATTATTAGCATTGTTAAAAAAAAATTCCTGTGAATGGGAGAGCCATAAGAACATTTAAAAAATCTCATAAGGCAAGAAAAATGTGGACCCCACTGAAAAGTGTAATATTACGTACCACCTGTAGGAGAAAAGATGGAAAGTTTTGTGGTTTCACATATGACTTCACCAAATTACAGATTTAGAGGTAGAAGAGTATTGGGGTTTATGTTAAATGTTGTGCATAGCCTATTTTTATTTGCTCTGTTTGGCCTTATTTGTGTAATATGGATTTTTGTTGTGGAGTGATTTGTGAGAGACATTTCAAAAAGGAAAAAAACGAGGTGGGGCAGTTAGACTTTTTCTTTTGAGACTATTCTGTAAAAAGCCACAGTGTTTAAAGTGAGCTTGATGTCTATTCTGATATACCTGAACACAATTTTCCATTCAGTGAGGGAGAGCTGACCACATCTGAGACTTTCTTAAGAGCAGGTCCCAATTAAAGTAACTTATTGAACTGAAACTAGAGCTGGGACTGTTCTGCAAGCAGCCAAGGAAACTATAGGTGCTGGTAAGCCAGCTTGGAACATGAAAAGGGGCAGTATGCCAGTCTAGCTCCAATTCCATGAATTATTTTACTGTGGCAGGAGGTCTGTGGGAGTGTTTAGATTTGCTCTCTGATGTCCCTTTATTTTATTTTTACTATCTGTGATAGATGCCATGTTTTTATTAAGCAGTGTTTTCAGGACAGCTTCCCTCTAGATAAGAAATCAGTAAGCCAAAAAGCAGTGGCCATCCCTTGTGAGCTGCAGCAAGGAGGCCTTGGGGTGAAAGACTCCACCATGTATTTTCATGGACTGAAATTTGTTTATGCAAGGGAAAATGAGGAATTTGGAAGAAACAGCAGGGCTCTGTAGTCCTTAGGCAACGCTTCAATAATCAGACTTGAAACAAGTTCCTGCATCCAGACTGGTAAGTCTCTTACCAGTGTGAGCTGTGGAAGTATGTCTTACCAGTCCTCTATTTCTTGCCACACACTGTTTTTCACAAGATGGGAAACCAAAGCCCATGTTGGAGCATGCCAGCTCCAGCATTCCACTGGGAATCAATGTCAGGGATCAATGACCACCACACATTTATCTCTCCTGACTGTCTTTGGATCATACTGTAGGTAACAAACCCAGGCTCTTCTTACACTGCCCGTAGGCTTCCTGTGTCTAAGAGCCATTCCCAGCCTTTGAAGTGCTCTGGCACAACTGGGAGCAAGGTCTGTTTGAGCAGACTTGTGATCCCAGTAGCCCATAGTTCTGTTTGCCAGCCTCCCGCAGGGTCCCCAAAGCATAATGCTGTCATGAAGGGCTACGGTTCTTTTTACAGACCTGTATAAATCAGCTGTAAAGTTGTCTACAAAATATTAACATATTTTAAAAATAAAAAGGATCATTGTTTTTTGAAGAAAAAACTGAAATCTGCTAAAACATGAATATGTCCAGTTAGATGTGCAATCTGTGCAGTTTTACTTTGTAGGGGAAAAATTAGAACAGAAAGTTCTGAGTCATTTTGCAAGAGAAATATCTAATAAAGAGCTCAGTTATTGAAACAACACATTCTTTTGGTAATGTAATAATTAGATTATGGAACTATATTAGATAAGCAACAAACAGGAAAAAATTTAACTGCCTGGGAAATTACAGTTTCTCTTTTATAGTTATTATATATGCTGGGGATTCATAGCTTATTCTGCAAGACATGAATCAATAAACTAAAGGTTTTAAAATAGGGTTTAATTAATGTTTTGTATTTAAAGACAAAATAACTTGAACACTGAATTTTTTTAGGTTTACAAGGATGCTATTACAACTGGCAGATGTGAAATTTAACACAGACATACTACCTCCTGCAGAGATTGCATTTCATTTTATGGCATTCACCTGATAGCTTGCAATCCTCAGTTTGGAGTTCATTCAGCAGTATTAAAAAGCCAACTCCTGAACCTGAGTGCCCCAAAACCCCACACATGTAAAATCACACCCGTAATCTCTCAGAGCTCATTTCCACTCCCTCACTGTAAACCCTTAGGGTTTGAAAATGAAACAACTTTCAAGCCTTAAAAGTGAAATTCACTTCACCTGCATGAAATCATAGTAATCAAATTTTTTATGAGTGAAGTGTAGCAGGGGAAAGGGAGGAAAAAATTTACACTCCAGAAGTGTGGGGTCAAGTCAGGAGGTCCCACACAGTCCTTTTCCCTTCTTCCCTCTCTTGCAGCTGCTCCTTTTTCTGGCCTATTGGCAGTGTTAGCAGCTGCAATTCTTCAATGCACATGAAAAGCTAGGACTGCGAGAGCTGCAGACGGCCTACAACCAGGAGCTATTTCTCCAGCCCACTGTCTTTCCTGTCCCCCTGGGCTCCCATCTATCCATACATACCTTGAGACTTGCTTGGGGTTAGTTGCCTGATTAGTTGAACCATTTAGGTCCTAATACAGAGCTCCTGAAGGCTGGAAGAGCTTTTCCGATGAATTAGAGATTTAAACTCAAGGTGGGTCCCTTAAAACAAGCAGAACAATATAAAGTGACAAAATGATTGTAACTGGAGAAAATCTGGGACTGGTGCTGGACAAAATTGTTGGGATTCACCAGCAATGGTAAGGGAAGACCCAGATTGCCTAAAGTAGACTTCCACAAACTTCTACAGACCTTCTAGAGCAGTAGGGTGAAAACTGGACATTAACAGGATGAGTGCCAGAGGTGCTATCAGAAATTAACTCAAATAGAGGTTGGTCTATGGATGTAAAAATTTAATGTCTTTATGGGAAGGTATCATTAGATGAAACTGACTGTTGCCATTGCCACAAGGAACATTGCAAATACTGTCATTAAAATGCGGAGATTCTTTTTATCCATCTGCAAATACATGGCTTTCAAATAAGGTACAAACTCTGAGAGCTGTCAGAAGTACAAATGCTATCTTTGCTACAGGATAGAAACTGCAGCAAAGCCAAGGAAAAAATATCAATTGCACGTGCATGAATCTGATTTTAGAACATTATCGAGATGAGACAGTGTTAGATAAGATTTGCAAAGGCTGCAACTGCTGGTGAAATCCTGCAGAAATGAATTCAGACTGTGAAGGATTGTACTGGATTGTCATTCTGGTTTAGCAGGGTGGTAGTTCCTGAATTGTTGTAGGGAACTGCGCTATGAAGAATATAATAATGTAATTAGGGGAGGAAACAAGATAGAAGTGATGTTTTATAATAGTCTAAGATGAAGAGTGACATTAGGAAAGCAGTGTTAGATGAATGCCAAAATTCAGGCCAAATTAAGCAACAATTTTCATTATGTGGTACCGGAAAATTGGCTCCTGGGAACAAAGTAACTGTAGATTTGTGCATGTTGGCTGGAAAAATGTCTCTTCAGCATTTCCTAGACTATTATTCTTGCTTCTCTGAGGTGGCCTTGCTTAAAGAAACTATGAGTGATTGTGTATACCCAGTTTGACTTTGCTACATATGTTTTACTTGTCCTGAAAGTGTTTGAGTGCAGCTGTAGGGCACAGAACATGATTTTGAGTGCTCCATAAAAAACCAGGCTTTTAAATATACCTTCTCATTTACATGACCCCCTATGAGAGGTTCTTGGGGTGATGATATTTGACTTATAAAATGTTCAAGGAAACAGTTGTGGAGTCAGACACTGATCATTGTTTAGCCCTTTGATGACAGAAGAACATGGAAGCCGGTTCTGTGGATGCTGCCATGGGACAGCTGTTTCCCTCTAATCACTAACATTAAATTTTCAGATGTTTTGATTTGGACAATGCACTTGTCAGGCCAGGAACTGGTGCTGCTGGTGGTTCTTCTAGTTGTGCAAGGAGGTCATGGCTGAAAGATGAGGAAGACAGTGTCATCTCTAAAGCCACAACAATTTAGGATGCACACCCTGGCACTGCCTGGAGTAAAAGCTGAGACTCTGACACAGCAGCATTTCAAGATGTGTGCTTTGTTTGTGCACACTTATGCTGACTTTTAACTGATATCCTGGGAAAACTACCAAATAAAACAATGGGTTTAAAGTCTCAGGGGACTAATACCAAGCATTGGATTTAGATTTTAGTTTTCTGAATTTACATGTTTTTTTCCCATGTCTTGCTTCCTTCTGTCACTTTTAACAAACACTTAGACCATGTGACAAAATCGCTGGTGCCCAAGGTTCAGTTCCACACAGGGAACTGAAGTGTCTAGGCTAACTTAGACACTTACATGACTTAAAATAATTTGGAGAAATATTGGTGTGTTTTGATTAACTAATGATTATATTACAGAATTCTGCAACTGATAGTGCTTATCATCAATTTACATTACATATTTAAGTAAGAAAAAGTTTGTAGTATCAGAGTGGAATTAAGTGAAACATTTTGCACCTAAGTTATGTTCTTTCACAAGCAAAATAGAAATATAGCTATCTGTGAAGATAAAGGAGATGTTCAAAATAATTTTTAAAAGTATCTTGCATGCTAAAATGTTGATAAAGTCAGTAGTTGCTTTTATTATATGTTATCATTAAGATTTAAACTAAAGTTTTCCCACCTGCAGGCTATGAAATAAGTGACTATACAAAAACAGAGTACTGCTGCTTGCTCCAGACATTTCCAGAATCCTCAGCACCAAATACTCAGTCTTGGATCAAAGCCTCAGCAGTAACACATTTCTCAGTTCTTCCCTGACAATAGTATTGCAGAGAGAGTGCAGGGGACCTTCCTCACGGTTGTGCTGATCTCTTCACCTGCACCTTATTAGAGGAAAAAGGTTCCAGCACTAGATGCCAATATTTTAAGGAATGTAACAGACCTTTTCATCTGTGGAAGTATTTCCTGCTCTACATTCTCTGATATAACCTTGGTTCAGAGACAGTCCTGGGTAAAGACTGCATTTGTAATATTTTCTAGCTCTGTTCCCAGTGTAGAAACTTCAACACTTAGCCTCCATCCTAGCTGGAGCAGTTGATGGTCAGTGTGTACATCAATTCTTAGATCTTTTCACAGATGAAATTCTGAATGGTTGGGTTTTTAGTTATGGTAGCGTGAGCTGGATTTTTGTTTTTTACACTTCCATCTCAAAGCCATTGCTGTTTTCCCAGTAAATTGTTTTCTGATTAGCCCTGCTTCATAGTTGGGAAATAAAGAGAAAGATGTTATCATGCTTTGGCCCCAGATATGGTAATCTCATTTTCAGGAATCTTCACAAGAACATACCCACTCTGGTGACCGCTGCTATCTCCAGAGACTAACAATATGCCAATAATCCCATACTGATTTTCACTTCAGAACTTTACCAAAGATTTTTAACCCTGGGAAGGGTGCCTGTGTGGCCCTGCATCCTTTTCCTGAGTATAAGCATTGTGCACTTCATAGAGCAACGTGTCGTGTTGTGAAATTGCCTTTTGTTGCAATTTATGTTTCTTAGACTATGGGAAAAAAAAAAATCTTCGTGCCATCCTTCACCCCAGACAGCCTTTTGTGTGCACCGCAAGTGGGTCGTGGTGCAGAGCACGGACTGGCACAGCCTTTCCTTGACACACATCCAAAGGAGTGAGGTGAGCGTCTTGGAAGCACTGTGGTGCATCTTAGGGCTCCATGCTGTCCCAGTAGGTCTGCCACCTTGGACCACAGGCTGTGCTGGCTGCTCAGGGCTCTCTTAAACACCAACTCTGTATGGGAGTGTCTGGATGCCTTCGAATAGCTCATCTGCTTTTCAGGAACAACTTTTTTTTCCCCTAATAGTGCTTTTGAAGATTAAATAAGTGTGAATGATTCTTGTCTATAAAAGATGTTATCTGCCTGCTGAGCTTCCCTCCCCTGTTTGCTAATGGGAGTCAAGTCCTTCAATTCATGGTGCTAAATTTACTGTAATTAATTATATCTCTGTTCCAGTGGTGTCTTTGTAATAGGTAATAATTGCATGCTCTACATAGACAGATGTTCCTTCATTACTGTCCCAGGCATGCCTGGGCTGGCATATGAATAAACTCACTGAGGTGATTGAAGACTGAAGATTCAGCTTTATATTGCAGCAAGGAATCAGACCACCATTTTTTATTTATTTTTTTAGAAACGGAATTCTTTTTTTTTTTTAATAATTCTTTTCATAGGCTAAGAAATACAAATTGCAAGAAAAAACAATTTCACGCATGACACATTGCTCTATGAAGTGCACAATGCTTATACTCAATAGATATTGTAGGAGAGAGTTTTACAAAACTATTACCATTAGAGGTGTTCAGGGGAAGCACAATACTGGTTGATTTTGTTCCCTGCTTTGTTTTGCAGAGGGATGAATGGGAACTGAATTTCTGTACCACTGAAAACTGTAGGTTTAATATCTAGATATCTAGGTTTTTAGGTCAATTGCAAAATTTCCATCTGAAACTTTTTTATTAGAATACTTCAACAGTATAATAATTATATCCTGTTACTGCAGCTGCTTTTATAATTAATATTGTTTATTAAGTTTGTACAAATAAAAATAACTATTTGCATTCTACATCTTACGGTGGTTCTCAGTGATACAACTTCGGTGTTATAAAAAAACCCTCTGTAAATATATTTAAGGTTGGGGGGTTTCGTCTCTTAACATGAACCATACTTGATGAAATGGAAGGATTTCTGGGCTGTGTCTTGTATACCAAGGAGAAATCTGGAGAACAGTTGTTAACATTTTAAAATGGAGTTATGAACTCTTGAAAATATGAGTTTGGCAGGAGACTATACCCTTTTACTAATCTGGCTCGCAGGTGATTTGGGTTTATTAACTCAAACACTGTATTTTTGAAATTTTTAAGTGGTACAGTGCCTGTGTCTGTAGCCCTATAGCTATACTTCTTGAGATTTATTTATTCACAGAGATTTCTCTTTCAGTTTTGAAAATGTAACTTTTTTATACTTGCTAAAAGTAGAATTTCACCATGATATTTAGGGGATAAAATGCCTTCTTAAAGGAGCTGTAAGAGAATTGAAAGTTTAAATTTGTTTAGCCTCTCAAGGGATGTTTCAGCAGACTTGTATATTTGCCAAGTATTTTCTACTTAAAAGACTCTACTGTTGAATCTTTTCTCTCCTGGTGTTGTGAGGAGACTGCTGCATTATGGAAACTGAACATTTTGGATATGGTATTTTCCAATATCTAATCAAATTTTCAACCTGTCCTTGCGGATATAACCTAAGTTGTTTTTTTCCTGTTGGCCAAGAGTCATTACCAAGAACTAAACAACAAAACTCCTCCTCTGGGAAGCATGTAATCTGTGGAGGGCTTCAGAGAGATCAAAAAATGGCATTTTTCCAAGTCTCATACTACAACATTTGGGAGATACTTGGATTAAAAATGTTCTTAGGTGGTGTAAGTACCAAGGAACCAGGCCAGCATGAGCATGAATTCTCTAAGTCTCCAATAGTGATTCAGGCATCACTCAAGCTGTACTTTGGAGCCTGAGGCCCTCCAGCAGGCTTGTGGGTGGGAAAAAGCTAGAGAACATGGTGAAACATGGTGAAGAGACAATAGTGAAATGTAATATTTTAATGAAATTAATTAATGAATTAATGTTACATAGTTCTTTTTTAAGGAGTATGGAGGTTGGCTGCTTTTTCTTGGTATTCATGTGTCACTGATTAACTTGAAGAATGATGTACAAGTGGGACACATTCTGAAGAACATACTATGAAATTTCTGTTTCTACCTACCCGGTCAGAAACTTTTCAGGCTACTGTTCTATATTGCTGCAGGGTTTTGGTTTTCTTTTTTTTTTTAATTTGGGGATTTTAGCTTATTTCAATAAATTCTTTAAGCTCTATTGCAACTGGGGAAGTACCGAAATGATGAATTCACAAGTAAATCAGGTAATCAAGAGGAAAGCCCAGATTTAAGTCAAACTACATAGCAATCTCTGCAGAGCATGATTTAACCTTACTTAACATTTATCAAGAGCTTCATTTACATAAAAAATTATGCAGTTAAGGTGCCAGAGCCCCTCATAAAAATCCCTGAGGGTCCCTGCAAGTCTTGCAGCAAAATCAAAGAACATTAATTACAACCTTCTTGATCTTTCTAAGGCAAACATGTAGACTCTTCAGGAAAAACTGAAAACTTATTTAGAAGAGAATACCTCACTTCATTGATAAGTTTCTGTGAGCTTTTTATTTTTTTTGAAAATAAAAAGGTTTCCATTGAAAATGTTTAAAGTAAAAGCATAATTTATCCAGTTCTCTTCGGATCCATCTAGAAAAATAAAAAAGCTGACATATTCATTAAAACCACTGTATTTCTTTAATCATTTCATAAATTGAATTAAACATCAAAGATTAAACACACATACAGAGAAATCATGTGTGTTTGTGTAGAGGCCTATAGAAGAGGGAGAAGGGAGAGGACACAGGGCACTCCATGGTGGAGGTGGTTCAAAAGCAGAGTGGGCTGCTCCTGTGAGGACCCCAATGCCCACACACACCTTGCACCAGGTGTGTTCAGCATCCTGGTTGACGGTCAAGAATTGCCAGTTCTACTCCTCCATGAGGACAGATTGTCATTCAGATGGGCCTACAGGACTTTGAGACTGACTTTGAGAGAGAAATGAAAAGATGAAACAGATTTTGGACCATAGAATTTAAAGTAGAAAAGTTTTAAGTACATAGAGTGGCACATATATTTTCTCTGCCTCAAACTGGAACAAGGCATACTAATGAACACTTACATCTTTTTCTTTTGATGCAACCTTTCACAAGCTCCTTAGGGCACAGAATTTTAATTTTCCATCATAAAAAGGTCATTGATAGTGTTAAATAGCAAATAACCTTAAGTAACTACACAAGTATTGGCAGATAATTAAGTATTGATCTACTTTTTCCAATAGTACACCATTTCTCTATGACCTGTTTGATTTTAGAAACTATTATGGGTAGGGCTATTTTTCTAACTATGAACTTACTGCGAGATAGAATTATTTTAACAAAACATACATGCTGAAAGTACATCTACAGATTAATTATGCTGTAAAAAAAACCCCAAAAAACAAAGGCATACTGATCATGTAGTTGTCAGTCTCAAAATAGCCAGTAGCCCATTTTTAATACCACCTCTAAATATTTCAGGGAAGCTAAGCTATGAACTTGTAGGATGTGGTGAAAAGGTAAAGAGGACTGACTCTCTCAAATACACTGTACTAGTCTCCAAAACGTAATGCATGTAGTTTTTGCAGTGGTGGGGGGGGTTTCATTACTTTTAAGCTGGATTGCCATGTTTGCCTGTCTTTCTACAGCTTACTTTGTACTAACAAAGTAGTTGTGTGATCCCATTATGCAGATTTATCACTGTCACAGTGAAACATACTCTAAAACCAAAAGAAGTAGGAAAGGAAATTCGTTTGAAGGGATTTTCTGTGAAGAGCTAGTGTAACAACAGAAGATGTTTTGCATTTTTTTTCCAAACATCTCCAGCAGGACAATATTTCACAAGAAGCTGTTAATTTCAGACAAATGTCAAGGCATATCTAAGGACCAAAATAAATATTCTCCGTTTTGGGAAGAAACAGGTCTCTATAAAAGCCCCCGAGGGCAGCTGTCTCCCTTCTGTACAGCTGAGGCAGTGGTAGTTGTGGGCACAGAGTCAAAAGCCATTGGATGCATTATCCTGCAATACAATTACAACGATTAAACTTTTTTTCCCTGTCAGTGAGCGGCAGAGAAAAGGAGGCTCTTAGAAGCTGGAAAATTCCTTAATCCCATTAAGTGAAGCTCCCTCCTTTAGTCAAAAACAATCACACCCCAACTGGGATTTTATGATGTAAAGCATCTTAAAGCTTGTTTGTGGATTTTTTTTCCCCCACAATTCCTTCCCATAAAATAAAGCTGAAGCACAGAGGCAGGCAGGGCAGTGGCTGCCCAGCCAGCTGGACAGGAGGCATGGCAGGAAGTCCAGTAAATGCTTCTAAAGTGAGTTAAGGTTTGTTCCTGAAACACTAATCTCCCCTTTTCATTCAGAAATCCTCACAGGATCAGCTTTGCTGACTTGAGGGGGGAAAAAGGAAAACTTTTTCTTCCTGTAAATACTTAAGCAGAAAGGAAATTTCACAGGGGAAAATGATTGTCATAAAGGCCATAAATCTTTAAGGAACTTAGTAATACAAAGTGTCTGGAGTTAAAGAATCTTTTAATATCACCTTAGAGAAACTAGAAGTCCCAATCCTCAGCCTTCCTGCTCTTAAAGCTACCTTCCCTCTGACACTGAGAGAAAAATGTGGGAATTATTACCTCCTTGCACCATTGCAAAGAAAAACTAGCCTATGACATTCACAAATCTGGCCACACAGGCACAAAACAGTCCCATAAGTGCCCCTGAGTGCATATAAATCCTGCAAGTCCATGTTCTATCAGCACAGACTATATACTTCATATCTTTCAAGCCACCTCTGTTCTCACAACTGGCTAGTGGATAGTATAAACCATCATCTCTATTTTCAAAGGGAAAACAAGATTTTTTTTTTTTTGCAGTGTTCTGGAAAATAATAGTGACTGGTTTAAAAGGTAGAAACTGAGTGGGAAATAACACAAGTGAGTGGAATTAACTTTAAAACTTAGTTTGAGTTGCTTTTCTTCACTCCATTTCACCACTTTGGTTATCAGAAGCTTTTCATTGGGACTGAGTTAATTAGACGTATATTTCTGATCCTGACAAAACATCTAGACTGGATAAGGATGAACAGTATCTTTTTCAGCTTGTGGAATGACAGAATTTGCCAATCCCTGTAAGGTCTCCTTGGTAGGAATAAAAAGGTCAACTGCAAAGCCTTCTTTTACACTGAAATCAGTCATCAGTCTGAGTGCTGGGGAAAAAAATCTAGTGAGTTTGGTTCAAGTATTTCCTAAGGGCTAAACCCCACTCCTCTGATAGGCCCCAGGTTGGAAAGATTCATACATATTCATAGAAATTATTAAAAGATTCCTCCAAAACTCTTCATAAAGTGAGAAATCCCAGACATTTTGATGATATTGAAGTAAATACTTCACATGCAATTGGGGTCTACTGCAGTTTAAATTTCCAGAGGTGATAGACTGCTTCAGTTGAATGTCACAGGTCTTAGAGGCTGAAAAAGGCTGTAATTTCTCTCTTATATTATCAGGGTACCTAGAGACCCCAAGAAAAACCATTCCTACTTGTTGTAGTAGGTATTTTGCAGAGGACAGTCTTAGTGCTGGGTTATTCTCAGCTTTGAGAGGAGACAGTTCTTCCTTTGGGTTGATCTTATCTTCTGCCCCAGCTATATCTGTTTATGAAACAGTGCTTCTCCTGCAGAGGTCAGGGCTGAGGACACTCAGACTGCCTTTCCAGTCTTTCCTTCCAGAGACAAGAGCTGATACTGGCTTCTACAAGCAACACAGTAATTCCATACATCTGGGAGTGTAACAAGCAAACTCATACCTCTGCGTCTCATCGTATCCATGGAAATGGTGTCTGAGGAATAGAGTCTGTTCTGCTCCTGACTTGCTCCAAATAACAGAGCAGACAATTCTCTGTTGAAATTAAAGATACGTCAGATACAGTTCAAAGGTCTGTTCAAGGTCTGGTTCTAGTTTTAAGGGCTTTTTTTTAATAGTTTGTATACTTGAAAGGACAGCAGGCATTAAATTCACAGGTGACCCCAGCCTGGGAAAAACAAGAATAATGGAAAACAGGACAAAAAGTCAGAATAATCTAGGCATATTAAAAAAGTGTTCGGATAAGATAGAGATGAAGTGCAGTAAAGACAAGGTACTTCGGTAATCAGATATAAGCAACTGAACAAATGCTGGATGGAGTGTGGCTGGCTGGATAGCATTTTGCAGAGGAGAGAGCAGGGAGAATTCCAAGACAAATAGAAGTCATGGACCTAAAATATCATCTCCTGAGCTGTATAAGCACAAGCATTGTCTATAAAACATAGAAGTTTTTCTTCTTTTATTATGTTGATGAGTTCTTAGCAAGAGGATTATGTCTGATGTGGGGCAGCATATCAGAGTTGGTGTGTTCTTGTTCTGAATTTTAAAACACTGATATGCTTTCCTAGTGCTTCAGGGTGTGCATTGTTCTTCAGATATCCCCAGCTCCTTTAGGGGTGCTCTGGCTCTTACTTCTGTCACAGCCACGTCCATGTCGTGACTAAAGGCAGATCTCAAGAATGCGACAGGAAAGCAGCTGCAAGTTTCTATGTTGCAACCTTACAACCCATGTCATCTATTAAAATAAAGAGGAAATACAAGAGCAGGCAATATTTCACCTGTTTTTAATAAAGGCAGGAGAGATTTGAGTCTTAAACATGGGAAATCCCACATTATAAGGGATGTTGGATGACTCCAGTTACTTTGAAAAAGATGTGGATGATCTGGAAGGAGTCCAAAGAGAGCAGTAAGAATGATTAGCTGTCTGGAAAGATTGACAGCCAAAAGGAGGGAAGACTGAGGAAGCAGACAGCCTTAAGCTTCCAACATGTAAAATGTTGCTTCTGCAAGAGGAAGGAAGTAATTGGTTTGCCATGTTCATGTTGGACAGGACAAAAAAAGCAAGGTTCATATGTCACTTAGGGAGCTTTAGGTTAAATGTTAGAAAGTGTTTCTGAACAGGCAGAGCAGTGAAACACAGGAATCATATTCCCTAGGGAATGAATTGGGACGCACAGTCTGGATTACAGGGCTAGCTGAGAACAGGCTGCAGACACTGAGCATAGCCCAAGGCAGAAAAATGGTAAGAGCAACCTTGCAAGCACTGGAAGTCTTCCCAGTACTATCTGTAAGTATATCAACAGCAGCAGAAAGAGGTAATCAGCTGAGTGGCAATTTTTTTTTAAGTATTGTCTTGAACAATTCATTAGCTCTTCAGGCAACAGGAAAGCTCCCATAGTGTGCTTTGAAAAGTACAAAATTCACCTTCATGCTGCTTTCTTTGAAATGGCACAAAATAAATTATGAAATTCAAGTCAAAGTTAAGGATTAAATTTTGGCTTTTGTTGCCTGCCTTTCCTTACAGACAGGCATCATCTACAGGATCAGGGAGTGCAGTAGTATGCCCTATAACATGGTAAGGAACAGAGGGAGTTTGGTATTTTTTATTGCAGTGTTGACAATTACATTTTTCTTTAGGTAGTGCCTTGTCCCTGAGTCTTTTGTCATGCATTACACAAGAAAAGTAGATTTCATGTTAAATAGATAGGTGTGATAACTAACATTAACACTACATCAAATATACATATATATATATATACACACAGCAAATATGTATTTATTCTCCTACAATATTCATTACTTTTATTTGCCTTAAAGGACTATTTGCTACATCTGGTTACTGGAGATACTTTAATTTAGACAGGTAAATTTTCTTCAGTCTTTGTAGGGTTACAAATGCCTCTTGCATGTAAACCATATGGAGGTTCTGGCCCAATTTATGTAGAGTTCATGACTCTAAGACTGAAAACCACCAGACTATAAGAATAACATACTCTGATCAAGGCAAAACTGTCATGACTATGGCTAACCTATCATTTTAATTATACTGAATGATTAAACAGCTATGTTTAATAACTTCACTAATGACTAAGCCTTATAGTGCAAGACATGATATGATTTTTCTTTTATATATTAATTTTATTCTAAGACTTGATTTTTTTCTGATATCTATATCGTTTCTGCACTGGGATCTTCATAGTTCAAAATTAATCACATCTGGGCAATTACAGTTTCTGAATTCCTTTGTATTTTATTGTATTCTGGTTTTAATATTTGAAGGTACCATGAAAAAATACTTAAATTTCTCACTCTTTCATTGCTCTGTTTCCTTTTGAAGCAATACACATTTTTCCAGGACCTAATAAAGGTGAAACTGTTCATAAAAGATTCTTTTTATGATCTTCCATTTTCTGTATTCAGTCACATAAATGTGATATCATTGCCCCGTGGGGATTATGTTTTTTGTTTGCAGTGGCACCCCAGAAACAGTATAAAGATGCATTTACATAACCACTGCCCTCAGAAATGTCATAGTATCAGGTTTAACTTACTGAGCAATAAATTCTTACCAGCTTTCAAATCCAAAAGAGGCAGCATGGGAGTGACTCTTTATGTTATATCTTTAAACATGCATTTCTTATGCTTTCTAGCTGACAGAAAAATTACAGTGAAGTAGGGAGGGAAGAAAGGAGAAAGAAACAGTCATCTGACCCATGCTGGGGAAATCTGAAAAGGTCATTTCTTGTTTCTGGTCTGCTAGCACTGGGGCACAGTTTTCTCTGTTTCTCTGCCCACCTTGTACTAATACTTTTGAGATGAGGTAAAGATTCATCCACCTTCATGATGCAGTTCTGCTTCTGGGTGAAGACAGGACCAAAATCAAAACTGAATAGGAACAAATAGTATTGGAAGACGCTTTCAGCCAAGTCTTCTGGATTTACCCCTCATTACTCTTTTCTGACACCAGATTCTTCTTCTGACACCAGATGCTTGAGGAAAAGGAACCGTTTGGAATCAGCTTCCTCACCCTCTTCTCAACTACTAATTCAGCTTTGAGTTAACATCTGGGTTTACCTCCACAATAGGTTTTATGAACAGCCCAAATGACATTGCTCTTTTAGCTCTGATTGTTCAGTTAGTCAGACTCTTTCTCTCTCCTTCTTCTTAGTCAGTATGACTTAGGAACTGAGAAAGCATTGCTTCTGACAGCATGTGTGAGCCACACACTAGAAGGTTAGTATGGTTCCATCATTGCCCAGTTCTGAGGTTGTTACATATAAAATTGCAAGCAGAACCCTAGAAATATTCAAATATACTCTACTGCTAAACTATGCTTTCTACATCCTAATCATCCATCATAGGTATACTCTTATAACTAGAGGCTGCTAATTCCCATTGCAGCAACAGGCAAATCTGCAGCCTGACCAGTGGGTGGCAAACTGGAAATCTGATCTGCCCCCACTATGTGGCCCCTAGTCTACAATATTTCATATACTGCTTTCAACATGCCACTCCCATCAGAGGTCCTGCTATAAAGCTTCAGCACTTTACTGCTCAGAAAGGCAGCTCTGATTCATTCATTTGTGGTTCTGACTGAAGGCTTTACTCCTTAGTCTCTCAGTAGAGGTCCCAAGATCAATATAGTCCATCACCATGACAAGCACACTGGCTCCAGATTCATAAAACCATACACATCCCTAGAAGGAAGCTCTAAAGTACCTGCAGCAGTAAAAACAGATCAAGCCTCAGAAATAAAGGCACGTCAGAACCCAGTACATGAATAGGCAGAGGATGTCCCCAGAGCTCCTCCTCTCCATCCTACCGGCCTGATGAGAGGAGACTAAAACGGGCTGCTTCTTTCCCTTCTCCTCCAGATAGATGCAGCTGTGACAAAGTCAATGTGGGAGGCAAAGTGGCAAATAACTATGCTGGCAGAATTTCTGAAGTTTTACAATTGCATTAGGTATCTTCCCACTCTTTATAATATTTCTCCTTGCTTCTATCGTTTTGATTATTATATGAAAAACAGCAAAAGCTAAATGATGTGGGAAACGGAAGTTAAGAATTTTCCTGAAATTCTAGGCGGGAAAAAAGAAATAAAATACAACTTTCCTGTCATTTATAAGAGGCAGATATTTAGCATTTCTCATTTCCTAGTGTTTTAATGTTCTGATACATTAAAAACTCAGTCATCTCCAAAACTGTTACAGGACTGCTCTATAATAAAAATGATTTAACAGCTGGGTACTGTCCTTGGCCAAGTGCATCAGCTGACAGCGCACCACCACCATCTGCTGATCAACTGGCTGTACTACTAACAAAGAGAGACCCCCACTCAGACTGATTTGGATTTGCAGATTTTAATCCACACATTAAAATTCTTGTACGAAACCAGAGTTTGTCATGTTGAATATGCCTGACAAGGAGAACAAAGACAGCTAAATTTAGGGAGTCTAGAAGAACCATTAAATTAAAAAATTTCAGGGAGCAACTATTTAGAGGCTTGGGCTAATACTGAGCTGCTGCTGGAAAAACTAGATACAGATGATTCAAATAGCATTTTGATTTGACTCACAAAGCATGAAAAACTGGTGACCGTGTGACAGGCAATACTGATTAATGTTAAATGGAAGGATTAAATGATGCTTTCTTTTCCTGCGCTTTTACTCATGCTAATAAAAATCAGCAGCAATATTGTGTAAATGATCTCTGATAATTCTCCCAAGGTGTTAGGCTGCCTATATCCATTTAAAGGAGTCAGCAATGTAATGCACTGCATTGCATAGGGCACACACTTGGTTCTTCAGCCTAAGCTCAGAACACATCTGTTCAGAGGAACTAAGCTGTTGCTTCTCATATCTTCTTGAATTTGATTATATAAATTAATAATTATTTCATGGCAATGCATTTTCATAATTATGAAAGTGCTAAATTGATGTCAAATTTCTTAGTTTAAAGGGATTATTTTGGTTCATATTCTTTACAATATAAGTGGTTCTTTTTTAACCTTTTAAGGTCTCTGTGTACTTAGGCCAGCTATTCACTTTTTTAAGAGGCTGCCTTAAATCTTTTTCTGCCTCTGTAGCAAAACGAATTTTTTTACTGGAAAAGTAAAAAACATTATAGATGTTTAAAGTGTGATCTCTCAGCCTTTCTTATGTTATTGAATTCTTCTGTTCTGATACTTCTGTAAACCAAGTTGATGTGAATGAGGATTAGCTTGGCAGATCCAAGTTGTGTAGAAGTGGGAGACTATTAACAAGAATCCTGCTTTGTAGCTTGTGTAGTATCTACGCTCTGCAAAGGGATCTATCAAAAATACCCAGTCAGAGCACAGAATTTCATGTCTATTCTGTCTTGGTGTAAATGTCGGTGCATTGTGTATGAAGACACAGACTGGTGCTCGGAGACATCCTTTGCACTTCAAGTCCACTGCCTTTTGTTAAAGTATTCCATATGGCTTCTTCAATCCACTTATCTTCTTTTGCCTATGCTGGTGAAGTTGTGCCAACTTACAGCAATAGATAATAAGTCATTTTGTTCTGTGCTAGTGTTACCTCTGTGTTCAACTTCATCATGTCAGTGCTTGAGGCCAGTCACCTTTGATTTGTTGCTGAGAGTGCCATGCACACCTCTACACAATGAGTAGTGTGATAATAACAACTCACTCCCATTGAACAAGAAATCAGACACTAGGTTGTCTTGTCTTGTCTTGTCTTTGACTGCAGTCAGGGGAATTTACAGATGTTCAGCTGGCCACAGGAGGGCTCTCATATTGTTTCCTGGATTCACTAAGGAGTACTGTGTGAACCAAGACCACATAATTCAGATCAGACAAATTCTCTCTCTTTCCAGATTACATACATAGTTTATGAAAAATGAAGTTTTTTATAGTTCTTAAACGAAGCCTTTCCATCAGGGTTAGGGCCAGCTGAGACCATTAGATCCTGTTACAGAATATGAAACCATTTTTCCCAAATATTTTTGTAGTCGGAACTCCCTGCAACCACCTTCTCCACTTTCTCAGTCCCTAGAGTTTTCTTTGTCTGTCTGGTGCTTTCCACTTCTGTTTTCTTCCTTGTGAATTCCCTCATTTTAATCTCTCTTAATGGCAATAGCAGGGAGGTCATGCTAATTGTCCCAGTAGGGTTTATTAGCCTGGACTCTAGTCACTGCTGTGCTTTGCCTCTAACGTCATGACTCTATTCTGAAGTACACAGAGTGACTGGAAAGTAAGAACATGAGCTTTTGTTTTGTCAGGATATTTTTGCTGAATGTGTAATGTATGTGTGCCTTTACACAGTATAGTAATTTTTAAAGAATTATACTAACTCCATAGGGTTTAAAGTGAACAAAGAATGAAAGTCTTTTACTCAGTTAATACTTTCCTTGTGTAGATATAAATATAAATGTATATGCCTACCAGTGGCATGCACAGATAAAATTGTATGCATACATATATGTATTTATGTGTCTGATATATACCTGTGTATCCTTTTACAATATGTACATAAGGATTGAAAAAGGACAGCATTCCACAGTGACATTGCAAACACATAAAGAAATGCTTTTCATGGAGAGGAAATACAAGAAAAGCATGCTTGAATTTTAAAACTTTCATGTTGGTACTACTGGATTTCGATTTTCAATAGTGCGCGTGTATCCACATGCATGTGCATTCATGGTTACATGATTTCAACCATGATTACATGGCTAGGCCTAACATTCAAAGAGTTACAGTTTCCCACAGTTCTCATTTCAGTAGTGTTTATGTAGGCTATGATGAGCCTGAGTCCTTCATTTTAATGGGCATTGTGTGTCTAAACATTTCTGTGAACACTGTGCCTGACAGTCAGAAGTACTGAAGTCCTTCAACCCAAAGCCAGTACATCTCAAAAGCAGGATGGCATGCACTAAGCCAGTCTGAAACAGAGGCAGACAAACTCAGGGCACATTTCAACAACTTTTGGGACTAGTCTGAGTCATTCTCATACTGAAATAACATCCCTGCACCAGAACAAATGCAGGACTTCCTGGGAACCTCTCACTCTCTGCAAGTATGTGATCCAGTTTCTTGTCTACTTTTCTTGGGTCAAACCCACTCATTTTTATCCTAATTTTCTCAAGCTAGATAAAATCATAGCATTATAAGACATGAGCAATGAGTTCACCTCTCATCTTCTGGGCTTACCCAGGAAAGTTTCATTCATTGTGCTTTGGAGAATACATTGCAATTAATGTCTTTATTTGGCATAATGTTTTTAGTTGAAAGCAGACACTGCCAGCATCTCCGTTTTTGTGGCATACTGGTTCTGTACTCTGATGACGGTACCATCTTTGTCAATAAATGATCTCAATACATTTTCCCAGTTCCTGTCTCCCATATTCTTTTGCAGTGTACAGGCGTTGTAAGAGAAACAGAGTAGTCTTTGTGTCCTTGAGCCTACAGGGATAGCCTGGCTTTGATCTATGAACGTTGTTCCACAATCCCACCCTCAGCAAATCCTTAAGTTTCTTCCCTCCTGGGGAAAAAAACACACCACATTTTTAGATTTCTTATTAGTCTGTACCCTCTCTTCCCAACATATGGCCACAAACTATCTTGCCTTAGTTTTCTTTGTGTTGGATGCAGAAGCTGATAATAACACTTCTTTTTTTTCATTATTTTTTGACTTTATGAAAGGCATACGTTCATTTGGAGGACTGTTCCTGGAGCAGCATGGGGTGTAGGAGTGCTCAGTAAGGGGCTGTGAATATTCCTTAGGAAGCAGCACAGGGTTTGGTATAAGATTAAACTGGATAATCCATAACCAGAGCAGGCATATGGTGTGTCAGCATGGTGGGAAACAGCAACAGATCAGGCAGAGCCTGTGAATCAAGCTAAATGGAAGGGCCTGGAAAAGCAAGAAGTTTGCTGCCTTTGCTGCTTCAGTGAATAGCAGCAGTTTGTTGCTCGCAGGAGTCTGCTCCGATAGACAACTATCCACTTTGCCTTTCTCAGAGCCAGTCCTTTCCACATGAATGTTCAGAAGGTTCAGAATGCCAGACACAAAAGTAATTTTACAACACTTCAGCCTCCACTTCCTGAGGCTTGTGCCTCTTGAGGAAGCCTCAATTTTTTCCTAAGGAATCATGAGACAAGTCCCTCACAGCCAGCTCTATTTCTGATGAATTATGATGCCTGGTCTTATTCACTCATGAAACAAATAATACAGTCCTGCCCATCATTTCAGTATTTCACATTTCACTGTGTTTATCTTGCATGCTACTTAAGTTCTGTATTTTCCAGATGATGAGTAACTCAGGCAAAACCACTTGTAGATGCTCCTTCTCTCATTCCTGCTCCCCTCCCTTGGAAATCTGTGGCAGAATTTGATCCTGCAAAAAATTGGGAAGAGCAGATTCTCAGATAGCAAATAAGACATTGACTGCTTTCCTATCTTTTCAATGTCATTTAATAAAATTTTCAGCAGATGTTCAATTCTGGTGCATTTGTAACCAACAGCACAGAGGTCAGGTTTAATTAGCAGTCAGGAATTGGGTTCTCTGTGCTTCAGTCAATATGATGTCCTGCATACCAAGGGTAATGCAAACTTACTGTGAAAAGTATCACAGTTCAAATGACTATTCAGCCATGTCATGTCATAGAATACCCTGAGTTGGAAGAGACTCACAAGGATCATCAAGTTCAACTCCTGGCCCTGCACAGGACCAAGAATCACACCATGTGCCTATACCATATCTACATGCTTTGGACAAACATAGGGATAAAACAAAGTGCAGAACTGAGTTCTGTGCATTTCTAGGATGTATACAGGAAAATATAGGGGAAGGTATGTGAAACCCAAGCCTGAGAAGTCCTGGCACAAGTGTATAAATATTTGCCAGTATGGTAATTAACTTCTTGGCTGAATCTAGATTACATAAAATGTTCAGTCTCAGTTCACTCAAAAAAGAAAAGCAGTGGACCACAAAAAAAAAAAAAAAAAAAAGAGAGGGCTTTTAAATATATAAAAATATATATAAAAAAATATATTAAATAATGAATTGCCTTTCAATTTTTTAGTCTGCAGGTGAACACCTTTTTTTTAAGTTTATCATTTGTATTTTAAATGCATAGAGAAAGAGCTGCTATTTCCTTGTCACTAGAGCAAGGACTAATTTAATTTTCTCTTAAACTCTGGCATAGGGAATACTGTCATCTCTTCTTCCCCTACCTGACAAAAACTATTCTATTGTTCATCAGTCCTTCGGTCACTTTCCTCCAACAGGTTTCTGATATTGCTTTCCTTCCTTCCCTGCCAGATGCAGCTTTGACACTTGGCTTTATGTACAATCTCATTTCCATTGCTTCACCCTGCTGTGCTATGCACAGAAAACGAGTGCACTTTGGGTTTTCAGGGGCAACCTGAAAACAGCAGGACCGTGATTATCTTTACTTCCAGGGAATGGCAAAATCTTACGGGTGTTGGGTTTGGCTTTTGGTTATTTTCAAAATAATGGGAGATAGAAGGACAAGGAAAAGGCACAAGTACACCAAGATGCTTCCTGAGACAATGAGCTCTGGGAACCATAAGGCTTGAAATAATAGCAAGTAAAGCACCAGAACCATTTGTAAGCATAAATACAAAAAACAAGCAGTTTCCACACTGCAGAATATTGCAGAATTTAATACTTATTTGTCACGTGAAACAACTTGATAGCAAACTCTGTGAGCCTGAAGACATTAGTAATGAGCTTGAGTTTAGTGACAGAAGGGGAAAAAATGATGTTGAAATGTGCATCACGTTAATTGTTGTGGGAGGGACAGTGTTTAGGACAAGCTGATTCAAAGCCAGGCTCCTGGGAGCTAAGAAACTAGTTGCATTTGCTGACACAGCTGTAGCTGTCTAAGAGATTACTAAGCCCTGATGGGATGTGTGTAGCAGTCCGATTCAGCAGAACAGTTATTTGAGAAAAATTATATCAATAGTTTTCTTAACTTGGTAGTTAAAATTAAAATATTGCCCAAATTATTTCCAGTAAGAACTGGTGGTATAATATGGTGGAATGAATACCTGAAATATTTTAAAAGTCAAGCTTACATAGAGCCTTGAAAGTTCTATTTTACAGAGGTTCCAGGATTACAATACAATTCTCTGTGTTTGCAAATTACCAATAATTGTGAGCTATTTTTAAGATGCTGCGTAATTGCACTTGGAAAAAAACCCTGAGCCTTAAAAATGGCAAGTGTCCAGCTCTTATGAAGAAACAATGATTCAAACTGATGCGGCACTGTCTGTTTGAGTCAGCAGGTGTACTGACACCAAACAAAGATAAGGGGTGAATTCTGATCAGTCAAAAAACCCATACCTCTATTTAGATTAAAAAAGGAAAGAGGTTGAAGTCGGAAGGTAAGAGGGGATAGGGAAGGACCTGTAGTAAGAGAGATTAAGTAAAATTGCTAATTGCAGCGGTAGGTATGATTAGGATAAAGCAAAGTTTAGAAATATAAACTGGGATAAATGTATGAGATAAAAAAAGTGGGGAAAAAAGATAAAGAAAAAAACCAAGAAAGTGCTGTTCAGAAGTCTGGGTGGGGAGGAAAAGTAATTAGGTTTTAAATGGTAAAGAAAATAACAAGGTTTTTGAGTAGAATGTTATAATTTCCAGTTGTAAAACTGATGTGCTTGAAACTAAAGTTTGAAATAAATAAAAATTGGAGCAGAAAGATAGGTGAGATTTTTGGTAAATGTAGGCAGTAGCTGAAACCATGAGAATAAGTGAAGTGTCATGGGTGACAGGAGATCTGAGAGAAGAGGTAACAGGCCCATGGGAGGAAGGGGAGCCACAGAAAGACACAATTGATTTGGGAACTTCAGAAAAATTGCATTTCAAAATTCTTAGTAAAATTATGGCTTCTGAGAACAATATTTGCCAGTTTTGTACTGATTCATAAAGTAGTTTCATTTTTTTTCCCACCAAGACTAAAATCTGTACAGAACTTGTAATGACAGCTCAAGGCCATTAAGCAAGACTCTCTTGCATTTTATTTTTGCTGACTCATGAACTGTCATCAGGAGGCATAAGGAAGCATGGGCACTCACAAACTCCACGAACAGAGCTGTGCCTGGATGGGTGTTTCTATCACCATCAACTTCCAGAGCTGCCCTGCTGCGGTGGCACGTTGGGAGACAATTGAGAGCAGCGGTGTGACTGGTGGTAAGGAACTCAGATATAAACTGCTTTGAGTGTATTTCATCAAAGTGATTAAATAGAGAGGGAAGGCTCTTTAGTCATTAAGAGCTTTGGGGAAGATAGTGGTTTTAGTAAGGTATTACACCAAAATATACTTCAGAAAGCTGGGTTTTTTACTGGCATACTTTTGCCATTCTTTCCTGTAGCACAAAGATTGTTTGGTTTGTTTAAATCTGACATATTTTTAGTTGTATCATAAGAGCTTTTTGGCAGTTCAGAAAATCATGTAGGTAGTGTCCAGCGGAGTTTAAATCAAGCCTTCTCCAAAAAAAGAATTAAGTTCTCTTAGCTGTTATCCAAACGACAGTCATCCTTTCAGCTAAATGGTGCCATAAATAACAAAAAGGACAAAGAAGGATTTTAACACTGAATAACAACTTCCTCTTAGTTATAAGTCTGTGTTGACCGTATAATAGTCCTTGGTATGAATGTTGTCACCTTTTCTTCTTTTATTCAGAATTTCATTATGTTGGTGTTCTTACTAAATCCTTACCTCTCAGAGTCAGGGGTTCATCTGGAACTCTCAAATATTTTTATTTTAAACTCAGCTTTCAGAAATGCAGGAAAATCTGGAAAACAGAACTACCTTAGAGATTAAAAAAAACACCATTGCTGGTTACAAAACATGCTGATATCTCCCATAGCTCCCGAAAGCTCCACAGACCCCACACACTGTTCCTTCATCCTTCTTTCCCCATCCCAAAACCCACTAACTCCTCAGTCATCCTTTCATCACTGCTTCAGATTGACAAGTCTCCCAGCCTCTTGTCCGCTGCTGAACCCAACCTCCTAAAACCCTCATTTTGACTTCAAGACTCCCTACTAGCATCTCCTCTGCAACCTTTATGCAACGCTTACAGAGGTTTTTTTTTTTTAATCTCAGCCTGGTCCTATTCTGGCAGCTCCCACAAGGCACATATAATTTTATTTAATATAGAAATAGGGCATTAAAAGCTACTTTTGGCTCTAATATTTATTGAAGCCTCGAGCTGGTCCACATCCAGTTGTCTACCAAGGGATTTAATGTGCAGTCAGGTATGGGGATCTATTTCACACACAACTGTTTCACGCTGACTTCCCTATGTAAACAAGTACTTAGGTCTTGCTTAGGCAAACATTTTTTTACCTTATGAGCATGTATAGGCACTAGTTGACTCATATTAATAGCACAACATGTGAGAACTTCAGGGTGAAAGCTATTTATGCAAAAGACAGCGTTATGTTTTAGTATCCACACTCAGTATGGCTACAACTAAAACAACAGTAGTACCCAAACACTGCTAGATTTGATGTAAGGATACAAAATAGTTGTTGTCTTGGCCATAAAACTTTGCTTTTCTCTTTGAAATATTGAGGACTAAATAGCTTCTTTAATTTTCATGTAAAATGTGTAATACTACCTAATCTGTAGCTGGCTCAGTTTACCAGAAGCATTGCAAAATAATCTTCAGGGCTTTGTACTCTGTATTCACTCTTTTTTTTGTTTTAGATTTAGTTTTGTGTGATCTTCCATATGTAAAGTAACTTCTGCACTGGTAAACAAGAACTCTTCTAAAAATGATAAAAGTACTTCAAAGCAATTCTCAAATACACAGACTGCTGCTACCAGCCAGAAAAGCTAGATAACAGCCTGCCAGAGATATGCCTTTATTACAAACATTTGCACCTCTTGGTTCAATGAATTCACTACATAGAAAATATTTAACTGTTAATCCATTATAGATTTGTTGTTGGCTATCCAAGCACTGCTTTAATAACTTACATTTGTCTCTGTGGAAATAATACCATGAGAAATATGATACTAGAATTTGTGAGAGAGAATAGGAAAGAATTAGCCCAACTTTTTGCTTAAGTGTATTCGACACACCCTTCAAAAGTGTCTGAAAACTGAAGAATTAAAAATCGGAAATGTTAACTATAAACCTAACTGCAAAGTAATCCGTACACTCTGCAAGGCACTCACTGAAAGTGTCTGTTTAGTAATGATTGGTACAGAAAGCCTCATTAATAGGTAGTCATGTTGTAAGTATATTAGTATTCATTATGTGAATGGTCAACTGTTTGGAAATGTGTTTGTGCAATTTAAAGTATAATTTACATTGTTTGAATAGTGTAAAAATGTACTGTGTGTAGCTTCAAATGCTGTAGAAAGGAAAAAATTCCCACCTTGGGATAGGAACAGGTCCAGCCATCTAGTTTCCACTGCACCTCTGATGGTAGGGGTCAAGTATTCTTTCTGAATAGAAATCACAGAATCACAGAATGATTGAGATTGGAAGGAGCTTATGGAAGTCATCGGGTACAACTTGCCTGATCAGGCAGAGCCACCTAGAACTGGTGGCTCAGGATTATGTCCAGGTGGCTTTTGAATATCTCTGTGGGTGGAGAGTCCATGGTTTCTCCGGGCAGTCTGCGCCAGTGCTCAGTCACCCTCACAATAAAAAAGTGCTTCCTGATGTTCAGAGGGAACCTCCTGTGTTTCATTTGGTGCCCATTGCCTCTGGTCCTGTCACTGGGCACAACTGACACAAGCCTGGCTCTTTGCACCCCCCTTCAGGTATTAATATACATTGATCAGATTCCCTCCGAGCCTTCTCTTCTCCAGATTGACCTATTCCAGCTCTCTCAGCCTTTCCTCATAGGAGAGAAGGTTCAGCTCCTTCATCATCTTCACGACCCTTTATTGGACTCTTTCCAGTACATCCATACCTCTCTTGTACTGAGGAGCCCATAAATGGACACACCACTCCAGGTGTGGCCTCACCAGTGCTGAGTAGAGGAGAGGGATCACTCCCTGCTGGAAGTGCTGTGTCTAATGCAGCCCAGGATACTATTCACTGTCTTTGCTGCAAGGGCACACTGCTGGCTCATGTCTGACCAGAGTCAGAGCTGAGCTCTCACTGCAGCCTGACTTTGGTCATATTATTGTATTAATGTTATTTATTGACACCTCTCCTGTGGTGTTTCCTCAGGCTGCAGTAAATTGTCTTCTTTTTTTCTTTAAGGGTGTCTAGCCAATGAGTGTCAGCAAACAAGGCATGAAAACATGACTGGAGAATAACTGATAATGCTTAAGTTTGAGAAGGATTTGAACTGAGCTCTGAGACAACAACTATCCCATGTGTCACAGGGAGTTTTCATCCAGGAATCAATGGCATTACCAGTATGTCAGTGTTAGATACTTCAGTGCTCACTGAAGCAAGGGAGAAAAGATCATTTCAAGAGAAGCTATCTGGAGGAATAGCTCGGCTTCATTACATGAATGAGTGCATTTATGAGAGTGCTACCATATAATCATATAGATAAATTTAGCTTATTTCAGGTAGGAGACAAGCCCTGTGTGCCCAGCATAGTCTGTAAGTATATCAGAGCTGAAATACAGAGCAATAATGCAGGGAGTGTGTGACACAATATATAGCTTATGTTTTCCAAATCTGCAGCCCAGAAGTATCTTGAGCTGCATCATAAGAAGTGTGACGGAGGTGATTCTGCCCTCTACTCCATCCTCATGAGACCCTGCCTGGAATACTGTGAACAGCTCTGGGGCCCCCAAATAAGGACATGGACCTGTTGGAGTGAGTCCAGAGGAAGCTACAAAGATGATTAGAGAGCTGAAGCACTTCTCCTAAGAAGAAAGGCTGAGAGAGTTGGGGTTGTTCAGGCTGGAGAAGAGCAGGCTCCAGGAAGACCTTGTAGCAGCCTCCTGTACCTAAATGGGGCCTATAAGAAAGCTGGAGAGGGACTTTTTACAGGGTCTGTAGTGATAGGACAAGGAAGAATGGCTTCAAATTGAAAGAGGGCAGGTTTAGATGAGATATTAGGATAGAATTCTTTACTGTGAGGGTGATGGGACACTGGAACAGGTTGCCCAGTGAAGTTGTGGATGTCCCACCCCTGGAAGTGTTCAAGGCCAAGTTTGATAGGGCTTTGAGCAACATGATCTTGTGAAAGTGTCCCTATTCATGGCAGGGGAGTTGGAACTAGGTGATTTTTAAGGTCCCTTCCAACCCAAACCATACTGTGATTTTGTCTTCTCATTCCTTTTCCAGCCTAGTCATTACGTTATCCACTGATCTTGCAAGGACTATTGTATCTGTACTTTTTTTGGGGGGGTAGAAGGGGGAAGAGGCATGAGGAGAGGTGTGTTTTTTTGGGTTTGGTTGGTTGGTTGGTTGTTTTCTGGTTTGGTTTGGTTTTGGTGGTGTTTTTTGGTTTTTGTTGGGGGTTTTTTTGTGAAAAGTATACAACTATATTCAGGAAAAGAAGACAACTATATTCAGAAAAACACATTTTCCTCTCTGTAACTAATTGCTTTAGCTTTCGTTATGGATAGAAATAGGTTTTATATAAATTTCTAGCACTGCGCTCATCCTATTTATGCTAATTTAAGTTCATGCACATCCCGAGAAAGGGAAACAGATGCTATATGTGATTATTTGCCACATGGCCAACCTTCTTTCTTAAAGGAGTTGCCTCACAGTCACTAACAGCTCCTAAACTATGATTAGTTTTATTATAAATCCACTGGGCTCCTCAGGCCATGCTCCATACTAGATAACTGTTCAGACATGCCATGAATTTACAATATTGAAATCTTTGTTTATGACAAGCAGGAGTAAGATCACATGATCTGTATCGCTTGTTTGGTCTTCTCTGTGAACTGAATTGCCTTTTTGTACCTTGTTTTCTTATAGGAACAAACTTTACAAATAAGTCCTCCAGATTCTCAGCATACAAAGATAAAGTTGCAGTGTCTACATGGTATTTATCAACACTCAGAAAATGTATTTGAAAAATTAAACGGTAAACCTAAAGTGAAATATGTTGTAATCAATTGTAGTGTCTCTAAAAAAATCTGGAAAATCAGTTTTAGCACTTCTGGGGCACTAGAATTTCATAAAATTCATAAAAGGAACAACCTTGTGGTAGCTCATGGTATAGCTACTCTGGTCAAATAACGAAGTGACAAAATAAGCAACTGTACTGCTTTCTAAAAATCAATGTATAACGCATTGCATTTTTATTGACAGATTTTATTTAAAAATAGATATTACAAATAAATCCTGAAGCTTTAAGACACCTCGGGGAGAGATTAAACTTGTAGGTATACAAACTTCAGTCTTACAGGAAATCTGAAGCATTGGCAGTGTTTGGAGGCAGATCGTGGGAAATCCGTGAGCCAGTGGGGCAGAGGCTTTGCTTTGCACAGCTGTGTAAAGACTTGCCATAATAGCTGTCTGTAGCACCAATCTGTACTGGAGGAAACATGAGGAGCGCCTGTTCTCCCTCCCTTAGGACACATAATGCTCAGCAGAGCCCGGGAAGGGAGGAGTGACGGCTGTGCCCTTGTGTTCAGCCCCCGCTGGCCTGGAGAAAAGCCCTCCGAGAGACGCTTTTGTGGAAGGTGCAACTCGGCAGTGAGGAAGCCCCAGGGAGCCTGGGCAGTGTCGTGCCCTGGGCAGTGTCCGCACGGTGCGGGGCGGGAGCTGCCATGCCCGATCTCAGCCCTCAATGCCACCGTTTCCAACCCAGAGTTCGCCGTTCCCGTGCAGTTTGCAATTGCATTTTTTAAACAATTTTGCATTAAAACCAGTAGATGGGTGCATTTGCTGTTGCCTTGTGGTTGGTTGTTTCGTGGTGTTTTTAAAACACGCTTTAAATACCACATCAACAGCAGCAGCGGGGGCCTCGGCTGGGGGTCACGCGTGGCCGTGGGGGACCCTGCCACCCTACGCGTCCGAGCCGTGCTGGGGAGCGGGGCACCGCGCCCGCCTTCCCGACCGTCCCTCCCGCTGGCTGCGGTGAGGGGCCGGCATCGCCAGGGAGGCCATTTTGCAGCCGTTCGGGGAGGGAGAGCGGGCGGCGGGCGCGGCCGGGCAGGACCCGGCTCCCCGCGGCAGGTAAGCGCGGCAGCACCTGGTGAAGGGCGGCCGGCCCGGGTGGCTGCCCCGGGCAGCGGCCAGGGC